>JAPMUY010006172.1:50000-282500 GCA_026901105.3 Galaxias olidus | reverse complement strand
CCGAGTCCAAGGTTACTAAACTATTTAAGCCTACCAGATGTCTTGCATGGCTAAGGACCACATCGAAGATACTGTATTTGAGCATGTTTTATGCATGGAGTAGTTTAGTAGTTTATGTGTCAAAAAATAAGTTAATAATATTAGTCACCACTTTCCCTTGAGATCACCCAAAGAAACTCCGTGCTGAAGTTTCTACCCAAACCATAACCCCACAACAGACAGCTTCCTAACCCTAACCCTAACCCTAACCCCACAACAGACAGCTTCCTAACCCTAACCCTAACCCCACAACAGACAGCTTCCTAACCCTAACCCCACAACAGACAGCTTCCTAACCCTAACCCTAACCCCACAACAGACAGCTTCCTAACCCTAACCCTAACCCCACAACAGACAGCTTCCTAACCCTAACCCTAACCCTAACCCCACAACAGACAGCTTCCTAACCCTAACCATAACCCCACAACAGACAGCTTCCTAACCCTAACCCTAACCCCACAACAGACAGCTTCCTAACCCTAACCCTAACCCCACAACAGACAGCTTCCTAACCCTAACCGCACAACAGACAGCTTCCTAACCCTAACCCTAACCCTAACCCCACAACAGACAGCTTCCTAACCATAACCCCACAACAGACAGCTTCCTAACCCTAACCATAACCCCACAACAGACAGCTCCCTAACCCTAACCCCACAACAGACAGCTTCCTAACCCTAACCCTAACCCCACAACAGACAGCTTCCTAACCATAACCCCACAACAGACAGCTTCCTAACCCTAACCCCACAACAGACAGCTTCCTAACCCTAACCCTAACCCCACAACAGACAGCTTCCTAACCCTAACCATAACCCCACAACAGACAGCTCCCTAACCCTAACCCTAACCATAACCCCACAACAGACAGCTTCCTAACCCTAACCCTAACCCTAATCCCACAACAGACAGCTTCCTAACCCTAACCATAACCCCACAACAGACAGCTTCCTAACCCTGGCCTTAACCCCACAACAGCTTCCTAACCCTAAAAAGTATTTCCATTATTAACATCTAAATGCATTGTTTTTGTTGTTCATAGATCAATCCACCTGTTCTCTGCTCCGTTCAGCTGCTCCATCTCCTTCTCCACCTCCTCCCTCTGCTTCTCCAGCTTAGCCATGTTCACACTACATGCCTTGAGCTCTTCCCTGGAAAAAACACAAACAAAAAGGTCAACATGAGGTATTAGCATTTTAGCTACAACGATAACAGTCAATTCTGATAATAGGCTTTCATTGCAAAAATGCATTTCAGGTATGTGATAATTATTTTGTTACTGAATAAGAAAACTTGTCTGTATTGGGCCAACAACATTTTGGAGAAAGTACTGAATGATGGGAAATGCAAGCTTTCAACTCAGGAACATCATTAATATACACAATTGCATAAACCTACGAATGCACATTGCAATCTAATGAGATGCAGGAGGACAATCTGTCACTACTCTAAAGAGCTATGTATGCCAAAGAAATTTATTGAATATTGCTTTGTCGGGGAAAAAACATTATATTGTCTAAAAGCTGAGTGCCTTGTGAATGACACACAGTTATTTGTGCCCAGGTCTGAATCTTAGGTCATTAGGTATTTAATGGTTTGCAAAGCAGAAAACATAAAAATAATGGAGGAATCGTGAAGGGATATTATGGGAAATGTTCCGTTTCTAGGGAAAATAATATTCTTTAAATTGCTGAATTAACCAGCTAACCATTTGTGGTTAAGATGTTTTTAACCATTATTTTACCAGGTAGGTCCAACTGAGAACTAATCATCTTTTGCAGTGGCGACCTGGACCCGTAGGGAGAAATTGATCAACTCCAGTTCTATGCCAGAGCCTCGGTCAGGGCACTGATGGGAGGACTTGCCCTAACATATTTTTATGGTGGTGGGAGGAAACCGGAGCACCCGGCGGAAACCCATACAAACATGCAAACTCCACACAGAAAAGACCTGGATCGGCCGGGGTTCGGATCCAGGACTTTCTTGCTGTGAGGCATCAGTGCTAACCACTGAGCCACCGTATTGCCCCAACTGTCAGATGTCAAACTATATTGTCATTAAATGATTCCAACCAAATTGGTATTATTTCGAGTTAATTTTTATTGTAGTGTATGCTGTGTTTGTTTTGATACATATATGATTAAGTCTGTGCTCCAACAGAATGTGGATGCTCTGAGTAAAAAGATAGGTACACACATATCTGAGAAAACCTAAATGATAGTTCAGTGCAATGGGACCTATCAAGGTTAAGGTCCCAGAACAAAGGTTGGCTGGTTGGCAGACTCAGACCTGGCTTTAAGCACGATGTACTCCTTCTGTCTGTGGAAGCAGTCCAGCTGGTCCAGGTTTCGTCTCAGCTTGAACATCCGTGCTGTCTCGGCATAATTCCTCTTTCCGCTCTGGTCGCACCCAACAGCTAGGTCGGCTTCATCACTTTCCTCCCTTGTAGAGGAGAGAAAGGAATTGTGGTGTAGAAATCTGCTATAACAGGATAATCTGACATTTGAGCTATTAGCATTATGAGGGAAAAATACTTCAGAATATGATGGCTTGAGTACACAATGACAAATAATTAAACAACCTGTTGCCAGAAGCAAACTATTATCTTCATGAAATAATTATCATTTCATCGATATGTTTTGAGACTGTTCAAGTAGATAGATAAGAAAGTACAGGGAATTGATCCTGGCTAAATGGAGCACTGTGACTGACACCCACCCATCCAATTCGCCACCAGACCAATCTACATCCGTTGGAATGGTTGGGTTCTCCTCCCTGGAGGTTTCTTGTCCTGTACCTTCGTCTTTGATATACATATTATAAAACCATTTTAAAGCACAAACACACAATCACAATTATTAATCAGCCCAAATGACAGGGTTTTGATATTTTTTGTATCACTCAGAAAGTTCAAGTTGTATCAAGCATGTAATGTAGAATTCAAAACAATTACTAATAACTTTAAAAGACATTGTAAACTAACAATATATAAAACATTATTAGTTAGCTACCTATATATGTTTAGGAGATTGATTGATGATTCGGTACAACTAAGTAATTTGGCAGGCATTCGGCTCTTTTTATATCATAAAAAAATGTCAGGCCTTTACCAACAGAAACATTTTAACACTTCGCTGACTGCGCACCTCCAGTTTCGTCGTCTGTCCAGGTGTTGAGTGAAGCATGTTCAGATATGTTTGAAGCTACCTCTGCAGGCCATTCTTTCACAGGTGGGTCCATTTGAGCAGGATCAATTGGAAAACATCAATCAAAAACGATCTACGATCAAAACTATTAAGATAAAGAGAATAAAAACTTCAAAGACAGAGTAACCTCGACTATAAACTATGCTAGCTACCTGTCAGCTAGCAAGCTATATCACGTAGTAGTTAGACAGCAAATTTGTCAGCTAGCTAACGTTGCTGCTAATTTGTTACTACTATGCTACTACTGAAGTCGTAACTTGCCTGTACTATTTTGCATGTTGTTGTGTTTAATTCACTACTCAACTCAATGGTATTGTGATTGTAATTACAGACTTTTTACAAAAAAAGTTAACTACTCAAGATATCGTTACAGCGATGACTAATAAGGTTTGGCTAATATGATAGTTTGGTGAGTCCATGTTTGTTAGTGTTTCCATAGACACGAGACACCTGCCTTGTGGTGGGGGATGTACTCTTAAGTTTTAGCTCCGCCCCGTCTCAGACTTCATTCTAAATTATAATACTGTATGTATAATACAACTATCTATTTAGTTGTAAAAAAAATACGTCGCGTGATGTTATGATTATAAAATGTTGTATTTTCGCTGCATACGAAAATGTAGGGTTAATCTATTGCAACAATGGCATGCCTCTTACGGGTCAATAAGAAACACTACACATTCTTGTCTCTGCAGGGTTGAAGTGACACAAAATCCACACGTTTAAAATTGGACTGTTGGATTGGAGATCCGAACAATCCAATGGTCCAACTAATAACATCCTGTTGGATTAAGCATGAGTGCTGCCGCTTCCAGTTGTTTACTAAGTAGGCCGACATATTTTGACTGTGTATCTTGGGGCATCATTGAGCAGTTTATGCAAGATCATTATTTTAATTTCAGCTTTAGCTTTAATGGACTGTGAGTCATTGGTGTAGGACTGTTTCAATACATTGTGGTTGGATGTTTGCATTCACTTTTTTAATATTTAATTCGGCCTTTGGAAGATTATACGAGCTCCAGAAAATGAAACGTGAAGCCAAGATTATTTTTAATTAAACCAAACGTGTGTTCGACAAAAGACCATAAGCTCTTTATATTAGCTTCTTTGTCTTTAGGCCTTCTGATATAAATCAACTCTAGCTCAGCTTAAAATCTTGTCAGCGTGTAGTATAAAGGGAAGATTAAATCGGGAGGTTTAGGCAAATCCCTTTTTGTCAGGTTTTGTAGATGTCTGCTGCCTTTTGATTGTCATTCAAAACCAAAATATATATTGACATTGCACAATCCTAAGTATAATATACGGAATAGGCCTATTAAGTAACGTAGCTTCATATAACACAGGCCTACATCTAAAATATTGTCCTATGAAGTTCAGACATTATTTTAAAATCGCAGCCACTTCCTCTCTCGTACCAAATCCGATAAAACCAGGGCAGTTACATTGTTATGGACACGCGCACCTTCAATCATTTAGGAAATATCTCATTACTGGGGGTCAAACATACGCCTCGTGCAGTTATTCACCCGTTGATGTCTCATAGACTTTACTTACTAAAGATTTTCCTTATCCGAAATGTATCGGTGGATGGATGTAAAGTGAAGTCAGCTGTGTTCATGGTCTTTTTATTGCAAACGTGATACATTGCATGTCTCATTGTGTGGACCCTGGTTTGTTAGTCTTAAAATATATATAATTTTTCATTGTGCACTGTCATGCCTAAACTATATTGTTGCCAGATTAAATAATTGCGGTATCAATGCCGATATTTTCTAAGCAGTATAAAGTTTCCGGTTGTGCTTAAAACATTGCGTAATATGAGTGTATTGCCGCCTGCCTCGTTCTTGTTCCGAGACTCGCATTATTCGTGCGTGGATGATTTAATCTGACGTTGCTCAGAGAACAGGCATTACAGGTTGGTTAGTGTAATTCTCTCTCTCTTTTTCGAACCACTACTGCACGAGGAGACAGGCTAGAGTGCGCTCGTGTAAACTCTTATCGTCAGATCACAGTGTTCATCTACGCGCCAGGCTGGGACAGTGAATAGGAGCGCGTGAGAGCAGAACATGGGTCATCACAACTGTTTACTTTATCCAGATCTGCCCCCGCACAATGGGACCCTAGAAGCCCAGCTTCTGTGAAAAAACGTCATTTTTATTTTCGTGTCCGGGAAACTTGATGATTTGGCGAAATGGAAAAGATAACTTTTACTTTGTCCATCCTTGCCCTTCTATTAGGGAGGAACATTTTCACCAGGTAAGATTAACCTCGATGAGTTTTAAAGATTAGCCCTGCCTTGCACTTTTTGGGTGGCCACCCAACATTATTGATGTGGAGTGCATGGTTAATTTTTCAATAAATTATGAATCTATTTAAGATTAACATAACACTTACCCAAATTGACGGCCATTTAGAGTTTGTCATAGAAACAGCAATGTCTACTCAACAGCGGATCTGACAGTTTATAACTAATGTGTAGTTCTGCTTTTAGTAGTCTACATATTTCATTTATGTTTTGTTTTAACAAATGTATTTAGATGTGCAGCATTTATGTCATGGCTCCACCAGCATCCTGCATGTGAAACGCCTTAACCCGATTTGGCATTTAATATTTCAAGGGCGTAAAACAGGCCGTGAGTTTAACAGATAAATTGGTGTCCGATTTGGGCAATATTATATGCATATTGTACAACATACTTTATTGCCATTCCAAATGTAACAGAAAACATCTCTTCGTTGTCAGTGTTGGTCATTTTTGGTCTCATAAAGAGTGAGATACTTATTTGTCTTTAAAATTTTATTTTTATTCTTAGAATACATTGATAAAGGAGCTTGACTTTGTTAATTGCAACCAGTTCAGCATTGTCTACATAGTTTGTCATCCCATTAATGTAGAAATTGGATTTGAATCCTTTGTGTTAGCAGAATCCATTGTTGAGAATTGTTCAGGATGTTGTAGTTAAAGAGTGGAAAGTTAAAGGTCAAATCATGTTCAAACCTTGAGGCTTTTGCACAATCCGGCCTGTGAGCCAACACCTCAAGCAGGAGAGATGGAATGAAATTACTCACTCTCTGGATCATACGGGGTGCCATTCTCTTTTTAGCTGTTGATGAGATAAATGTTTATGATAAGCAGAGTTGCCTTCACACCCTGGGTTGGGTATGCATTTCACAGCTAAGTGTCACCTAGCCGGCAGTCCTCTTCTAGCCCTATCTGCATAAACACTGTCAATTGTAACCAGCTGGTTCTCAATATCTGCAACACCCACATAACATTTGTGTCCTAAAACAGTTCTTTTTATGGTCAACTTCGTGAGAAAATCTGGCTTTCCTTTGTTCTTTGCATTATGCAAAACATTTACTTATGAAAGGTAAAAAAAGGCTTTAGTCACAAGATGATGGGAGAACTGGATGGTTCTGGTTTAATTTGTGGATGTCTTGGTATAGCCTAGAGCATGCTGCTGTATGTGGTCACAGGCCTATCCTAAAGATACAATCCATTTGATTGGTTTTACTGAACCATTCGAGGCATTATTACTGTCTTCCAGCTGTGCTTTAGAGAGGAGCTAGCAGTCAAGGACTTCCTTTGTCATAATGTAGGCGTATGCATATTCACATATGGAAATGTAATTGCAAAGTTGCACTGAACCTACTGGAGACTGTTCAAGCATGAATATTTTTAGAAAGATAAAAATCATGATATTTAAATAAAAAGATATATGCAGTGCTGTAGGCTATAATATATGCTAAAGAACAAAATAGCAAGAAAGCACTTGCTGACCTGTGAATCATCCACTGTCGCATCGCGTGTGTGTGTGTGTGTGTGTGTGTGTGTGGGTGCGGGTTTGTGTATGTGAAAAAGCAGGTCACATGCTAGAACAGAAGTTAAAGGCCATGGTTTGGAGGAGAGCTCCTATCTGTGGAAGCCTTTATTTAGCTGATCATGCTCCCGTGCAGTCTCATCTCATAGTGGTCAGAACACAGGGTATCAACCAGCATTTAATTAACTGTCATAGGTGTCAGTGTCGTGATGTTATTGTTGTGTCACCTTTTTCATTCCTGTAATATTTGAATACTTATAGTCTTTGTTTCGATACAAATGATGTCTTTGTAGACAGTTAATTGAGCTCTTTATTGAGGCTGCTGCTTCAGTGTTAGCTTTCCTCACCTCCATGGACGAGATCGTAAACAGACGTTTAGCACAGCGAGGCCTGGTGAGTCCTCCTTAATGATGGGACATTAAAACACCAAGTGAGGCTTTGAACTGTGGGAGTCCCTGGAGTCCCAGGAGACCAATCAAAAGCCAGAGCCCATTAGGGTTTTTACTATGCAACATTTCCAGGCCCCCAGAGAGCGTTTGAGAAGGGAAACGTGTGTGAGGAGGTCTGTCTTGATGCTAGCGCTCTGGAATAACTCTGTGCTGCTTCTCCCATCAGGTCAGGATCTAACTGGAGAAGAAGCGTTGTCAAATGTTTTATAACGGTCTAACCCCTAGTTGAACTTCAAAGATAATAATCAATATGAAAAATGCATACACAGTGTAACTCTCAATAATTTGTTCAACTACACATGCTTTGATGCTGTCGTACCGTGCTCACGTCCATTTAGGAGCCTGTAGTCTGCCACGGAACAGTGTTTAACACATTCTGCTTTATTCCATTTAGGAGGCTGTAGTCTCTCCAAGGAACAGTGTTTAACACATTCTGCTTTATTCCATTTAGGAGGCTGTAGTCTCTCCAAGGAACAGTGTTTAACACATTCTGCTTTATTCCATTTAGGAGGCTGTAGTCTCTCCAAGGAACAGTGTTTAACACATTCTGCTCACGTCCATTTAGGAGGCTGTAGTCTGCCAAAGATGTTTAACACATTCTGCTTTATTCCATTTAGGAGGCAAAGGAACAGTGTTTAACACATTCTGCTTTATTCCATTTAAGAATGTAGTCATGTTTAACACAGTGCTTTATTCCATTTTAGGAGGCTGTAGTCTGCCAAGGAACAGTGTTTAACACATTCTGCTTTATTCCATTTACTGTACTGCCACATGCACATTCTGCTTTATTCCATTTAGGAGGCTGTCTGCCAAGGAACAGTGTTTAACACATTCTGCTTTATTCCATTTAGGAGGCTGTAGTCTGCCAAGGAACAGTGTTTAACACATTCTGCTTTATTCCATTTAGGAGAATGTAGTCTGCCAAGGAACAGTGTTTAACACATTCTGCCCATTTAGGAGGCTGTAGTCTGCCAGTGTTTAACACATTCTACTTTATTCCATTTAGGAGGCTGTAGTCTGCCAAGGAACAGTGTTTAACACATTCTGCTTTATTCCATTTAGGAGGCTGTAGTCTGCCAAGGAACAGTGTTTAACACATTCTGCTTTATTCCATTTAGGAGGCTGTAGTCTGCCAAGGAACAGTGTTTAACACATTCTGCTTTATTCCATTTAGGAGGCTGTAGTCTGCCAAGGAACAGTGTTTAACACATTCTGCTTTATTCCATTGGAGGCTGTAGTCTGCCAAGGAACAGTGTTTGACACATTCTGCTTTATTCCATTTAGGAGGCTGTAGTCTGCCAAGGAACAGTGTTTAACACATTTTGCTTTATTCCATTTAGGAGGCTGTAGTCTGCCAAGGAACAGTGTTTAACACATTCTGCTTTATTCCATTTTAGAGGCTGTAGTCTGCCAAGGAACAGTGTTTAACACATTCTGCTTTATTCCATTTAGGAGGCTGTAGTCTGCCAAGGAACAGTGTTTAACACATTCTGCTTTATTCTATTTATAAGGCATGTATTGAGATGAGGTGATTATTGTCACAGTGCACAGCACAGCAGGCTTAGTATTCTCCTTTACATGTTCTACTTATTCTATTTCTGTGCCCTATTTCTATGATGGAATTGAAAACAAGCCCTCAAAAGGAAAAACAAACGATGAACTACTAAGTATATAATAAATATTACTCACTCAGAAACCGGCTATACAGTAGGTCTTTCAAAGTTTTTCTTATACTGAGGAATCATATTAATACTAGTAACTGAATCTACTCAACCCTCCTAGTTTTCCTTTCAACTGTAATATAATTATGGGTAGTAAAAGGATGCAGTACATCCTGATTACCTGACACATCATATTTCAGTTACACGGTGGAACAAATAAAGACTCCTACAACAGGGGTCATACAACAAGGCCTGTAGCTCTCCTTAGAAGTCCTTCACCTTCGGCCAGGGGAAAGATGCCCAACCGCACTAGAAGTATTCAACACTGCCCCCCCGTGGCCGGTTTTAGTCCATGTTTAACAGTTAAGCCATTCTTGAAGTTTACAATGGTATGATTGTATAACAGTTATCATTATCTTATTTTTAAATGATCCTGTAAGGTTTAAGATTGTCTTCATTTTTTGGTGTGATTATGTAACAGTTATATTTCCAAGAGCTTGTCTTCAAATAGACCTGTTAGGTTTAAGATTGTTTTTATTTTTTGGTGTTATTATGTAAATTATATATCTAATGGCTTGTTTTCAAATAGACTTGTTAGGTTTAAGATTGTCTGTATGTATCACTGTCTCTGACTCTGACTCCCTCTCTAGTCTTTCTCCTTCATCCAGGTTTTTCCTCGCTGTTGCACGGAGGGGATTGAGAGTCTGGTGTGTTTGTCTTCTGTAGGGCCATGCTGAGTGACGTTGGGGACTATGTAGGTTCAGACATAGAAATTTCCTGGTTGCCTAATCTGGATGATTTAATGAAGGGTTATGCCCGAAACTTTCGCCCTGGGATAGGAGGTGAGTATGAGATTTGAAGCTCGTGACATTGGATTGGCTCTTCATCCCCTCACATTTACAGCCATTCTTAGCATGAGTGAGGCTGCACACATGGTGCATGCTGCACATTTAGAAGGTCTCTCTCTTAATCCATAATCTCATTAAACGTCCCTGCTAATAAGATTTCAGCATTTGTTCTATATTTAAAACATTTTCACATTAGAATTATTTATTTACAAATTTAAGTTTAGATTAGAATACTGTTCAGTTTGATTGCGTCACAGAAATATAAAACTAAGCAAATAAAATGTACAAAGAAAGAGTTTACCCAAGAGACGATAGAGAAAATTATACGTACAGATTTTATTTTGTTATTCATATTGCAGAAGGACAGTGTGCTGGTGATTTGCTAAGAATGTCTGACAAATGTGAAATATCCAATGGCCACAGCATTTTCTCAATCTCACAGCTTAACTCAGCTGAGCAGAGGTGTACATACTGGCCAGCTCCACTGCCATCAGCATTCCCATCAGTGGCTCTCACCACTCAAACACCACAGTGCTAGTGCTGTCCACATTCACACCATTCATCTGGTTGTGCCTCTCTTTCCAATGTGAATTGTTCAATCCCAGAAAAGACAGTGGCGCTGAAGCAAAGTGACTCTGTGGAATCAAACGTCAATTTTTGTAAAATTCCCTTGGTTTGATTTTTATTGCTTAACTATTGAAAACAATCCGGAAAATAAGGTATGAAAAAAATGTTAGACATAAGCAGCTCTGTAGATTGTACAATGCACAACAATACACCTGTCCTTCCTGTTTCATTCTAGTACCGTAGTTTGTACATAGATCTTTCACAAACAGACACTAATCAATGAACCAGCTCTTGAGAATGAAAAAGGCAAAAAGTTCAAAAGTAAGTTATTTCGACCTTGACAGCACATCAGTGCATATAGCCTCCCACTCAGATCATGGGCCAGAAAATATAATGTACCACGAGTGGTTAGGGAATAAGTGTTGAATGGCAGGGAATGGTAATGTATTATTCCTTAATGTTCAGAAGGAATAGTCTTTCAGTTTGGCTTCTGTGGCTCCTATCTGTTTCCCTCTTCCCATTAGCATCCACCCTTAGCTGCACAGTCCACAATCCATGCAAACCATATGGCAAAGTGTATAACGACAGGGGAGAATGCTGTTTCAATGCTCTTCTAAGCACAAGCTCACACTGCTCAAATCCATTCCTAACGCCATATTTATTAATGTCCATTATGGCTTTGCCACTTTGGAAAGCCTTGAAGTTGGAACATTGGATTAGAAATGGTTCTGGGAGGCAGGGGGGCTGTGGGATGGTTAGGGTTAGGGTTAGGGTTAGGGAACAGCAGCAGAAATGGTTCTGGGAGGCAGGGGGGATAGGGTTAGGGTTAGGGTTAGGGGGGCTGTGGAATGGTTAGGGTTAGAGGGGCTGTAGAAATTAAGAGAGGGTGGGAGGAAACAAATGTTGATGACATGGGGGAGGGGAGGAAGGAATGGGAAGAGAGAGAGGAGGGGTTAGGGAAGGAGACAGAGAGGGAGGGGTTAGGGAAGGAGACAGAGAGGGAGGGGTTAGGGAAGGAGACAGAGAGGGAAGAAGAGAGAGAGGGAGGGGTTAGGGAAGGAGACAGAGAGGGAGGGGTTAGGGAAGGAGACAGAGAGGGAGGGGTTAGGGAAGGAGACAGAGAGGGAGGGAGAGAAGGAGACAGAGAGGGAGGGGTTAGGGAAGGAGACAGAGAGGGAGGGGTTAGGGAAGGAGACAGAGAAGGAAGAAGAGAGAGAGGGAGGGGTTAGGGAAGGAGACAGAGAGGGAGGGGTTAGGGAAGGAGACAGAGAGGGAAGAAGAGAGAGAGGGAGGGGTTAGGGAAGGAGACAGAGAGGGAGGGGTTAGGGAGCGATAGTTGAGTCTTTTCACACCTCTTCTCCCACAGGCCCACCAGTGAACGTGGCGATGGCTATAGAAGTAGCCAGCATCGACCACATCTCAGAAGCCAATATGGTAAGGTACTCGTTATCACCACAGCCAGGCCCCCCTCCTCCTCCTCCTCCTCCTCCTCCTCCTCCTCCTCCTCCTCCTCCAGTCAAGTTTTTACATATCTTACACATTCAGTGAACCACATGTGAGCTATTTGCATAATCCAGATCATTCCGACTGGAGGATGCTGGGTCTCAGAGCAGACGTACCACTCACAGCAGCGTGATCACGTGACCATTCACACCATTGTGTGATCTTTTGACAGCTGTCATGGGGAAGACTGTGCTGGGAGTTTGGCATGACGCCCTCGCTATAAACAGTAACAGTCCTTCTATTGAGAGGATTATTGATCTCACAGAGGCAAATAGGTCCATTCCCAATAATAATAATGTAGCTATAATATAGCTAATGGAGCTATAATGTAGCCCTAGCTAGCAATCATTTAGATCTGGGATTATTTCAGCCTCTCCTCCTCCATTCTAAGTATGTTTCCCTGCACTCAAAGTCAAGTGTGTTTACAAAGGCCCTGGGCTCAGAGGTGTCTTTGTGCGTTTGCGTATTTGTCTGTGTTTGTTTACGTGAGTGAGTGTGTGTCATTTCCCTGTGTGTGTGTGTGTGTGTGTGTGTGTGTGTGAGAGCGTGTGTGTGTGAGTGTGTGTCTGTGTGTGTGAGCGTGTGTGTGTGTGTCTTTTTCCTGTGTGTGTTTGTGAGTCTGTGTGTGTGTGTGTGTGTGTGTCATTTTCCTAAGTGTGTGTTTGTGAGTCTGTGTGTTGATGTTTCAAAATGTCTGTGTGTGTGTGTGTGTGTGAGTGAGTGTGTCTGTGTGTGTGTCTATATCTGTGTGACTATGTCTTTGTGTATGTGGGTGTTCCTGTGTGTCTTGGTGAGTCTGTGTGCTGATGTTTGAAAACGTCTGGCTGTGTGTGTGTGTGTGTGTGTTTCGGCGGCTGTGTTGCCAGGACTACACCATGACAGTGTTTCTGCGCCAGAGCTGGCGGGATGACCGCCTGTCCTACAACCACACCAACAAGACCCTGGGGCTGGACAGCCGCTTCGTGGACAAACTCTGGCTGCCTGACACCTTCATCGTCAACGCCAAGTCCGCCTGGTTCCATGACGTCACTGTGGAAAACAAGCTGATCCGTCTGCAGCCTGACGGGGTCATCCTCTACAGCAGCAGGTGGGAGGAGGGACGAGGAGAGAGGGAGAGAGGGAGAGAGGAGGGAGAGAGGAGGGAGGAGAGACTAGGGAGAGAGGGAGAGAGGAAGGAGAGAGGAGGGAGTGAGGGAGGGGAGAGAGCAAGGGAGGGGAGAGAGGAGGGAGGAGAGAGAGGAGAGAGAGAGGAGGGAGGAGAGAGGAGGGAGGGAGGGAGGAGGGAGGGAGGGAGGTATGAGAGAGGGGGGAGAGCATGGTGTCTCAGTGGTTAGCACTGGTGCCTCACTGCAAGAAGGTCCTGGGTTCAAACCCCACATGACCCTGTGACGACAAGGGGACCAGACACACCATCAAACCACGGAAACGCTGCACAGTTAGGCAGAATAAAAACCTGGCAAGGCCCGTGCACTGAGTGGAGAACAGTGCCTCCTCCGTTACCTTGCAGTCCTCTGCCGGGCGTGAAGCACTTGGTCTGCTCAAAGGCACGAGCCACCACGGCGCCCCTCAGCATGCTAGTGACGGAGTCCACCTGGAAAACACCACAAAACACGACTGAAATACACATCATATGCCAATAATATGCCAAGGGCCTTTCTGTGTGGAGTTTGCATGTTCTCCCCGTGTTTGTGTGGGTTTCCTCCGGGTACTCCGGTTTCCTCCCACCATCAAAAAACATGCTCCATTCTCCTACCAGTGCCCTGACCAGTCACTGCCAATTCACCTGGAGTCGGTCTGTGTGTCCTATGTGTGTGAGCAAGTCTGTCGTAATATGTTGGGTGAGCAAGTCTGGCGCAAATTGGCTGCCGTGGTATCACTCAGACTGAGTGTTGTGTTTGATAGCTGTCTGTCCATTCGTTGTTCGTTCTGTGTAATTCATTGGCGACCAATTTGTGTAAAATGCTTTGAGTCATGAGAAAAGCGCTAAAAACTAAATAAAATGAATTTTCTAATTATTATCAGAGAGGAAGGAGGGAGGAGCAGAGACAGGGGAGAGAGGGAGAGAGGAGGGAGAACGGGGAGAGAGGGAGAGGTAGGAGGAGGGCCGGAGGGCGGAGGGAGAGAGGGAGAGAGGAGAGACAGGGAGAGGAGGACAGAGAAAGGACAGATAGATAGATGGTCATTCTCTACAGCTGAAGGTGAGAAGAGGGACAGGGGAGGGGGGGAGAGGGGACCAGAAAGAGGGGAGAGGGAAGGGTTATGAAGATGGGAGAAAAGTTGAGGATGTGACAGGAGTAAGGACAGAGAGTAGAGGGATGAAAGGTCTGAGTAGCAGGGGAATAGAGAGAGAGAAAGAGAGTCTGAATAGCAGGGGAATAGAGAGAGAGAAAAAGAGGATAGCAGGAAGAAGCAGCTGTACTCTGTAAGAAGGAGAGCAGGAAGAAGAAGGAGGCGATAGGCTGACCAGTAAAACACTGTGGCGTCATGATATTCTATCTACCTCTGATAGGCTGACCAGTAAAACACTGTGGCGTCATGATATTCTATCTACCTCTGATAGGCTGACCAGTAAAACACTGTGGCGTCATGATATTCTATCTACCTCTGATAGGCTGACCAGTAAAACATTGTGGCGTCATGATATTCTATCTACCTCTGATAGGCTGACCAGTAAAACACTGTGGCGTCATGATATTCTATCTACCTCTGATAGGCTGACCAGTAAAACACTGTGGCGTCATGATATTCTATCTACCTCTGATAGGCTGACCAGTAAAACACTGTGGCGTCATGATATTCTATCTACCTCTGATAGGCTGACCAGTAAAACACTGTGGCGTCATGATATTCTATCTACCTCTGATCTCATTTTAATGGACGGAACCAGCTCTATGTAGTTTGCCTAATGAATGAATAATTAAAATCAGTGCAATTTTTATTGTTGAATTTGGGCTTGCTGACTGACAGAACGATGGTATAATTATATTTCTGTTTTCACTAATTCCAATTTTAATTGCAAGTTAAAAAAGCACCAACCACGTTGCCATAGCAACAATCGTCAGCGACTAAACGCGAAGGTGTCCTGACCTTTCGTTGGGAGAAAGGACTAACGAGAGAGGGAGGGAGGTCTGGGAAGTGGAGAGAGGTGATGTGTGGAAAGCAGAGAGGAAAGAGAAGAGGGGGTGGAGAAAAAGAAGAGAAAGGAGGGATGGAAGAAAAGACAGACAGGCACGTGCTTATATGTACTAATGGAGTGAGAGGGAACAGAAACATGATTTAGAAATGACAGTTTGCTGCACAGAACATTATATCTATACAAATACAACCTACCAAGCCTCTGACCTGGGAGAGGGCAAGGGCTGTAAGTAAGGCATGGACAAGACACTGCACTCTGAGTATAAACCCAGTATAATGGAATGATGCTTTTCTTTGAGCAGAATCACCTCAACGGTGGCGTGCGACATGGACTTGACCAAGTACCCAATGGACGAGCAGGAGTGCATGCTGGATCTGGAGAGCTGTGAGTCAAACGAGCTCAGACAATGAATAAAGTCAATGTCAGCCTAACACTCCAAATATGATATACATCTGGCATTCATGTTTAAACTGTAGTGACTCAAACAGCACTGGGGCATTTCTTTTCGGTTTTAAAAAAAAATATAGAGCACATTATTTATCACTGAGCTGTCTGTAGAGAGCAGTGTTTATTAATAACTAATGAAATGTCTGCTTGTTGGGCTGTGGTTTGTTTTCTCTAGATGGCTACTCTTCAGAGGACATTGTGTACCACTGGTGTGAGAGCCAGAGGGACATCCACGGCCTTGACAAACTGGAGCTGTCTCAGTTCACCATCACCAACTACAGATTTGACACTGAGATGCTAAACTTCAAGTCAGGTGAGGCTCTTTGTTCCTCCAGATCTCTGAATGGCACTGAACAGGCTAATATGTATCTGCTATTCACACATTTACTTTTTGATCTGGTTTGTGTTTTCCTTGTGGTGCTGTTTTCAAAATAATCTTTTTGAAGTTTTTCTTCTCTCTGTGGGAACCTCTGTGGGTTTATCATCTATGCACAAACAGAATATACCTAGGCATTCAGGAAATACTGCGTCTAAAAAATCCAGCAGATAACACTAGGCAGCGTTTCTCAAACCCTGGTCCGTGGACTGGCGCTGGTCCGCGACGAGGTAACTGCCGGTCCGCAGAGCACAAGTCAAAATAGGTTTAGAGTCTCTACAAAAAGTGACATTAACAGGCACCGCGCTTAAGCAAAAGTTGAACTATTTGCATAGGGATTGAATGGAGAGGAGGCACTGGGAGTTGAGAAAACTCGTGAAGGCGGCGATCTCTCCTCTAAATACTGCGTGTGCACTATGATTGTGAATGCTAGCCGGTTTAGGCAGCCAGGCAGGAGTGAGGGGGAGAGCAAGTTTCATGGTTACATGGACGCCATTTCTGCGTGCGCTGCTTTAAAATTTTTTGCGCACTTCGAACATTCCACCTACCATTCGCTTCTAAAAGTCTTAATTACAATGGAATGGGTCATTAACGTAAAAATAAATATAACTATATATATTAGTTTAAACATGTGTTGAACAGTTTTAAGTTGGGGCAGTGTTGCACCGTTAGCAGTTCATTTAGCCCCTCAAAAAAGGACAAACAACAAAACCATTTGTGTTGTTAGTGTTCATAAGAATCTGTTGATATTTTTATTTGGTGTTGGTATTGTTGGCAGTAATTTTATGTTCAGCCAAATCACTTCTGTTGAAGCTTTCAATTAAATTTTATTTTGTTTATATACCGAAATATCATAACAAAGTAATATTTCATTTCATTTGGAGCAGGTCTAAATGGCCTGTTATCATAAATCACATATAAATAATAATTAAGACTAATAATCAATAGACAAATAATAATATGCAGGATGATGGTGTGGTGGTGTTGGATGTGCTTGCGGGGGGGGGGGGGGGGGGGGGGGGACAAAGAGGTTTGAGAAAGGCTGCACTAGGGCATAATCTGGACACACTACTTAACTGTGATCTGCTCTGGGAGGTTGACAGTGCATGTTCTTGGCTAACAGTGCATGTTAACTGTGATCTGCTCTGGGAGGTTGACAGTGCATGTTCTTGGCTAACAGTGCATGTTAACTGTGATCTGCTCTGGGAGGTTGACAGTGCATGTTCTTGGCTAACAGTGCATGTTAACTGTGATCTGCTCTGGGAGGTTGACAGTGCATGTTCTTGGTTAACAGTGCATGTTAACTGTGATCTGCTCTGGGAGGTTGACAGTGCATGTTCTTGGTTAACAGTGCATGTTAACTGTGATCTGCTCTGGGAGGTTGACAGTGCATGTTCTTGGTTAACAGTGCATGTTAACTGTGATCTGCTCTGGGAGGTAGACAGTGCATGTTCCACCATGGGCCTCTTGTTGCCTTCTAGCAATAATAAAACGCTTGTGTTTTGATTCTCAGCCGGGCGTTTCCCCAGGCTGAGCCTTCGCTTTGAGCTGAGGCGTAACCGGGGGGTGTACATCATCCAGTCCTACATGCCCTCCATTCTCCTGGTGGCCATGTCCTGGGTGTCCTTCTGGATCAGCCAAACCGCTGTCCCTGCCCGGGTGTCTCTAGGTCCGCTACCACACAACCCACACACACAGTATATACATCAAATCACATTCCCCTTGTTTGATTACATTTCCCTGCTAGATGTTTTATTCTCATTCTAGCCTTGGACTACTTTAGACTTCAAGCATCACCATAGTTACGTAGTGTGCCTGTGTTTCAGGCATCACCACAGTTACGTAGTGTGCCTGTGTTTCAGGCATCACCATAGTTACGTAGTGTGCCTGTGTTTCAGGCATCACCATAGTTATGTAGTGTACCTGTGTTTCAGGCATCACCATAGTTACGTAGTGTGTCTGTGTTTCAGGCATCACCATAGTTACGTAGTGTGCCTGTGTTTCAGGCATCACCATAGTTACGTAGTGTATCTGTGTTTCTGGCATCACCATAGTTGCGTAGTGTGTCTGTGTTTCAGGCATCACCATAGTTACATTGTTGTGTCTGTGTTTCAGGCATCACCATAGTTACGTAGTGTGCCTGTGTTTCAGGCATCACCATAGTTACGTAGTGTGTCTGTGTTTCAGGCATCACCATAGTTCAGTAGTGTGTCTGTGTTTCAGGCATCACCATAGTTCAGTAGTGTGTCTGTGTTTCAGGCATCACCATAGTTACTTAGTGTACCTGTATTTCAGGCATCACCACCGTTCTCACCATGACCACTCTGATGGTTAGCGCCCGGTCCTCCTTACCACGAGCCTCTGCCATCAAAGCACTGGACGTCTACTTCTGGATCTGTTACGTGTTTGTGTTTGCTGCCCTCATCGAATACGCCTTCGCTCACTACAACGCAGACTACCGGCTCAAAGAGAAGGCCAAGGTCAAGGCCAACAAGCTGAGCTCCGAGGTGAGGACAGTGTCTCATTCATACTGTACACTTACAGGACAGTGTCTCATTCATACTGTACACTTACAGGACAGTGTCTCATTCATACTGTACACTTACAGGACAGTGTCTCATTCATACTGAACACTTACAGGACAGTGTCTCATTCATACTGTACACTTACAGGACAGTGTCTCATTCATACTGTACACTTACAGGACAGTGTCTCATTCATACTGAACACTTACAGGACAGTGTCTCATTCATACTGTACACTTACAGGACAGTGTCTCATTCATACTGAACACTTACAGGACAGTGTCTCATTCATACTGAACACTTACAGGACAGTGTCTCATTCATACTGTACACTTACAGGACAGTGTCTCATTCATACTGTACACTTACAGGACAGTGTCTCATTCATACTGTACACTTACAGGACAGTGTCTCATTCATACTGAACACTTACAGGACAGTGTCTCATTCATTCTGTACACTTACAGGACAGTGTCTCATTCATACTGTACACTTACAGGACAGTGTCTCATTCATACTGAACACTTACAGGACAGTGTCTCATTCATACTGTACACTTACAGGACAGTGTCTCATTCATACTGAACACTTACAGGACAGTGTCTCATTCATACTGAACACTTCTTAGAGGCCATTGTGTTCTTGCAACATTGTGTGCAGTGGTTAGATGGCAGTAAATGGAGAATATGATGTGATTATTGATCATCATGCTTTTTGAATAGATGCAGTAGATTACTTGATATAATTCTTCATGTGTTTTCTGATGTTGTCTTCATATTTTCTCTCCTACGTCCCTTCCCTTCTGCCCCTCTCCTCTCCTCTCCTCTCCTCTCCTCTCCTCTCCTCTCCTCTCTTCTCTTCTCTTCTCTTCTCTTCTCTTCTCTTCTCTTCTCTTCTCTTCTCTCTTCTCCTCTCCTCTCCTCTCCTCTCCTCTCCTCTCCTCCTTCTCTCCTCCGCTCCCCTCTCCTCCTCTCCTCTCCTCTCCTCCCCTCTCCTCTCCTCTCCTCTCCTCTCCTCTCCTCTCCTCTCCTCTACAGTCCATTGTGAAGAATGGAAAGCAGGCCATGGTCCTGTTCTCTCTCTCCGTTACGGGGATGAACCAGGGTGTTGTGATAGCCAACCGCCACAGTCGCTCGCAGCGGTCGGGCGCCGAAACCCCCGGCGACGGTGAGGAGGTGGAGCCCCGGAGGAGGAGGTCCAGGCAGCCTGAGGACAACCAGGAGGAAGAAGAGAAGAAGAAGTGCTGTGCTAAGTGTGTGTGCAAGCCCATTGATGCTGACACCATCGACATCTACGCCAGAGCGGTGTTCCCTTTCACCTTTGCTGTCGTCAATGTCATCTACTGGGTGGCATACACCATGTGAGAAGGGGAAAATAAACTACAAATGGCTGCCGCCTCCATACAATAACTTTATGTTCACATGGAAATGGGTGGGACAGTGCCGCTTTGATTTCTGGTACTTGTAGTGAAAATTTGAAAAGTCTGAAATATACCAATTGCATCTGAATTTGTTAAGTACTGAAACTGTGTTTTTTTTTTTTAAGAAACTAATAAAAGTATGGGCTGAGGATCTGAAATCGCATGACGGATATGGAACATAGGGTTATAATGGAGACTGATCTCATGTCCTGCCTGAGTCTGCTGTATGATAACCTGGCAATTTACCTTTAAACTTTTGTTACCCTACAATGAAAGAGATAGACTGTTATTTACTTACTTAGCCCAATATTTGTTTCACATAATAACCCCAAGAGGACACTTCAACAAGTTCCCACCAAGGATGTACAGCACAATGACTAGATATTCATATATTATTCAGAAACAAAAATGTGCAACTGTTGTTAGCTTATCAACTCATAAGCACAGTTTAGATGAAACACCTGTTGTCTCAAAAACAATCGTCCAAAAGCCTGGATAAGGTGATGTGATGTATGACTGCTTTGCATGGCCGAGAAAACACCACTTCTTCATTTCATTCCTGCATCCGTCTCTCTCTTTCTCTCTCTCTCTATCTTATTCCCTCACCCTTTTTTCCACTCCACTTCTGAAATGGAGGAAGGGCAGCAGAGCTACTTATCTTCCTCGGCCAGTTCTGCCTGTTTCCTGATCATTAAATGACTCTTCACTACCTGTGTGTGCATCTCTTTGAGAGGGGAAAGCAGGACACACAAAATAAATATTCAAATTGTTGTTTTGGCTGATTAGACAGAAATACAGAAATCCTCTAATACATTTGATTATGCTAATGAACTAGTAAAGACCAAAAACTACTTTGGGCTACTTTTTCCACATTTTACAGTTTTAAAAGGGGATCCACTTTTTGGGACCTCGTCACAACATAAGTTGGACAAAATGTGCATGTTTTATTCAATGCTAGGTCAATTATTTAATTAGAGCTTTCAGACTAATCACGGAGAAATTTACAATATTTATAATTTCAAATTAATGAAAGATGCAAGTGCATCCTTATGTCTTCAGCTGTATTATTGAAGTTGAGTTCAGAATTGCATCAAACACTTCATCGTCTCAGATCCACAATTCAGTCAATCAAAATGTCTGACATTTGGGAATGCTGTTGTACGTGGTCATATTACCAACGGAGTGAAATTAATCCTCAATATATTCCGTCCAAATCAAAGCTGCTATGCTCTTGATGAAGTATCAATGTCTGACTTTGGCTGTTTTTTAAGGTAGTACTAAATACTTTCCTTCCTTTTCAACTCACATCGGTTACTATAACTTCGCTCTGATTCGGTATCTCCCACCGAGGACACTTTTTGAGCCCAACCTGTGGAACACTGTGATGTAAGGAAACGACCTAATCCGTCTGGCTGTCAGAGCTGTGTGTTCAGGTCTTCAAAGGTCACTTTAACGCTATTGTGTTAACTGACCAAAAAGACAACATATGATATTAGACAATACTACTAAAACAAGCTATATTTAAAGAAGGACTTTGACTTTAGTATTACCAGCCACTGGAAGCTCCAATCATGTTTACTAGTGAAGTGAGAGCTGACTAGTGAAGTGAGAGCTGGCTAGTGGGTGTTTTCGCTCCATGTTTTTCTCAGTGCCTAGGCTGTGCAGGGTTCTCTTATCAACAGGCAACAGGGCTGAACCGTAGCAGGCCTGGGTGGGGAGAGGGCAGGGCTGGGCACTCTTTGAACGTGGCCCATCTCAGACTGACTCCTCCAGGGGAGATAACTTTGTTCTGAGCCAGGAGAGATGACATCATGACGAATGGGGATGAAGATGTGGGTGTGGGGGCAGGAAGTGTTATCCTGCCACCCTTCAATGGACTGGACACAAAACACACACACACACACACACACACACACACACATACACTCACACATTTACAGACTCACACTCACAGACTCACACACAGACACACGCTCACACACAGACACAAACACACACAGAGACACACGCTCACACACATGTACAAACACACACACAGACACAAACACTTTCACGAAGGTAAGAACATATAAAAGGGAGACACGGTCATGGAACACAGCAGTGCAATGGAAGATGATTGATTACTGGAAAACTATTCCCAACATCACAGGCAACTGGATCAAAACACAGAGGATCATACTTTATGTGAGTCATGAAATACTACATTTATACTACTATACTACATTATATACTACTGTACTAAATTTATATTACTTTACTACATTTATATTACCGACATTATATACTACAATACTACATTATATACTACTGTACTACATTTATATTACTATACTACGTTATATACAACTGTACTACATTTATATTACTATACTACATTATATTAATTTATTTTAATTTTATTTTATTTTATTTTATTGTTTATTTTTACAGGGACAGCGCACAATTAAAAGTAATTGCACCAGACTTAGCTAACAGCTAATTTACATCTGTTGTCCCTGGGCAGGTAGACAAAAAACAACCACAAAACAACAAATACACTACATAAAACAGCACAATACATAAAAGTCCATCAGTGTGAAATAATAAATAAAATCAATATGATAAATACAATAAATACAAGAGATACAAGGCAATCATTGGTGTTGACACTTTTGTGCTGACTTTAGCCAAAGCTTGAGGCTGGTTTTAAACACTGCAATGCTTCCTGAGTTTCTAATTGTCGTGGGTATTGAATTCCACTTCCCCACTACTTTAACTGAGAAAGCAGATTGACCAAAGGCTGTCTTTCTGACCTGCGGTACCCAGTCACCCCTAGTAGATGCTCTAGTCCTACTGGCAATACCACTGCTGGGATAGGCTAGGCATCCTCTAAGAGGAGGGGGTGCACTGCCGGGATAGGCTAGGCATCCTCTAAGAGGAGGGGGTCGAGATTATGAATATATTTAAACATCAGGCATACACCAGACATCATATATTACTATACTACATTTATACTAATATACTACATTATATATTCATGTATAATGTATATATTAATACATTATTCTCTGGAATTCCCTTTCCCCTGTGATTCGGAACTCTTGACTCCATTAACTTTTTTTCATCCCGCCTCAAAACCCACTTGTTTTCCTTAGCCTACACCTAGCTTGTTATCTTTGACTTTTTATGTTATTTATGTATGTATGTATGTATATATACTGTATGTGTATGTGTATATATGTATATGTATGTATGTTTGTATATATATATGTATATGTACGTATGTTTGTATATATACATATATATATATATATATATATATATATATATATATATATATATATATAGTTATTTATTTATATATTGATGTTCCCTACCTCAATACCTTTTGTCTATCTCATGTTAAATGTTATATTGTGCCTTTTTTTGTATATACTTGTATACATTGTTTAATATTCTAAGCCATGTACAGTGACCTTGGGTGTCTAGAAAGGCGCTTATAAATTAAATGTATTATTATTATTATTATTATTATTATTATTATTATTACTGTACAACATTTATACTACTGTGCTACATTTACACTACTATACTACATTTATACTACTACACTACATTATATACTACTATTCCACATTTATACTACTGTACTACATTTTCAACACACAAACACACATGCGTGTATTTATCTACATTTATAATACATAATGATATGTAATAGATATAACTTTTATAACACATTTATAATATACTACTGGATACACATGTTATATCTAACATATATATATATTGGGCATATTACATTACAACTGATAATTTTACCTTTTTGACCTTAATTTTCTTTAATATATTTGATATAATTCCAACATATGGGAGGTTAAAGATTTTGGACTGTCAATTACTAATTCTGACCATCAACATCAGCAAAAATTATTAATTTACAGTAGCGGAGCTAGTTAGCTTAATGATTCAGTAGTAGTCATGGCGATGAATTAGCGACTGACCTGATATACTTCCTGTGCCACGTACTTCCTGTACCACTGTTCCATTCTACCTGATGTACTTCCTGTACCACTGTTTCATTCTACCTGATGTACTTCCTGTACCACTGTTCCATTCCACCTGATGTACTTCCTGTGCCACTGTTTCATGCTACCTGATGTACTTCCTGTACCACTGTTCCATTCCACCTGATGTACTTCCTGTACCACTGTTTCATTCTACCTGATGTACTTCCTGTACCACTGTTCCATTCTACCTGATGTACTTCCTGTACCACTGTTTCATTCTCTTTGAAGTCCAGCACTGTCCTTTCATGCTGCCTGTCGGAGGTCAGTGTACAGTTTTGTAACATTGTCTGCTTGCTAATCACTGAAAGAGCAGTGATGCACTGGTTTCTGGCTCGGTCTGATCCCACTTACATTATGACCTATATTTAGAGATTTAAAAATGTGAAGATTCAGTGGATGGATTTTAGTGTCTAAAATCAATTACTGGTAACTGGTTGCATACTGAATAGGGAATGATATCTTGATCTCAAATGGGATTTCCTGTTTAGATAATGTTTTAACTACTATACATTTACATAAAGAAAAATAGAACTGCCCTCAAAAATCAGACATCATCACTTTCTTACAAAATGGATGTTACTGTCTCTGGCCAGACCGAGTTGTAGTAAGTAAATTAGCAGGTACCTTTTTTTTTTAACCATTTTTATGCGTCTACATATCACACTGCACAAACTAAACCTAATGGCCCTCTCTCATTGTCAACAGTCTTGTTGCTTGTCTCTCAAATGGGCCTTTAGATAGCGAAACCCTCATATTCCCCGCAGGACTAGAATAAGAGATTGTGTAGTGCTATAACTGTGCTATATAATTATAATAATATAAAAAACTGTGACCTGACACTGCCATGGTTTTGCAGCAGCGTTGAGGTCTCCACTCACATTCATCTTTGTACCTAACCCTATCTGTGCACAGGATGTGCCGTGTGTTGAACTTCCTGCTGGCGCTGCTGAGCCGCTTCCTGTTCACTGTCCACGGCGTGGTGACGGTGTGGCGCGTCGTCATGGTGAAAGGGGATCCTCTTTATTGGTTGCTGCTGACGGGCGTGGCTCTGCTTGGTGTGGAGATGGTCGTCACCATCAAGTGTACCCGCAACGCTGAGTGGAGATGGTACGTACCCTAACCCGCATAACCCTAACCCTAACCCGCATAACCCTAACCCTAACCCGGACCCTGACCCTAACCCGCAACGCTGAGTGGAAATGGTACGGGTGATAAACCTAACACAAGCTCTAAATCACTGTACATTTATATTGTAGGTCTACTGAGGATAGAACAAGCTCTAACTCACTGTACATTTATATTGTAGGTCTACTGAGGATAGAACAAGCTCTAACTCACTGTACATTTATATTGTAGGTCTACTGAGGATAGAACAAGCTCTAACTCACTGTACATTTATATTGTAGGTCTACTGAGGATAGAACAAGCTCTAACTCACTGTACCTTTATATTGTAGGTCTACTGCGGATAGAACAAGCTCTAACTCACTGTACATTTATATTGTAGGTCTACTGAGGATAGAACAAGCTCTAACTCACTGTACATTTATATTGTAGGTCTACTGAGGATAGAACAAGCTCTAACTCACTGTACATTTATATTGTAGGCCTACTGAGGATAGAACAAGCTCTAACTCACTGTACATTTATATTGTAGGTCTACTGAGGATAGAACAAGCTCTAACTCACTGTACATTTATATTGTAGGCCTACTGAGGATAGAACAAGCTCTAGCTAACTGCACATGCAGATGAGCACTGAGGACAGAATATTAACAATCATTACTTTCCTGTGCATCTATATCATGATTAACCAAACATGTCTGAGTGTATTGTCTGGAGAAGCTTATGATATTATTTCAATTAAAAACTCTTTATCATAAAGGCAAAAAAATTTCAATAAATTATATTCTCTCTTTTGTAACCTCAAACAATTTATTATCTTCTCCAGTCTGAATTGTAGCCTGGAGAAGCTAATGAAACACAGTGTAGACACCCCCTAGGTTACCCAACAGTTGTAATAACGATTAACCAACACAAATGAAGTCATTAATTACATCATCGGAAAATGTTTTCCACTCCTGCTCGGATTAAAATAAACTGTGAGTTGAGAAGCATTAGCTATTCAGCCTGCCGGCCTGTCGGCTCTCCTCCCGCTGTCTCTAGGAGAAGTGAGCGAGGCGGATTTTGAAACCTTTTTGTGTGGGAATAAAAAAAATGCCTGACCTTGTAACTGGCAGAGTGATTAACAAGACCATGGCTGAGGTGCTGAGACAGACTCTATGAGTCCCTTATAGTATTCATCCAAACACCAATCCTCTACCTCTCATAGTATTCATCCAAACACCGTCCCTCTATCTGTCATAGTATTAATCCAAACACCGTCCCTCTATCTGTCATAGTATTCATCCAAACACCGTCCCTCTATCTGTCATAGTATTCATCCAAACACCGTCCCTCTACCTCTGTCACCGTCTATCAAAAACAAATTGATGTCCTTTCCTTATGCAGTATTTTTGCTTCCTCTGTTAGATTTTCTAATAAACACATTTATGGATCTCTGTCTCTATTTGTGCAAATCAAACTGTGTAGAATAGTAAGTATTTTCACCTGAAATAATTTTCTATGCCTTACGTAAATCAACACCAACTGAGGTTGACCTTGTGCTTAAAAAGGACCAGGAAATGTTGTCAGCTGATCGGCAGCAGTTCCTGGTCCACCTTTCTCTCTTTCATGATGCGGGATGGGGATGGGGATGGGGATGGGGATGGGGATGGGGATGGGGGGGGGGGGGGGGGGCATTGAGGCGGAAGCTTACTTCAGGCATCTCTCTCTCTCTCTCTCTCTCTCTCTCTCTCTCTCTCTCTTGTGCTTTGAAGTTGTGTCCTCATGGAGAAGGCTTTGCACTGTCATGTGGGATTTGCATACATGATGAGATTAATTGCCTGTCTGAAATGGGACACTTGCACTCCTCTAAAAAAAGGAGGTTCATTTTTTACTGACTTGGAGTGTTGCTAAAAATAACCCCCCCCCCCCCCCCTCTGTCTGCTTTTAGGTTCTCCCCGATGGTGTTCCTTTACCTCTGCACCGTCATCCCCTCCATTTGGTTTTTGGAGCTGAGCCTGCTGCAGGCCAAGCTGCCCCTCAGCGTTCCCTCTGGCCCAGAGCTGCCCCTCAGCGTGCCCTCTGGCCCAGAGCATCCCCTGCTGGCTCACATCACTGCGGTAACACTCACATTCCAAAACATTTACCCCTCTTAAAAGATTCCATTTAAATATGTTGGAATAATGTGTTAGGACAACAGGGAAATTCATTGACATTGGGATGAAATTAGGACAGACTTCCGCTTGAGAATATTCTCAGATCTCTTCTCTTGTGGGTGGTTTTGGTTGCAAATTCTTTCATGTAGAATTTCTAAGTGTTTTGCCTCATGGCTTCATAGGGTTCTGGGTGGCAGCCATTTTATTTATAAGATGCTGAAAAAGACAGCTCATATACGCATAGGAACGCATAGCTCACCTTAACTCATTAAAGCCTTAATAATAATCATAGTAAAAACAACAATACATTGAACTTACATGTAGCTTTTCTAAATACTCAAATACGTTATACAAAGTGAACACAGAGTAAAATCATTGAAAAGGTACGTGTATAAATCAAAGACAAACAGGTAAACTACAGGAATCAGGAATGGAGGGAAGAGGAGAGAAGGGAAGGAGGTTGAAAGAGACTTGAGGGCCTGTTTAAAGACTGGCAGGGTGTTTAGAGGAGATCGCATAGGGTTAAGGTTAGGTGGAGGAGATCAGAGAGGGTTAAGGTTAGGTGGAGGAGATCAGAGAGGGTTAGGGTTAGGTGGAGGAGATCACAGAGGGTTAGGGTTAGGTGGAGGAGATCACAGAGGGTTAGGGTTAGGTGGAGGAGAGGGTTAGGGTTAGGTGGAGGAGATCACAGAGGGTTAGGGTTAGGTGGAGGAGATCACAGAGGGTTAGGTGGAGGAGATCACTTAGGGTTAGGTGGAGGAGATCACTTAGGGTTAGGTGGAGGAGATCACAGAGGGTTAGGCTTAGGTGGAGGAGATCACAGAGGGTTAGGGTTAGGTGGAGGAGATCACAGAGGGTTAGGGTTAGGTGGAGGAGATCACTTAGGGTTAGGTGGAGGAGATCACAGAGGGTTAGGGTTAGGTGGACGAGATCACAGAGGGTTAGGGTTAGGTGGAGGAGATCACAGAGGGTTAGGGTTAGGTGGAGGAGATCACAGAGGGTTAGGGTTAGGTGGAGGAGATCACAGAGGGTTAGGTGGAGGAGATCACTTAGGGTTAGGTGGAGGAGATCACAGAGGGTTAGGGTTAGGGTTAGGGTTAGGTGGAGGAGATCACAGAGGGTTAGGGTTAGGGTTAGGTGGAGGAGATCACAGAGGGCTAGGGTTAGGGTATGATGTGGTGGAGGAGATCACAGAGGGCTATGGTTAGGGTTAGGGTTAGGTGGAGGAGATCACAGAGGGCTAGGGTTAGGGTATGATGTGGTGGAGGAGGAGATCAAAGAGAAAGGGAGGGGCCAGCCTTGCATTTGATATTGTCTTAAAGCAGGAAAATTATATTGGCAATGTTAAAAAATTTTATTTTGACATATATGAAATCCCCAATGTGATTCCATGTTGTTTTGCCCTCCCACAGGACTTAGTGCAGCTGGACCCAGAGAACTGGGCGGCAGGCCTGGAACAGACCATGCTGATGGTCCTGGTGCTGGGACGCTGGCTGTCTCCTAAAGGAGACATGTCCCGAGACCAGCTCTCCCAGCTGCTCATGGTTTACATCGGCCTGGGCGCCGACATCCTGGACATATTTGACACCTTTAAGGAGCCCGAGGTCAAGACTAACCAGGTCATCATCATCGTGGGGCTGGCCCTGTTCTCCTGGGCCCTAATGCAGTTCCCTCTGGTTCTGACCCAGACTCGTCCTCCTAAGGCACAGAGTCAGCCCGGCTCCCTACAGGAGGAGAGTCCTCGTGGGGGGGATGTGGGTGGTGTAGTCGGCAGCCCTGGAGCCCTGTCCTGGTTCTCTTCCTGCTGCTCCAGTGAGGTCTGGAGCTTGCTGCTGACCGTGGGTCTCCAAGACGGCCCATTCCTGTTCTATCGCCTCTACCTCATGATCCGAGAGCAGGTGCTGAACCAGCTGATGATCTTCTTCACCTGTAAGAACATCCTTATCGTCCTTCTGGAGGTCTACAGGATCTTTGTGGTGCAGTGCGAACAACCAGGAAGGGGAATGGAAGGTCTGGAGAGATGTGTTGCCATGGTGCCCTGTTGCCTTTCCCAGGAGCAGGAGGAGGAGCAGGGGGAGCAGGAGGAGGAGCAGGAGGAGATGGGAAGGAGGGCAGAGTGTAGAGAGCAGAGCTGCCAGACTCAGACAGAGGGAGAGACGGAGAGAGATGGAGATCAGAGGTGTAGAGCCTTAGAGGGCTACGAGGCGTGACTCTCGCCCGGAGGGGGTTTAAGTTCACACACCGACAGTGAAGTGGAACACATCTGCCATCTCCAGCACCTCCACACACTTCAAACAAGCCACTCAGAGTCTTGGGCCTCCAGAGAACACTGGGACTCTTCTTCTTTGGTGGTGTATTACTTGTCAAGTCCCTGATGGTACCGTCATCCCAGATTAAAGCTTGCCATTCCCTCTATAAGATCCGCAAGGAACAAAAGGGAGCAAGAGAGACAATAAGAAGGAAGTTTTAGTTCTCAAAGTTCAATGTGGCCTAAATTCATAAATGTGTTTAGCTGTTATTAATTTTGATAGATATTAGACAGACTATTTCTGCTATAAATAAAACAGCAATATATTGTTTTGTATTAAAAAATGTGTCATGCATGAGAATGCTTTCTACTTATCACAATGTTCAATTTCTGTTCTTTTTTGATCAATAACGTGGAAAGCAATGATGATGATGAAGAGAAGATGTTTGCTGCTGAAGTTGATGACAAACCTCCACTCCTATAATGGAGCTGCAAATCTACAGTGTTCAGTTGGGTTAAACTGTCAAGAAATATTACATGGTGCTTCTGTTCAGGGTGATGATCATTACCTACAGTGTTCAGTTGGGTCAAACTGTCAAGACATATTATATGGTGCTTCTGTTTAGGGGGATGATCAATACCTTTTTTTCTATCAAGGTACCATTAGATGGCAGTGTTGGCAAGTCAAATAAAGACCAACACACATGAATTTATTAAATAAAACATACATGACAGATAATTATGAACAAAGCTTTGCAGTGCAAACATTTCACCAAAAGTAACCCTTGAACATGAGTGTTTTTAAAAGAATGGCAGCTGAAAGAATGGAACAGCTCATTACAAAAGATTCCAGTTTGTTGTCTTCTAAAAGGTCAAAATATACATATAAGGTTCAATATGAATATATGAAAAGCGAATGTTTTAATATACTAGGGAACAATAAAATGTTTCAATAAGAAGTATGTACAGTGGATTTAATATTATGAATGAGTGAAGGTGAACAGAGGTACCAGATGACCAGTGTGTGGTAACTGTATGAATGAGTGAAGATGAACAGATGTATCAGATAACCAGTGTGTGGTAACTGTATGAATGAGTGAAGATGAACAGAGGTACCAGATAACCAGTGTGTGGTAACTGTATGAATGAGTGAAGGTGAACAGAGGTACCAGATAACCAGTGTGTGGTAATAGAAACGTCAGCTAACCTTTCCTTCCCTTTAGATTAATTTCCTCCTGATAGCTTGTTCCATTTATCTTTGTTATGTACAACACATGGCAAAGTTAATGTCCCTAAATAAATCCATTCGCTGGAGAGTAAAATGTCTGAGAGATTTTTCGATCACCCAATTGTAAACTGGGGACAACCTTTAAGACATGTTTTAAACTCCTAGTTCAGAGTTCAGAGTTCAGACCCCTGCTGATTACATGGCATTGAAACCTTTGGGTCACACTGCAACGGCAGCAGTGGAACAGCAGCTGTCTGGAAGCTGCCTTCACCTCAAAGAGCTGCTGGAGATGTCCCCTATCAGAGCCTATCAAAGAGCTGCTGGAGATGTCCCCTATCAGAGCCTATCAAAGAGCTGCTGGAGATGTCTCCTATCAGAGCCTATCAAAGAGCTGCTGGAGATGTCCCCTATCAGAGCCTATCAAAGAGCTGCTGGAGATGTCCCCTATCAGAGCCTATCAAAGAGCTGCTGGAGATGTCCCCTATCAGAGCCTATCAAAGAGCTGCTGGAGATGTCCCCTATCAGAGCCTATCAAAGAGCTGCTGGAGATGTCTCCTATCAGAGCCTATCAAAGAGCTGCTGGAGATGTCCCCTATCAGAGCCTATCAAAGAGCTGCTGGAGATGTCCCCTATCAGAGCCTATCAAAGAGCTGCTGGAGATGTCCCCTATCAGAGCCTATCAAAGAGCTGCTGGAGATGTCCCCTATCAGAGCCTATCAAAGAGCTGTGCTTCACCAGGTCCATGGGTGGGCTAAAAGGCACTAAGGACACTGCTTTGCTTCCAATGCACTCCTGAATGGACAGAGGGGACTATGGAGACTTAATCCTAGAACAGAATCCCATTAACATTTATGTGGCAAGTCAAAAGGGTTCCATTACATCATAAAACAGATTGAAAGAGGGGAAGGGAGAGGGAGAGAGAGAGAGAGAGAGATAAACAGAACGACAGAGAACAAGGAGAGAGAGAGATGAGGGAAAGGAATGAATGTAGCACAAGAGAGGAGGAGAGGGGGAATGAGAGAGATGGGAGAGGAGTGGAACGCACAAAAAACAGAGAAAGAGGAGCAAGATGGAATGAGGGGGGGAGAGAGAGGAGAGAGAGGCAGGGGGGAGAGAGGGAGGGGGAGAGAAAGGGGGGAGAGAGAGGGGGAGGGGGAGAGAGGGAGAGGGGGAGGGAGGGAGGAAGAGGGGGAGAGAGGGAGGGAAGGAGAGGGGGAGAGAGGGAGGGAGAGGGGAGAGAGGGAGGGAGGGAGGGGAGGGAAGGAGGGAGGGAGGGAAGAGGTATAACAGAATGAGGTAACATTTCTGGAGTAGCAACCACCATCTAAAGAAAGCTAGAGAGCTCACTGATGTATTCTCTGTGTGTTGGCTTTTGGTGACACTTTGGTTTTAATTATCGATGACAGAGTTGGCTTCAACAAGGGAAAAACAGGATCCTATTGAGACATTAAGTCTCTGCAAAAAGCATGGCCTCCTATGCTGCAGATAACTGCATTGAGCCGTTGGTTGACATAAAAAAAGTCTTTCTTTTAGCATAGCTTCTTCTAAGCACCTGAATTTGCAGCGAATTTGCGGAAGCCCCTATTTGTCCGTAACGCAATGGCTGCAACACAATGGGATGATGAAAGACCTGCTTGCCTGTGAAGAGTCCGTTTCCTCCTCAGATTAGCTGCATGCTTTAACAAGATTGTGTAGGCACGTGGGAGGATGGGAATGTCAGTGGATAGCGGCTCATTAAACCATGGGCTGCCCTAGATAGATAGAGAGGGAGAGCGGAGAAATGGGAGGCACACCAAGGCAAGCCAGCAAACGACGAAAAGGAAAGAAAAAAGACCTTCCTCCACAAAGCCCTGGTCTTCTTCCCACGGAAAGCAGGAGGAAGACACGGAGAGGGAAAAGAAAGCAGGAGGAAGACACGGAGAGGGAAAAGAAAGCAGGAGGAAGACACGGAGAGGGAAAAGGCGCTCGATCAAACAGAACAGGTGCATGTCAAAGAATGGAGGGCGCTTGCTACGACTTCCCACGATACTCTTTCCTCGTGCCAGCTCACTGAAGCGGGCCTAACGTGCTGGCATTCTGCACAGCTCAATACCTAGATACCCCCTGTGGTGTCTTCAAAGCATGCCATGGAAAATGATCATCAAATCTTGCTAAATTTATGGCAGCTGGGGCAAATGATACTGGAGTTGCTGAGGCAGGAAAATATTGCAAAAGTTAGGTGAGTAACTGTGTTGGAAAATCAGTTTGTCTGCCAAAACATGAGAATGAATTCTGAATATTCAACACAACTGCAATGTTATAATCTAATTTTGGATGAATTGAAAGTTGGCACTTTGCTGATAATTTGCACGTGTTTACCCCCACACACTGCACTTTAGGGAGTAGAGTGGCTAAGTGTGTGTTTGAGTGACAGGAATCACATGCAATTTATGTCAAAGGGACAAGGTATTATACATATCATTAAAGATAATACCACTGGTCTACGTTCTTTTGAGATGTTAATTTAAAACACTGTGCCTTGGTTAGCACTACAGACTGACTTAGGAACACATGAAAACATTGTACAAATAACAAAGGGGCTCAGCATAGACGGTACAAAGAGGAACAGCTAATATATGCATGTTTGAATAATAAGGACTCTCATAAATTAATGATAATGGCAATATAGCAATTACACATCATTAGCATAAAAAGCAATAAAGGCAAGATGCACAGTCTACAGAGCACTAATGCAAATAATTGTACTTAAAATTACATAGTGAGAAGCATGCACTCTTTAAACACATCTTGTTGATAAATGAACTAAAGAGAGTAGGTTAAAACAGTAAAAAGAATTAAAAGTCTTTGAGGGATATAATTGTGGCCCAATCAGAACCCACTATTAACTGACGCTTGGGCCTGATAAAAGTGACAACCAATAGCAAGTACAATGATGTAATTGTACAGGGAAAGGCCCTCATGTCTTAGCCAGAGCGGATAGTCAGATGCAGAAAAGGAGGACAGGAACTGATTGGTCTTTCCGTAGACTCAGAAACACTATAGGGTGTAAGCACGTACCAATGGATCAATCCAAACTCGGTTAGGCATAGGGTGTAAGCACATACCAATGGATCAATCCAAACTCGGTTAGGCATAGGGTGTAAGCACGTACCAATGCTTCAATTCAAACTCGGTTAGGAATAGGGTGTAAGCACGTACCAATGGATCAATCCAAACTCGGTTAGGCATAGGGTGTAAGCACGTACCAATGGATCAATCCAAACTCGGTTAGGCATAGGGTGTAACCACGTACCAATGGATCAATCCAAACTCGGTTAGGCATAGGGTGTAAGCACGTACCAATGGATCAATCCAAACTCGGTTAGGCATAGGGTGTAAGCACGTACCAATGGATCAATCCAAACTCGGTTAGGCATAGGGTGTAAGCACGTACCAATGGATCAATCCAAACTCGGTTAGGCATAGGGTGTAAACACGTACCAATGGATAAATCCAAACTCGGTTAGGCATAGGGTGTAAGCACGTACCAATGGATCAACCCAAACTCGGTTAGGCATAGGGTGTAAGCACGTACCAATGGATCAATCCAAACTCGGTTAGGCATAGGGTGTAAACACGTACCAATGCTTCAATCCAAACTCGGTTAGGCATAGGGTGTAAACACATACCAATGGATCAATCCAAACTCGGTTAGGCATAGGGTGTAAACACGTACCAATGGATCAATCCAAACTCGGTTAGGCATAGGGTGTAAACACGTACCAATGGATCAATCCAAACTCGGTTAGGCATAGGGTGTAAGCACGTACCAATGGATCAATCCAAACTCGGTTAGGCATAGGGTGTAAGCACGTACCAATGGATCAATCCAAACTCGGTTAGGCATAGGGTGTAAGCACGTACCAATGGATCAATCCAAACTCGGTTAGGCATAGGGTGTAAGCACGTACCAATGCTTCAATCCAAACTCGATTAGGCATAGGGTGTAACCACGTACCAATGGATCAATCCAAACTCGGTTAGGCATAGGGTGTAAGCACGTACCAATGGATCAATCCAAACTCGGTTAGGCATAGGGTGTAAGCACGTACCAATGCTTCAATCCAAACTCGATTAGGCATAGGGTGTAAGCACGTACCAATGGATCAATCCAAACACGGTTAGTCATAGGGTGTAACCACGTACCAATGGATCAATCCAAACTCGGTTAGGCATAGGGTGTAAGCACGTACCAATGCTTCAATCCAAACTCGATTAGGCATAGGGTGTAAGCACGTACCAATGGATCAATCCAAACTCGGTTAGGCATAGGGTGTAAGCACGTACCAATGGATTAATCCAAACTCGGTTAGGCATAGGGTGTAAGCACGTACCAATGGATCAATCCAAACTCGGTTAGGCATAGGGTGTAAACACGTACCAATGCTTGAATCCAAACTCGGTTAGGCATAGGGTGTAAACACATACCAATGGATCAATCCAAACTCGGTTAGGCATAGGGTGTAAACACATACCAATGGATCAATCCAAACTCGGTTAGGCATAGGGTGTAAGCACAATCCAAACTCGGTACCAATGGATCAATCCAAACTCGATTAGGCATAGGGTGTAAGCACGTACCAATGCTTCAATCCAAACTTGATTAGGCATAGGGTGTAAGCACGTACCAATGGATCAATCCAAACACGGTTAGGCATAGGGTGTAAGCACGTACCAATGGATCAATCCAAACTCGGTTAGGCATAGGGTGTAAGCACGTACCAATGCTTCAATCCAAACTTGATTAGGCATAGTTTGTAAGCACGTACCAATGGATCAATCCAAACACGGTTAGGCATAGGGTGTAAGCAAGTACCAATGGATCAATCCAAACTCGGTTAGGCATAGGGTGTAAGCACGTACCAATGGATCAATCCAAACTCGATTAGGCATAGGGTGTGAGCACATTCCAATGGATCAATCCAAACTTGATTAGGCATAGGGTGTAAGCACATACTATTTGATTGACTGCAACTGGAAGAGACCGACAGTTATAAAATTTCAGTCTAATTCAAAGTTGGTCTGTGCCTTCTTTTGTGAACAGATGAATAAACCTTACATGTGAACAGATGAATAAACCTTGCATGTGAACAGATTAATAAACCTTACATGTGAACAGATTAATAAACCTTACATGTGAACAGATGAATAAACCTTACATGTGAACAGATTAATAAACCTTACATGTGAACAGATTAATAAACTTTACATGTGAACAGATGAATAAACCTTACATGTGAAGAGATTAATAAACCTTACATGTGAACAGACGAATAAACCTTACATGTGAACAGATGAATAAACCTTACATGTGAACAGATGAATAAACCTTACATGTGAACAGATGAATAAACCTTACATGCGAACAGATGAATAAACTTTGCTGAAAAGGATAACAATGTGACATCTCACAGATTATACTTGCATTAAAACAAGTTCAGTTACATTTGGGTAAATGAGAAAATGTACCGGGTGATGTCACATCCAAAGATATCTCAGAAAATGATGAATACATTTAATAAATGTAAAGCAATGGTTTCCCGCACACTGACCTACTGAAGCGCTTTGTGCGTTAAGCAAAGTCTGTGCCTCAACGTTAGTTTGTGTAGTGATGAGTGGCTGATTCCCTTCCCGTGTCAAAGTGAGTTCACTACAGAGCACGTCCGCATGATTTCGGATCAGTGAATATCCCCTACCGAGATCATGTCACAGCTTTGGTTATCATTTGATTGCTCAGACAGTAGTGCAAAATATATCACTTTGCCTCACATTCTCTCAGATTCCACTTTTCAGCATGGAGTAAGGCATAAGAGATAAAAAAAATAACCTTCAGATATGCCAAAATGAATAATTAAAACCTACGCTTCAATCGTCAGAAAGAGTGATGCTTAAAAACGCTTTGAACAAGCTATGGTGAGTACATAAATTGTGTGTGTGTGTGTGTGCACCAAACTAGCATACTAGCATGGAACCCACTGAATTGGAATTACACAGAGGGGATGAAAGTTGTAAGTAATTTGAACATAAATCGAGAACTGTCAGGAAAGCTTTTAAGCTCTTAAAACAGTGAAGACACTATCTTCCACAGCCCGCGGGGGGTGAAGAGCATTGCAGCCCACTCTAGAGTCAAAGAGCATTGTAGCCCACTCTAGAGTCAAAGAGCATTGCAGCCCACTCTAGAGTCAAAGAGCATTGCAGCCCACTCTAGAGTCAAAGAGCATTGCAGCCCGCTCTAGATTCAAAGAGCATTGCAGCCCGCTCTAGAGTCAAAGAGCATTGCAGCCCACTCTAGAGTCAAAGAGCATTGCAGCCCACTCTAGATTCAAAGAGCATTGCAGCCCACTCTAGAGTCAAAGAGCATTGCAGCCCACTCTAGATTCAAAGAGCATTGCAGCCAACTCTAGATTCAAAGAGCATTGCAGCCCACTCTAGAGTCAAAGAGCATTGCAGCCCGCTCTAGATTCAAAGAGCATTGCAGCCCGCTCTAGATTCAAAGAGCATTGCAGCCCGCTCTAGATTCAAAGAGCATTGCAGCCCGCTCTAGATTCAAATAGCATTGCAGCCCGCTCTAGATTCAAAGAGCATTGCAGCCCACTCTAGATTTAAAGAGCATTGCAGCCCACTCTAGATTCAAAGAGCATTGCAGCCCACTCTAGATTCAAAGTACCGCTTTTAATCTGCAAGAGAACTCTTTACAAATTGTGTTTGAAGTGGAATATAATCCAATATGGTCAGTCTAGCAGGTTTCATTCACGCAATGCAATGTGCACACATTAAACTGTTGCCTATTTTGTAGTTTTTAAGTACATGTCATTGCTTTGTGTCTATCAGAGGAAAAACAAGATGTGCACGTGCGGTGTGTGTTTGCTCGTGTAAGTGTTTATATTTACATTTTACACATACTTGCTAAAGGACACAATAGTGGGGGTGTTCTCAGATGGGATTTGAACTCCACCACAAGTGCTCTGTGCCGGTTGAAAACACGAGATGTCTGTGTAAGTGTACAATGTGTCTGTAACGTGTAAGCGCTCCATGTCAATAACGTGCAAGTGCCCGGTGTCGGTAATGTGTAAGTGCCAGGTATCGGTAATGTGTAAGTGCTCAATTTGTCAGAATGTGTAAGTGCTCTGTTGGTAATGTGCAAATGCTCAATTTGTCGGTAATGTGTAAATACTCTGTGTTGGTAATGTGTAAATGCTCAATTTGTCGGTAATGTGTAAATACTCAATTTGTTGGTAATGTGTAAATGCACAATGAGTCAGCAATTCTTCACTGAAATTGGTCCCAACCTAGCAAGCAAAATTAGTCCCATGCTATGTAAAATTGATGATTTTCTGAAAAGCCGTAACAACACAGCATGTTCCTGAACCCAATTATAGAGAAAGAACTGCTTGAAATTGTCTATAGCAAACAAAGTAAAATGTCTAAAGATCATTTGGGACTCATGAGTATTGTAAAACAAGTGGTGCAAAACATCGCAGCACCTCTACTTGATATGTGCAATAAATGTCTTCAACAAGGTATGTTTCCAGATGAAATGAACATTGCGAAGGTCATTCCAATTTTTAAATCAGCTAACAAATTAAGTCTGAATAACTATAGGCCTATTTCCTCATTGCCAAAATTTCCTAAAATACTTGAAAAGCTCTTTACTGCCCGATTTGACTCCTTCCTTAGTAAATATGACATATTATGCCCCAGCCGATGTAGATTTCAGAAAAACCGATCCACCTCAATTGAAGTGATTATTTGAAGAAATCACTAGTAACATCAATAACAGATGGAATATTTACTGACCTTAATAAAGCTTTTGACACAGTAAATCATGGCATTTTCATAAATAAGTTTAGCCTTATGGCACTAGGGGTCGAGCAAACAAGTGGGTTAAGAGTTATTTGAGAATTAGGAAACAATATACAGAAATAGGTGACGTGGAATCCAAGAAACTTACAATAAAATGTAGAGTTCCTCAAGAATCAGTTTTAGGCCCAAAGCTCTTTTTCATTTATATTAATAATATCGCCAATACCTCTGACTTGTTGAAATTCATTTTATTTGCAGATGATACCACCATTCTCTGCTCCCATACAAATAGTTAATGTTGAACTTGACAAACTCTGCAATTAGATTGCAGCTAACAAACGATCACTTAATGTGACCAAAACTAACTATATGCTATTTAACAATAAGTCTGTGAGTAATAATGGTCCTTCTATACACAGTTGTAATACCAATAGTTAAAAAGTAGGTATTCTGTATTGAACTAGGAACATTTTTTACAAAAAAAACCTCAGAACTCTTTATAACAGTTTATTTCTCCCATATCTAAATTACTGCTCTGAAATATGGGGAAACATGGAGATAAAGAAATCTACAGAAAATAATTGTATCCCAAAAAAAGTAAAAGAATAATCTGTGGAGTAGGTAAATATGACCATACAACTCCCAATGTGTAAATGGTCCGTGTCGGTAGTGTGTAAATGCTCTCCTTTGTGCTTTTCTCTTTCGATGCTGCAGGTTGCAGTTCAAATATTGTTGTTGGATAAAGACCAATGTATGTTGTTTCAGGGTCAATGTGTCCTACATAATGGCTGACTGACTGAAGCGTTTCCTCCAGACAATAAAAACCTTTCCTACTAAGAGAATAATAAAAAGACATCCAAGGTCCAATCTATTGTGGCTGCAATGTGTCGAAATTCTAGTTTTAAAAGGTTATGGAAGTAAGCAAGGAATCCATTTGATGCAACTGCATTTAAAAAGTTTAATTGTCAAAATAGGATGTTGTAAGTATATCAATCAAACACAAAAACAGATGGAAAATATAAATATTTTAACATGTTTGATCTGAGATTAACTTATAAATGGATGTAGATTTCAGTTGTTAATAAGATGTAAGAAGAAAAGCAGAGGTGTCTTAAAAACAGCTTTTAATACATTTGCTATTGTGCAGCAAGTCCATGGTGTACACTTTATGCTCAGTAACATTTGGTCTCCCGACAATAAACCCTTGAAGTCCTAATAAGTTTGGCTCACTTAACCTACTATTTGACCCAGTTTGAAAGAGCTAAACAACAGCAACAAAAAAGGTCAATGTAAAGTTAAGAAGAAAAACGTGTCTCTGGTCAACTAATTCCTCTACAACTTTCGATTGATTTAATTGAAGATGGTGTCTGGTTGTTCAACAAAGCCCATTGGAGTGGTTGTCTCTAACACCGCCTCTGGGAGTGTGACAGCAGTGTCTGTCTACATCCAGGTCAGGGCGTCCGCCCAGTGTCCACCTCCTTCTAACAGGCCCAATAAATGAAGTGCCAGTTAGGAATGGGGGAAGGGAGAGGACTTCAGACGACAAGTCCCTCGGGCTGTTTTCCCCTTTCCCTCAGCTTATTGGAGGCAGTCAGGTTAGGATTCACTTCACACTTGCACTGTGAGAGTGACAACAGTGACATTCCAATTTGTCTCCAACAGGGATTTGTGTGTGACTGACTGGGTCCGGACAGGTGAGAGCTAGAGCAACAAGAGGTGAGACAGAGACCGAGAGGTGAGAGGTAGAGCAACAAGAGGAGAGACAGAGACTCAGGTAAGAGCTAGAGCAACAAGAGGAAAGACAGAGACCGAGAGGTGAGAGGTAGAGCAACAAGAGGTGAGACAGAGACCGAGAGGTGAGAGGTAGAGCAACAAGAGGTGAGACAGAGACTCAGGTAAGAGCTAGAGCAACAAGAGGCAAGACAGAGACCGAGAGGTGAGAGGTAGAGCAACAAGAGGAGAGACAGAGGCCGAGAGGTGAGAGGTAGAGCAACAAGAGGAGAGACAGAGACCGAGAGGTGAGAGGTAGAGCAACAAGAGGAGAGACAGAGGCCGAGAGGTGAGAGGTAGAGCAACAAGAGGCAAGACAAGAGACCGAGAGGTGAGAGGTAGAGCAACAAGAGGCAAGACAGAGGCCGAGAGGTGAGAGGTAGAGCAACAAGAGGAGAGACAGAGGCCGAGAGGTGAGAGGTAGAGCAACAAGAGGCAAGACGGAGACCGAGAGGTGAGAGGTAGAGCAACAAGAGGCAAGACAGAGACCGAGAGGTGAGAGGTAGAGCGACAAGAGGAGAGACAGAGACCGAGAGGTAAGAGCTAGAGCAACAAGAGGAAAGACAGAGACCGAGAGGTGAGAGGTAGAGCAACAAGAGGAGAGACAGAGGCCGAGAGGTGAGAGGTAGAGCAACAAGAGGAGAGACAGAGGCAGAGAGGTGAGAGGTAGAGCAACAAGAGGTGAGACAGAGGCCGAGAGGTGAGAGGTAGAGCAACAAGAGGAGAGACAGAGGCCGAGAGGTGAGAGGTAGAGCGACAAGAGGAAAGACAGAGACCGAGAGGTGAGAGGTAGAGCGACAAGAGGAAAGACAGAGACCGAGAGGTGAGAGGTAGAGCAACAAGAGGAAAGACAAGAGACCGAGAGGTGAGAGGTAGAGCAACAAGAGGCAAGACAGAGGCCGAGAGGTGAGAGGTAGAGCGACAAGAGGAGAGACAGAGACCGAGAGGTGAGAGGTAGGGCCGTGAGAGAGAGAGTAAGTTTGTGTGTGTGTGTGTCCTAACTACCCTCTGTGTGTGTGTGCGTGTCCTAACTACCCTCTGTGTGTGTGTGTGTGTGTCCTAACTACCCTCTGTGTGTGTGTGTGTGTGTCCTAACTACCCTCTGTGTGTGTGTGTCCTAACTACCCTCTGTGTGTGTGTGTGCGTGGATCCTAACTACCCTCTTTTTGTGTGTGTGTGTGTGTGTATGTGTGTGTGTGTGTGTGTGTGGAGACTCGGTCACCACCAGTCACTGTCACAATCTCTGCTACTAGTCCAGACTCTGAGGTTGATCTCTGCTACTAGTCCAGACTCTGAGGTAGATCTCATGCCAGTGGTCAGGACTCTGAGGTAGATCTCATGCCAGTGGTCAGGACTCTGAGGTAGATCTCATGCCAGTGGTCAGGATTCTCAGTCAGCAGCAGCAGTATGATGATTACTGTCGTTACAAAACGTCTGTGTGTTCATCTGGATTATCTCCCAAGGGACTTCCAGCACCTTCCCTGGGTTAAGAATCCTGAGGGTTGCAAATTAATCCCAACATGAAACATTAATACTTTTCCACTCGACGGATAATGTCCGCCCCCAACCCGGGCCTGAAAGTGCTGGAGCACATGGTAGTCGCCTTTTTAAAGGATGTGCTTTAAGGAAGTGCTGGTCTGCCCTCATTCCCCCTCCAAGGAGAGACCAGTTTAAATCGCATCTTCATTTTAAAGGTGTTCCATGAATAATACACAATGAAGAAGGAAATCAACCTTAACTAACCCAGTTTCCCTGGCAAGTCCTTGAATAAGTGGCACCAGAAATGTTCACATATTTCACATGGTAGCTTACAGGGAAACAGTGCTTGTATAATACGGAAAATGCAAATCTTGCCTCACAGAAATGTCAGTCCCCCCAGCCGGTTAGAGGACCTGGGAGTCACAGCATGACGTTTTGCTTGTTGTGTCTCGGCAACGGAACAGCTTCAGGTAGTCCTCCATATTACACTAAATACACTGCTGTCCGTTCAAATTCATAACCTTATTACTAGCTCTTCCTAGGTAACTATTGACTGATCGTCTGAATGGGACTAAAATCACAACATGGAAGATATTGGTTTGATCTGCTCTGCTGATGGGGACTCTTTCCTGCCTCTACCCCAGTGTCAGGGCTCCACCCACTAAAGGGCAAAGCATTTATTTAATAAATTATCAGGTAGAAGGATTCAGTACATCCAACAGAACATGACATTATATTAACGTCAAGTGGCACACAAGATGCAAGTAGAACTCACTCACGTTTGTTCAAGTAAATACCTTTTTTCACAAGCAAACCCACACATGCAGCTTTTTGATATGAATTATATTTACACGAACATGCAAACATAGTAAACAAATGTTTGAACAACATGTTTAGAAAGAGCCCAAAGCTCTCTCTACACCTGTTATCCACTGCCAGACGCTGAACCATTTAGAGCAAAGGGCCGTCTACAGGTTCTCAACGACATCCATATTGGATTCAGCTCGGCTAGTGCTGACAGTGATAGATGGAGCCAGGGTCTAGATCAGCAGGACTACAGTGGAAATGAATATGAGGTGAGGCGCTCTACATGATTTCTACCAAGCGCCTCTCTGCTCCTCTCTCTTCCATTTCTGGCAAGCTCACTGTGGAAACCTTGCCTTCAAAAGATTTAATTTTTTTTTGGGTGCACAGTACTTTTGCCAAGGTACTTCAAAGTGAATCTTTCAAAATTGTAATTCAAGAAAGATATATTTTGTTTTTATGTGAGTGGACCAGAGGAGAGCAATACAACATGTGGTAAATGGCTAACTGTATAAAGAGCCAAGAAGCTATTGAAACTGCCGAATCCATTAGCTTGTCATTTGGGGATTTTTTTAATTTTATTAAAACATTTTTTTTCTTTGATTTGCTTTTATCATTGTCTGGTGCTCTGCAAGGTGCAAGGCTTTATCGTTCAGGAGAACTTAGATCCTTTCCTACAGTTTTTTTTTTTTAAAAAGCTCTGAGTAAAATGAAAAAATTATACGCATTTGTTTTGTTAATCAAAACGGTAAGTGTTTACAGAGAACATTTCAAAAGAAATGTTCTGGTAAAAGAGCAGAATCAGTGACTGAAATACTGGAGCCAGGATTGTGTATGTTTGAGCTGTGTGGTCTTGGAGCAGTGAGTAGATTTGAAAACTTTGAGTTTACGTCCTAGGGCCACATAATTATTAGCACAGTAAAGTTATTCAACAAGACACTGACCACATTTTGGAAGTAGCATCCAAATGTATTGTATGTTTGACACGTTTTAAATGATTGTAGACACTTTGAAATAAAAAATATGATTTGAATGTGTTGAGAAGAAAACAGGTAACCTTAGGGGTGACCAAAACACACACACACACACACACACACACACACACACACACACACACACACACACACACACACACACACACACACACACACACACACGGTGCATCCCCTAGCCCTTCAACCATTTCCCACCCACACAAAAACAATCTTGTGGAATTAAATAATTACCCTTTTTTTCAGTCAGTGAAATGAGCCAATTTCTACAGCAGTCTAACTGATCCAGGACTCCAGGGTCTGCATGGTGAAACAACAAATATCCTAATGTGTGAGAAATGTGTTTATTCTCTGTATCAAGCTACTTTCCCCTCACCACTAACCTACTTCCTTAAATAGATCCCATCCATTCACACTCTCAAGTGTTCCAAAGAGAAGAAGTGCTTCTGGCTCCCAATGTCCCACATAATGTAATTATGTAAACCAAACTTCACACCACACAGTGTAGTGTGTCTACACACCATTCATGATTCATAATTCATGGTTATCCATAAACTTGTTAAACAGAATGTCTGCTAATGTTTGCTTCAGTCTGGTTGGTCAGGTAACAAACAAGCCTGATGGCATGATAATTAGAGGTGATGAAGATGCAGTGATGATACAAGCCATTGAGGATAGGGTTAGGGTATTATAGCTGTGATAATCCAAGCCATTGAGGATAAGGTTAGGGTATTATAGCTGTGATAATATAAGCCATTGAGGATAAGGTTAGGGTATTATAGCTGTGATAATCCAAGCCATTGAGGATAGGGTTAGGGTATTACATTGAGGATAGGGTTAGGGTATTATAGCTGTGATAATACAAGCCATTGAGGATAGGGTTAGGGTATTACATTGAGGATAGGGTTAGGGTATTATTACTGTGATAATACAAGCCATTGAGGATAGGGTTAGGGTATTATAGCTGTGATAATACAACCCATTGAGGATAGGGTTAGGGTATTACATTGAGGATAGGGTTAGGGTATTACATTGAGGATAGGGTTAGGGTATTATCACTGCGATAATACAAGCCATTGAGGATAGGGTTAGGGTATTATATTGAGGATAGGGTTAGGGTATTATAGCTGTGATAATACAAGCCATTGAGGATAGGGTTAGGGTATTACATTGAGGATAGGGTTAGGGTATTACATTGAGGATAGGGTTAGGGTATTATAGCTGTGATAATACAAGCCATTGAGGATAGGGTTGGGGTATTACATTGAAGATAGGGTTGGGGTATTACATTGAAGATAGGGTTAGGGTATTACATTGAAGATAGGGTTAGGGTATTACATTGAGGATAGGATTAGGGTATTATAGCTGTGATAATACAAGCCATTGAAGATAGGGTTGGGGTATTACATTGAGGATAGGATTAGGGTATTATAGCTGTGATAATGCAACCCATTGAGGATAGGGTTGGGGTATTACATTGAGGATAGGGTTGGGGTATTATCGCTGTGATGATACAAGCTATTATCAAACTCCAGCCCCCTCGCATCCACTCTGTTCACACTGACCCTCCCTAAAACACACTTCCACAACAAGTGTCAGTGAAGCGGCGTGTCTTTGGCTCAGCTCAGCCTGTCAGTTCAAGGCAGACAGACATTAAGTGAAGTGACAAGCGCTTTGTTATTATTGAACAATCCCTTTCACACGCCACACATTCCCTTTGCTGGTCAAGTCACAATACCTTTGGAAAAAAAGCATTGGCTCTTCTTATACACTTCGTTGTTTGTGGTTTACAGTATTATATAAATATATAGAAATATGAATCATTCTATGATTATATATAAAATATGAATCATTATTAGAGAACGTTTACAGCTTACATTAAAGTTCCTAGAGGCAGTTTATCTGTTGGAGATGATTTTGATGACCCCTACTGTTTGCTTGGTGTAATTATTTTCCCTAAATGTGCCAATGAAGACATGCAGAATGCTCGAGGTCACCGCATATTACTAGCATGATCGACAACTATATTCCAAGTATGGGCATCTCTTCCTGATTTAGTGACGCACTTCCTTGTGCCATAAAACAATTTGTCACGGTTTCAAGCAACAAAATGAGTGTTAAATATTGAGACTTCAAGAGGACTGATCTGAACCGCAATTTTTTCTTTCTCCCATGGACATTACAATATGCTATCGGAATAAATGAGGAGATGCCTTGGCAGAGCTAGTTCAGACAGGCAACTCAGACGCAGCATTTATCCACGTCACATCAATCAACCAGTCGCATGCGCTCAATAGTTTAACGTGGTCTACTAAACCGCAGTCACTCACCACACGCTCCTACAACTGCTCGTTCACTGCTGCACCACACCAAGCTCCTGCTCGCTGCTGCACCACACCATGCTCCTGCTCGCTGCTGCACCACACCATGCTCCTGCTGCACCACACCATGCTCCTGCTCGCTGCTGCACCACACCATGCAGCTCCTGCTGCACCACACCATGCTCCTGCTCCTGCTGCACCACACCATGCTCCTGCTCGCTGCTGCACCACACCATGCTCCTGCTCGCTGCTGCACCACACCATGCTCCGGCTCACTGCTGCACCACACCATGCTCCTGCTGCACCACACCATGCTCCTGCTGACTGCTGCACCACACCATGCTCCGGCTCGCTGCTGCACCACACCATGCTCCTGCTCGCTGCTGCACCACACTATGCTCCTGCTGACTGCTGCACCACACCATGCTCCTGCTGACTGCTGCACCACACCATGCTCCTGCTGACTGCTGCACCACACCATGCTCCTGCTCGCTGCTGCACCACACCATGCTCCTGCTGACTGCTGCACCACACCATGCTCCTGCTCGCTGCTGCACCACACCATGCTCCTGCTCGCTGCTGCACCACACCATGCTCCTGCTCGCTGCTGCACCACACTATGCTCCTGCTGACTGCTGCACCACACCATGCTCCTGCTCGCTGCTGCACCACACCATGCTCCTGCTCGCTGCTGCACCACACCATGCTCCTGCTCGCTCACTGCTGCACCACACCATGCTCCTGCTCGCTGCTGCACCACACCATGCTCCTGCTCGCTGCTGCACCACACCATGCTCCTGCTCGCTGCTGCACCACACCATGCTCCTGCTGACTGCTGCACCACACTATGCTCCTGCTGCACCACACCATGCTCCGGCTCACTGCTGCACCACACCATGCTCCTGCTCACTGCTGCACCACACCATGCTCCTGCTAGCTGCTGCACCACACCATGCTCCTGCTAGCTGCTGCACCACACCATGCTCCTGCTGACTGCTGCACCACACCATGCTCCTGCTAGCTGCTGCACCACACCATGCTCCTGCTCACTGCTGCACCACACTATGCTCCTGCTGCACCACACCATGCTCCTGCTCGCTGCTGTTGCCCACCTCCACCCCAGCTTCCACCTATTTAGGGTATGTTGCTCAGTATCTGATGGGAGATTCTGCAGATATCTGCTCCCTACCAATGGTTGTTCATTTAGCGTTTGTATAAGACCCCGTGCAGGGAAGCAATCAGAGCAGCAGACCCTTTACATCATACTTCAATGCATTACCATGTATTGCAATAAATTGTTAAACCTATCATAAGTTGTCCTGACTGAAATGTACCGATAATCCTTGAATATAAAAAAGTTGTCTATAGTTGCTTTAAAATATCTTATCGGAATAGTTGTCTGACGTAATGATGTTTTTGAAATACGTGCCGGTTTCCATGGAAATGTGGTCCGTTCGGGGTGACGGCTCCTTCCTACCTCCAGTCGATGGTCAGGCCCTACACCCCCCTCCCTCCCCCCTCCAGTCGATGGTCAGGCCCTACACCCCCCTCCCTCCCCCCTCCAGTCGATGGTCAGGCCCTACACCCCCCTCCCTCCCCCCTCCAGTCGATGGTCAGACCCTACACCCCCCCCGCACCCCTCCCGTCGATGTTCAGACCCTACACCCCCCCCTCACCCCTCCAGTCGATGGTCAGGCCCTACACCCCCCTCCCTCCCCCCTCCAGTCGATGGTCAGACCCTACACCCCCCCTCCCTCCCCTCCAGTCGATGTTCAGACCCCGACCCTACACCCCCCCTCACCCCTCCAGTCGATGGTCAGACCCTACACCCCCCTCACCCCTCCAGTCGATGGTCAGACCCTACACCCCCTCCCTCCCCGTCGATGGTCAGACCCTACACCCCCCTCCCTCCCCTCCAGTCGATGTTCAGACCCTACACCCCCCCCCCCTCCAGTCGTTCAGACCCTACACCCCCCCTCCCTCCCGTTGATGTTCAGACCCTACACCCCCCCCTCACCCCTCCAGTCGATGGTCAGACCCTACACCCCCCCCTCACCCCTCCAGTCGATGTTCAGACCCTACACCCCCCCCTCACCCCTCCAGTCGATGTTCAGACCCTACCCCCCCCCTCACCCCTCCAGTCGATGGTCAGACCCTACACCCCCCCCTCCCTCCCGTTGATGTTCAGACCCTACACCCCCCCCTCACCCCTCCAGTCGATGGTCAGACCCTACAACCCCCCCCCTCACCCCTCCAGTCGATGGTCAGACCCTACACCCCCCCCCCTCACCCCCTCTACAACCCCCCCCTCACCCCTCCAGTCGATGTTCAGACCCTACACCCCCCTCCCTCCCGTTGATGTTCAGACCCTACACCCCCCCCCCCCCTCACCCCTCACCCCCTCCAGTCGATGGTCAGACCCTACACCCCCCCTCACCCCCTCCAGTCGATGTTCAGACCCCTACACCCCCCCCCCTCCCGTTGATGGTCAGACCCTACACCCCCCCTCCTCCCTCCCGTTGATGGTCAGACCCTACACCCCCCCCTCCCTCCCTCCCTCCCTCCCTCCCACCTCCTACATGGGGAAAGAGAGGGAGGTTAACACTAGCGTACAACCACTGGAAAACAAATACTAATATTTAAATATGAGTCAATACTAAATATATAACTGCTATCAACTACAAGAAAATACTGTTAAATTTGTATTCAATTTACATGTAATGCAGTGAAGAAAAAGAAAGTGTGTGCAGAAAAACAATGTGTGTGGGATACCGCCATGTCTTTTTCTGTTTAGTCATCCAATAAAAACGCCATGGAGGAAACATAGCACCAACCCAGCTCTCTTCTGTGTAGATTCACAATGGTAGGTTTTATTTCCAGCTATCTTCTGTGTAGATTCACAATAGTAGGTTTTATATCCAGCTCTCTTCTGTGTAGATTCACAATAGCAGGTTTTATATCTAGTGTACGTGATACAACGGGTAAAGAGATGGCTGCCAAATGAATAAAAAGCACTTCATTGTTGTGTAAGGAACTAGCGAGTGACTGACCAAATCACAAAGTTTTAGTCCCACTAAGTCTTGCAGCTCTTGATATTTCTGCTTCTGAATAAAAGGAACTAGGGAAGCAATGACATAGAGAGACATGTGAATGAATACCAATAGGGTTGGAAGAAAAAAATACTCAAACAACATCAACAACATCTGAAGAACACTTTGCGACGGTCTCGGCTCCATTCGGGCTATTTGTCTGGTGCTTCTTGATGGATCAAGCAGATCTCTGAAGTGGAAGCTAACAAAACCAAAACAACCAACTTTGAGTTGGGAGTGGAAGTCAGTATAATCTGAAAGAGAATCTTGGAGAACAGAATATGACCACTTTCGTCAGGCTTAGAGATAGGATCAGCCATGCTGATACTGTAACTCTGACTTAATTAAATGTGGACTATACAAATTAGAAAATCCATATTCTTGCAAGATCAGTGTGGATTGACCCTACAGTAGTTACCCGGCACGCCGTGTGGATACCACCCACAATAATTGGTTTGCATCAGTTGGCACAAGGTTCCATTTCAATCAATGTGAGGCCAGACACATTTCTCTTTCTTAATGAAGACATGTTAACTGTTTTACTGACACTGTCCTTTAAAGTCATGCAGAAAAATACTGCTTGTCTTGTGAGTTATCTAATTACCACACATCCTCACCTCTCTGACGGACGTCCTTTATTAGTTTTCCCCAATGAGGCTCATTAGACGCTGGCTCTAATTAGAGGACATTTATCTGAAGGCTCAAGGGTTTCCCACAATGCATGCTGGAGAAAAAAAAAAAGAAAATGCCATTAAATCAATCTGGCATCTCGTTTAGTGTTCCTGACAGTGAAACACAAAATCAGCAACTAAAGGGAAGCAGGAGTTCTAAAATGGTTGGCTAAATATAAATATATGTTGTTGTTTTATATAATATTAGCTTGGGATGAGTCCACTGCTCAGCTCTGCAAAGTATCAAAGCAATTTAAACATTTCAAAAATGCTTTTGAGGAAACCTTCCTGGGGTTTGCTAGAGTAAGACAAATTCTAATTTGCTGCATCAACACTTAGCACAAAACAAGTTTTCCTTTTTACTTAATTAGTCATCGGAACAAAGTTTATACATTTCCTGGTGCTCAGATCGTTGCCCCTGAACAAACATGTTTTAGGGAATTAGGAGGACCTGCTCTATTTTGTTTTTAATTGGCGCTTTTGTAGCGTTGGGAGAAGGCCGTACTCCCCAATACAGTGAGCCGCATACAAAAGTGAAGAGAAAGCCCTCTTCAACTGCTAAAGAGGAATTCTTAGTTGTCCAAAAGAGCTATTTAGACCTTTAAATGTATTATGACAAGTTCACATAAAACAGATTAAGTGCAGCATATTGAGCTGAAGATGCCATTTTGGTTTTCAGATAACTAAATTTCATTAAGATGCTTCCTTCCTTTTCACCCAACTTCTGAGACAGTCATGAATTTTAATAACATTAATGCCATTTTCCAGAGATTGTATGATCCTTAGGGAAAGTTTGTGTAGAAAAAAAAAATCTCCATTGAAATAAAACATTTATACACAGAGGCTGTAACTTTAACAGAAGCTCTATCACTCCTGATGTGTTTGTATTGAGAGCTCGACTGCTCTGTGGATTGTTGGAAATATTTCTCACCGTGAAATTATTCATTTCCTATTCTGCATCAAAAGTTTGCTTTGTTTGACATAGGGAGTTTATATTTCAATTGTAACTCCCATGCAAGGCAGTGTAACCCTGTTCTCCAATAAACAATGAACCTCCTGGGGGGCCCTGCCTCAGAAAACCCAGAGAAAGCCATGTTCACTGTGAATTGATGTCACTTTTCAAGGTGTTTTTATATGTAATACAAAGTAATACATATCCCAAGATATGTCTGATTTGAAAAGCTTTGGTCGTCATGGGATCAGTCTCCCATCCAACCAATCAGGGCGCTTTGCTTTCAGGTTGTGACCAAATAGTTTGAGATGATCCACGCAAAGCAATTAAAATAAATACCCAACAACAAAATGTCCTACCTCAAATGTAGGTGGAAACAACCTGTAGGACCACATATAGGATCAAAGATGTCCCACAATGGGATTTAACATCATCAGATAAGCACTGGTAGTAAGCGGGCCAATGGCTAAAGTTATATGGCTTTGGAGAGGGATTTATATTCTTTATTGATTAAAAGCCCTTTATACATTAAACACGGCCTTTTTTAAAGGAAATTATGTGACTTAAGATTGACTGCATTCATATTATGTACCTCTAATTATTTATCAGTGTAAATGGGACTTGCTGAGGCAATGTATATACAAAACATTCAACTGTAAACAATGATATACATTGTTTGTATAATGCCAAATTAACTCACTATGATTTAAGTAATTTCCACAAAAATATTAAACAAGTATTCCCGGCACGTTGTAGGCTACATTATATAATTGTGTATATAACAAATCAACTTTTAACTTATTCCGAGAAGCAGCTGATATGGCTAGTTGAGACGAGTTCAAAGCAGGGGTTACACTCGGGACAGGTCCCCCTACTGTTTCAGAATGCAGTGTTGGACCCCCCTGCTTTTTACAGTCGGAAACTAACTTTGTAAAAAACAGGAGATCCGGGAATTGTACCAACTGTGGAATAAAAATTCCACCGATGGTTTAAAGGCTCTAAAATGCTAATGTGTTGAATATCATGATGCATGACTAACATCATCAATAAATAACGAGAAGATGTGGGGATGGGGACAGTATAGGAGAACAAACATGACTGCAAAAAGTATTTCAAGCTCTTTTGCAACCTCTACATATGTATGAAACTATCGACTGCTTGGGGAAAGCTACATAGACTTTGATCTGAATTGAGGGACTTTCATGGTAAATTTTGCTTGGGCTGCTAGCTTAGCGTGACAATTCTTTGCCAAACCTTTTGGCAGAAAGAAATGAGCTCTCGTCTTCAGTTGATGATGTTCTTTAGTGGTTGCATACTGTTTCTGCTTCTGAAGAATTCCTTCACATAGGCTACTGTACAGCGGGTTACTAGAGCACAAATGCAGGCCTCGCTATGTCGGTCCTGGAAACTATTTCTTGTCTCTTTTGTACACACATGCAGGCATAGTTCAAATTCGCCATGTCACTCGCCAGCTTTCTGAGAAGCAATGAGAGCCTGTGTTACTCTTCCCTGGAGGGGTTGCACTAAAGAGCTTTGGCGACCGGGAGAAGCTGGAAAAGGAGTAAGGAGTGAGGTAATTAAAAATGTAAAAGAACATCAGCACACACTTCTATCACAGCCAGCACTCTCTTCTCTGGTACGCAAAACTGTAAAGTGGGTTTCCAGGGTTTTAGAACTGCACATTTCAGAGCAATTTGTTCTAACTTTTTAGCCACATACACACAGTAAAACAAATGTTTGTAAAGCAAATGTGAAGGTAATGGTTTATTTGCAATGTTAGCGAAGAACCTTGTTTACCCCTTTAGAAATAGAACAATGTTGGGACATCAGAAATGTTCAGAACTTTGTCTGTATGTATATGTATGTATCTATGTATGTAAGTACTGAATGTAGGCATGTATGAGTGGATGTATTTATGTAAGTACTGTATGTATGCATGTATGTAATTTACTATGTATGTATGTATGTATGTACATATGTAAGTACTGAATGTAGGCATGTATGAGTGGATGTATTTATGTATGTAAGTACTCTATGTATGTAATGTACTATGTATGTGTGTATGCATGTATGTATGTACGTATGTAAGTACTGAATGTAGACATGTATGTGTGGATGTATTTATGTATGTAAGTACTGTATGTATGTATGTATGCATGTATGTACAGTGTGTACGTATGTAAGTACTGAATGTAGGTATTTGTGAATGCATGCATGTATGTATGTATGTACAGTGCATCCTGAAAGTATTCATACCCCTTAACTTTTTCCACATTTTATTATGTTACAGCCTGATTCCAAAATGGATTAAATAAAAAAATGTTCTCAACATTCTACACACAATACCGCATAATGACAAAGTGAAAAAGGTTTTTTAGAATTTTTTGCAAATGTATTAAAAATAAAAAATAAAAATGTCACATGTACATAAGTATTCACACCCTTTACTCAATATTTTGTTGAAGCACCTTTGGCAGCAATTACAGCCTCAAGTCTTCTTGAGTATGATGCTACAAGCTTGCCACACCTATTTTGGGGCAGTTTCTCCAATTCTTCTTTGCAGATCGTCTCAAGCTCCATCAGGTTGGATGGGGAGCCTCGGTGCACAGCCATTTTCAGATCTCTCCAAAGATGTTATATCGGGTTCAAGTCTGGGCCACTCAAGGACATTCACAGACTTGTCCCGAAGCCACTCCTTTGTTATCTTGGCTGTGTGCTTAGGGTCGTTGTCCTGTTGGAAGGTGGACCTTTGCCCCAGTCTGAGGTCCAGAGCGCTCTGGAGCAGGTTTTCATCAAGGATCTCTCTGTACATTGCTGCATTCATCTTTCCCTTGATCCTGACTAGTCTCCCAGTTCATGCCACTGAAAAACACCCCCACAGCATGATGCTGCCACCACCATGCTTCACTGTTGGGATGGTATTGGCCAGGTGATGAGCAGTGCCTGGTTTCCTCCAGACATGACGCTTGGCATTCAGGCCAAAGAGTTCAATCTTGATTTCATCAGACCAGATAATTTTGTTTCTCATGGTCTGAGAGTCCTTTAGGTGCCTTTTGGCAAACTCCATGCGGGCTGTCATGTGCCTTTTACTGAGGAGTGGCTTCCGTCTGGCCACTCTACCATAAAGGCCTGATTGGTGGAGTGCTGCAGAGATGGTTGTCCTTCTGGAAGCTTCTCCCATCTCCACAGATGAACACTGGAGCTCTGTTAGAGTGACCATCGGGTTCTTGGTCACCTCCCTGACCAAGGCCCTATTCCCCCGGTTGCTCAGTTTGACCGGGCGGCCAGCTCTAGGAAGAGTCCTGGTGGTTCCAAACTTCTTCCATTTGCTAATGATGGAGACCACTGTGCTCGTTGGGACCTTCAATGCTGCAGACATTTTTTTGTACCCTTCCCCAGATCTGTGCCTCGATACAATCCTGTCTCGGAGGTCTACAGACAATACCTTGGACTTCATAACTTGGTTTGTGCTCTGACATGCACTGTCAACTGTGGGACCTTATATAAACAGGTGTGTGCCTTTCCAAATCATGTCCAATCAATATAATTTACCACAGGTGGACTCCAATCAAGTTGTAGAAACATCTCAAGGATGATCAGTGGAAACGGGATGGCCCTGAGCTTAATTTTGAGTGTCACAGCAAAGGGTGTGAATGCTTATGTACATGTAATATTCAATTTTTTTATTTTTAATACATTTGCAAACATTTCTAAAACACCTTTTTCACTTGGTCATTATGCGGTATTGTATGTAGAATATTGAGATTTTTTTTTTATTTAATCCATTTTGGAATTAGGCTGTAACATAATAAAATGTGGAAAAAGTGAAGGGGTATGAATACTTTCAGGATGCACTGTATGTTTGTACGTATGTAAGTACTGGATGTATGTACTGTATGTACTGTATTTACCTACGTATGAGTGTTTTCTACATCCTATCGCAAATATCTTGGAAAAAATAAATCACATATTGGCATAACAAATATTTGCATAGTGATATGATTGAATTACTGTTTCATCCTATTGACACTTTAAAAAAGAACCCAGTACATCAGACTGTATGTTTTATAAAGCGGCTATATGCAACTTTTTTGTATTAATGGATTATCATTACCCTTCTACAGTTTGCACATTGTAATGTCTCTGGGAGAATGAAAAAATCACCGGTCAGATCAGTCCTCTTGAAGTTTCAAACTTTAACACTAATTTTGTCTGCCACTGGTTACGATCTCCCGCAAAACTGTGACGAATTGCTTCATGGCACAAGGAAGTGCGTCACTAAATCAGGAAGAGAATATCATTCTTGGAATATAGTCGTTGATCGTGCCAGTGACATGCAGTGACCACGAGCATTCTGCATGTCATCTTTGCCACATTTAGGTACATAATTACACTAAGCAAACGGTTGGGGTACCCAAAACCAGAAACTACATACAGCCGCTTTAAATTGGCATTAAACTTTAGGTATATTGCTGTGAAGACAGAATTATAGAATCTAGATCATTATGTGTTTATTGTTTGATATGTTTTACTTTTACACTTTGCATCACTCACCAAAGATGCATGATGTAAATAATTAATGATTTCAAATTAAGGAGCTTATGAAAAGATTATGATACACAAAGTTAAAAAAAACACGGCAGAACTGTGCTAGAATTCCATCTTTTAACTCATGCTTTGAGTTCCAAAATAGAAAATGATGTGACCTCAGTGATCCAGTTTTGTTCAATATTTCATTAGCTCTGCCAAGACAGTGATCATGACAATTGCTATGTACTGCAGTTGGTTCAGAAGCGATATGTAACGCACCTCACATTTACAAATGGAGTTCAGAGTTGCATCATTGTTTGCTTTTGCCTTAGTTGTCGAAATCTAAAAATTCTGAACTGAAACATATCTTTTCTTCTGCATGTAAGCCTCATAGACCATAGAATCACGAACGTCATTGCTAGGCAACTAGTCTTTGCACAGACACTGAGAGAAAGAGAGGAGAGCGAGAGAGATGGAAAAAGAGAACGAGATAAAAAAAGAAATAGAATTTATTGTGTTTACTCCCAGATATCTCCCATGGTTGGGGTTCTGCTTTTTCAAATGAATAGTTAATAAACGAAATACATGAAAGATAAAAACAGAGAAGATCAATAATAAGAAAACTAAGATCTACACAACATTAGGATTCGTGCCTGGTAAAAAACGTTACCCTGAACATGACATTCCAGATTGCTCTACCACAGAATATTAACTAGTCTCGCACAGTGAAACGTACTGTAGATTGCCATACTGTAAATTCACTGGGCAGGGTAAAGATGTGGAGCGAGAGGGAGAGAGGGAGAGAGAGAGAGTAAAGAAGGGGGGGAGGGTGGGCTGGGAAAGAAGAAGAGAGGGCACGCTCTCTGGAGAAGGGAAATGATGAGGTAATCATTCTGATCTGAATGAATAAGGGCTCATTAAGCAGAGGGAGACAGAGCAGCACAGAGAGCAGAGAGAGGCACAGCAGCTCAGAGAGCAGAGGGAGACAGAGCAGCACAGAGAGCAGAGTGAGACAGAGCAGCACAGAGAGCAGAGGGAGACAGAGCAGCACAGAGAGCAGAGGAAGACAGAGCAGCACAGAGAGCAGAGGGAGGCAGAGCAGCTCAGAGAGCAGAGGGAGACAGAGCAGCACAGAGAGCAGAGGAAGACAGAGCAGCACAGAGAGCAGAGGGAGACAGAGCAGCACAGAGAGCAGAGGGAGGCAGAGCAGCTCAGAGAGCAGAGGGAGGCAGAGCAGCACAGAGAGCAGAGGGAGGCAGCTCAGAGAGGCAGAGCAGCACAGAGAGCAGAGGGAGGCAGAGCAGCTCAGAGAGGCAGAGCAGCACAGAGAGCAGAGGGAGGCAGAGCAGCACAGAGAGCAGAGGGAGGCAGAGCAGCTCAGAGAGGCAGAGCAGCACAGAGAGCAGAGGGAGGCAGAGCAGCTCAGAGAGGCAGAGCAGCACAGAGAGCGTCACACAGTGTGAAACGCTGTTCACCTCACACTGCGTGTCCCCACGGCAGCTCGCTCTGCTCCTCTGAGGCACCACGCCTCTCCTTTATGACTCTGCACTGCATGGGGATCACACTCAGCACACCCATCCTTAACTGCTCATGGAACAATCATGTGTTAACATATTGTTACAAGTGTTGCAGTCATTCCATATTTGCCGGACCGTGAGAAATGGTGCAAATGGGAGAGAGAGAGAGAAAAAAACTGGAATTTTGTTTTCTATAAAATAGTTAATGATGATTCAGATAAACCTTAAAAATCTGAATTGAAATCACAGAAAGCTATATACATTAGAAACCTTTGAAAACTACCAATGAGTGGATATACTGTATCTTTATGGGTGGTGGATTTCCAAGCAGTGATTTCTACAGCTGTGTAAGCCCCCATTGAGCTGAGGGTCCAAAGCAACCGTAAGTCTAGCCAACTGTAAATGTACATAACATGTTTCAGGTTAGCTTGAGTGGGCGGAAAGACCCCCCAATGGTCATACATCTGCTGATGACTTCTCCCACTCCCAGTAGCTGTCAGCACCCTTTCAGCACTGCTCCCTCCTGCAGAGTGGAGGAGGGCTAGGGATATAGTGCATGGGAGGTGCTACACAAAATAAACCACTTAAAGGGATAAACATGTTCCTGCTTTCCTCTAGTCAGACGATGATGATTGTTATGTGTTCACTTTAGAAGGAGCCATGCTAACATGTGCTACTGGCTCACAGCCATTGTTGCTAAGCTAGGCTACATTTACTACATACTGACCTAACTCATTATTGGATGTGCAATCATAGGATTGATAGTGATCATCCCGTCTGACTAAGGGAAAATAAGAACAAAAAAGTTGAACTATTCTTTAAATACCGTTCCTTTGATGTCTAATGATCTTATAAAGCCATTTCGTTACGTCGAATGCTCCACATAGGTGTTGGTCTTCTGAAACCTGCACAGCCAGTTCTCAGTTCAATATATTATTCCGATCGCTGTGAAGCAGCGGGGAGAATTGTTTCATGGAGTGGAACCCTGCGGTTTTGGTTTTGTTCCCAGGGTACTCTTGGCCGATGGGACTGAAGGGCACTCTGCATCTCGTCTCACTCTAAGTGGAGCTGACAGGTAGCCATGGAACAAATACAACAGGGATCCAAGCATTGAAATTACTGACATGAAAACCTCTGTTTTTTGTGATGACCTTTTTTTATTTTCATTTCAGTGGACATGAGATGGCCAACAGAGCACATCCAAGCAGAAAGACGGCTAACAAGAAGAGCCACAGCTTGATGTGTCCTGTTTATCTGCCTTCACCCTAACCTTCAGAATCACAACAGAAGACAGGAGGAGAAAGATAACAGTATTAAAGTTCAATCTGAAGGGAACATGCTATTCTCATAACGTCATCCATTACTGTCCTATCCAAACTGGAAGCACAACGGTGAGGCGTCAGATTAGGGGCACATAAGGCCTTGTTTACAATAACACTGACAGAAAGACTTATGTTAAAAATATTATTGGATTTGTAGGAAGATATTAGGAAGGTTAAATGAATATTAATTAAATAAATGAAGGGAAGTCAAATAATGTACATCTAAATAATGTACAACTAAATAATGTACATCTAAATAATGTACATCTATAGCTGGATCAGTAAGTTTTGCCTTGTGTTTCAATGCAATGGTGATTATTGCAAAACCTTGTGTTGCTCTCACCGGGGACTATCTATTATTGTGGAAAACAGGGAATACTCCCTGGGAGAGGTCACTTATAGGACTTAGCTTTGCACTGTTCGTCAAAGCAAAATTTAACATTTCACAAAACAGGCAGAAGGGGAGAAAAATAAAAACTGCCACACATCCAATCCAAATACCAAACCAGAGCCATAGCAGAGAGATGATAATGAATACCAAACCAGAGGCATATCAGAGAGATGATAATGAATACCAAACCAGAGGCATAGCAGAGAGATGATAATGAATACCAAACCAGAGGCATAGCAGAGAGATACACTCAAAACAAACAGTAAGGTGTTTCAGACGCAAACCTGGTTTATTAGACCAGTGTGACTGGTAAAAAGGTTAATGAGGAACATGTGACTGGTAAAAAGGTTTAGGAGGAACATGTGACTGGTAAAAAGGTTAATGAGGAACATGTGACTGGTAAAAAGGTTAATGAGGAACATGTGACTGGTAAAAAGGTTTAGGAGGAACATGTGACTGGTAAAAAGGTTTAGGAGGAACATGGGTCTACATGGAGGGTTAGGGTTAAGGTTAGGGAGTAACATGGGTCTACATGGAGGGTTAGGGAGTAACATGGGTCTACATGGAGGGTTAGGGTTAAGGTTAGGGAGTAACATGGGTCTACATGGAGGGTTAGGGAGTAACATGGGTCTACATGGAGGGTTAGGGTTAAGGTTAGGGTTAGGGAGTAACATGGGTCTAGGAGGGTTAAGGTTAGGGTTAGGGTTAGGGAGTAACATGGGTCTACATGGAGGGTTAGGGAGTAACATGGGTCTAAATGGAGGGTTAGGATTAGGGAGTAACATGGGTCTAAATGGAGGGTTAAGGTTAGGGTTAGGATTAGGGAGTAACATGGGTCTAAATGGAGGGTTAGGGTTAAGGTTAGGGATAGGGAGTAACATGGGTCTAAATGGAGGGTTAAGGTTAGGGTTAGGGAATAACATGGGTCTAAATGGAGAGTTAGGGAGTAACATGGGTCTAAATGGAGGGTTAGGGTTAAGGTTAGGGTTAGGGTTAGGGTTAAGGTTAGGGTTAGGGGTGAACGGTCACGTTGAGACAAACAAGCGGCTGGGCAGATCATTCCATATTCACGTTCATTACTCAGTTCCTCTCCATATTTAAGGGAATCCACTTTACATCATTGAACTTTTCTTGGCAAGTATCTTCATCATTATGTAACGCGAAACCACAAGTATCTTCATCATTATGTAATGTGAAACCCCAATTAATTGTGTGAGGCAGAGTACTAGGAGATTTTAATCACGTATTGATTACAAAGGAAATAGCCCAAAATGTAATAGTAATGCAACTGGTTGGATTTAACATAGTTTACCAATTAGTTCAGTGACTTCCCATATTAATTCAGTCAGTTTGGACTAACTAGACTGTTCGGCTTCCTGGAACCGCAAATCTGTTTTTATATGTAAAATCAAAACGATTGTGTATGAAGTAAAGAATTTTTTTTTTAGACAGAACGACCTACTTCCTTTGAAAATGTGTCCTCCATACACAGTTTACTGATGCCCTGATTAAATCATTTAACTAAAATTAATCATTTAATCAGGCTGATTAAATCATTACTAAAATTAAGTAATTGTATTGTAGGCCGGATGACTTGTGATCTGAATGCTACCTTTTCTAAACACTATGGTGTGCCTCTCATGATATGCTCAGATCACCTTTACACAAGCCCTTGAGGCTTCGGCAGTTTGCCCTTAAGGTTTTGCATATACTGTACCTCCTTGTCGGAAACAGTCACTTTGATTTACCTGAGCGGTGCAGGCAGCTGTTAGGACATTGGGAGTCTGGCGGATGGGATCCATGTACAACAGCCATAAATAATCCAGAGCCTGTGCTCTACAGATAAATGGCTTCTTGCTTGAGTGCCATTCCTCCTCGGTGGATTGTGTGCCTACAACCTACAGGGCCGCGCAATGTGCCATCCTGCTTCCCTTTTCAACAACGGAAATAGAGGTTTGATAACAAGCACATCATACATCTGTATGGTTTCCTATGTATACCTTTGTATGGTTATTACTTATCATTAAGTGAAGGATGAATTACTCTTACGTGTTTTCCAATTTGACATAATTTTCCAAAACCAGTCTATGTTTAACCAGGAAAACCAGTATATGTTTAACCAGGAAAACGCTCAGGAACAACACAATGCAATGTTAGATGTCAAGACAACTCAGTAAGCAAGGATGGTAACACAATAGTTATTTCTGTTATAACACTGAATGAACATCACTCTAACCTAATAGTATAGAAAATAGGCTAGGAAAGTTAGAAGTATGTATATATTTGAACTTAATCACTTAAAAATTCTTGCAAATGCTAAGATAAACCCATTTTCTCCCCTCAAATTACCTATTTCAGTGGAAGAAACTATGTTGTAAAGGGCTAAATAAAAAACCCTTTCACAGAGCTCAAATGAGGGCTAGTGATGGGTCGTGTACGTTGATGGGAAAATCATGTTCTAATCCAAGTGCCTTTATTAATATGTAAAGCCCATATGAATGCACAATCCATCACTTGTCACTCGGGGGGGAGGGGGGGGGGTACACCTTATTGAAGAAGCTTTCACATCAGCGTTGTTGGATAGCAACCCATGTTCTGTTTGGGTTTTAGCTGCAGGGTGTGAGGCAGAAAGAATTTTGCAGTTATCTTTTGGCACTGATGTTATTCATTCCCCTTATTTAATTCTCAGCCTCCCACACATTGTGAAGAGCATAGAGCTACATGTCTATCTAACACTGAAGAGCATAGAGCTACATGTCTATCTAACACTGTGAAGAGCATAGAGCTACATGTCTATCTAACACTGAAGAGCATAGAGCTACATGTCTATCTAACACTGTGAAGAGCATAGAGCTACATGTCTATCTAACACTGAAGAGCATAGAGCTACATGTCTATCTAACACTGTGAAGAGCATAAAGCTACATGTCTATCTAACACTGTGAAGAGCATAGAGCTACATGTCTATCTAACACTGTGAAGAGCATAGAGCTACATGTCTATCTAACACTGTGAAGAGCATAGAGCTACATGTCTATCTAACACTGAAGAGCATAGAGCTACATGTCTATCTAACACTGAAGAGCATAGAGCTACATGTCTATCTAACACTGAAGAGCATAGAGCTACATGTCTATCTAACACTGTGAAGAGCATAGAGCTACATGTCTATCTAACACTGAAGAGCATAGAGCTACATGTCTATCTAACACTGTGAAGAGCATAGAGCTACATGTCTATCTAACACTGAAGAGCATAGAGCTACATGTCTATCTAACACTGTGAATAGCATAAAGCTACATGTCTATCTAACACTGTGAAGCATAGAGCTACATGTCATAAAGCTCTAACACTGTGAAGAGCATAGAGCTACATGTCTATCTAACACTGTGAAGAGCATAGAGCTACATGTCTATCTAACACTGTGAAGAGCATAGAGCTACATGTCTATCTAACACTGTGAAGAGCATAGAGCTACATGTCTATCTAACACTGTGAAGAGCATAGAGCTACATGTCTATCTAACACTGTGAAGAGCATAGAGCTACATGTCTATCTAACACTGTGAAGAGCATAGAGCTACATGTCTATCTAACACTGTGAAGAGCATAGAGCTACATGTCTATCTAACACTGAAGAGCATAGAGACATGTCTATCTAACACTGAAGAGCATAGAGCTACATGTCTATCTAACACTGTGAAGAGCATAGAGCTACATGTCTATCTAACACTGTGAAGAGCATAGAGCTACATGTCTATCTAACACTGTGAAGAGCATAGAGCTACATGTCTATCTAACACTGTGAAGAGCATAGAGCTACATGTCTATCTAACACTGAAGAGCATAGAGCTACATGTCTATCTAACACTGAAGAGCATAGAGCTACATGTCTATCTAACACTGAAGAGCATAGAGCTACATGTCTATCTAACACTGTGAAGAGCATAGAGCTACATGTCTATCTAACACTGTGAAGAGCATAAAGCTACATGTCTATCTAACACTGTGAAGAGCATAAAGCTCGCGCACGCAGAGCCGGACATCAACCCTTGTCTAGACATGAGAACACCCTATAGCAGCTAAATATATAGTATAGCCTAACCCACTGGGTATGTGAATAGACTTTATGGAATAGCAATTATAGCATTTAACCCAACAAATGTTAAAATAATTTGCCTCATCATTAGTTACAACAATTCAGGTCATATTCTTTCAAGTAAGGCAACAATGTATGTGCTTTAATCATGTGGTCTACAACAAACAGCCATATTATAACGACGGTGGGATCAAACTTGAGTTTGCTTAGTCAATGGCCAGAATAGGTTGGCATAGTAATGATGTTTCACCTGCATTATGGCTGAATGGGAAGTTGTTAAATATGCTATCACGAGTGGCATGTTAACAGAGACCTAAGAATCAATGACAGCCATTATAGATTGTGAGTGTTAGCTGGCTCATTAGCTACATACGAATATGACATATTGGGTTTTGTCTGTTTGTTTGGGTGGGTAATGGCTGCCCCATTTCACCTAATGCTCAGCAGGGCAGCTCAGGAATTGATTGACATTTCTTTGTTTATACAAGAGCAACGCAATGTCAAGCAGTGTGCCACTTTCATCAACTGTCTGTCAGCCATATCAAACTCAATTATCCCCGGAAAAGGGAGCTGCTTACGCCTCAACCAAAAAAGTAATTTCACACCAATTAAAAGCTACAACAACTGAATCTGTGATTCAGAATCATTGACTTATTCAACTCTGCCTGCGGCTGTGACAATATGATACGAGGTCACAGACGTGGATATGGGAACAAAATGTCTTATTTTTCCTGTGCCAATAATAACGCATGAAATTAAGAACTTCTAAAAGGCAGAAGTAGTCCTGATGAGAAACACTAATATTTGGAATAACCTCCTACCTGTTTAAGACATAGAAACATGGAACTGAACATTGTAACAAGAGTGTACAGAAACATGGAACTGAACATTGTTGCAACATGGAACTGAACATTGTAACAAGAGTGTAGAGAAACATGGAACTGAACATTGTAACAAGAGTGTACAGAAACATGGAACTGAACATTGTAACAAGAGTGTAGAGAAACATGGAAACATGCTACGAAGGGAGGAAGAAACAAGCTGTAGCGGCTGTTGCAGAGCCGAGATAATTAAAGCACAATCCCTGTCTCAGCCTCATTGGCTTTTATGGGAAGAGTTTAACTGCCAGATTATATTTAATAGAAATTGGGTTGTCACTATGGCTTTAGGAACTGTGGAGAAAAATGATCACGGGTTACCAAACCACCTGGTTTGTGCGAGGTCATCTAGCCAGAGTGTGAGATGAGGAGCCGCTACAATCTGCATCCATCTTTACCTCTGAGTCGGCGCTCTGCCCCCCCGAACAGCCAAGAATCATTATAACGCACCGTGCTAGCATCGAAAGGCTTCTTATCAAATCTCTCATTTTACCCAGTGGACCTTTTATGCGGATTTGCTCCGTGGGAATCTTATTATTGAAGATATTCTAATTTGAATAATTTCTCAATAACAAGAGGAGAAACAAATCGGCTCTGTTAAGGCGGAATACTATTCATAAGGCTAAACATTGCATCTGTTTGTAATAGGTTGCCTGTGGTGGTTTTTACATAATTTTGAGAACATCTTGAAACTTGCATTTGAATGTAGCCTGGTTCAATATAATTTCTAACTTATGAAAGCATTAGTGTAATAACTACTCTTACAATACTAATTGTATTTTCCTGGTTGAATGCACCATTCTGTATTCCATTATACTCTAACACCACGATATACAGTTTGCTCGACTAAAAGAAACCTTGAAATCTATCAAACATTTTGTAAACTGTCTGTGGTTAAAGTAGCCTCATAATTACTGTACAGTTTTTGGTTGTTAAAATGTTCCTTTCATGAGGTCACAGAAACTAATTAACAAACACCAATTAGCCTGCTATTGTATCACACTGTAGGTCAGAACCTTTGCATCAGTATTATTGTATCAAATTATCCGGCTAGTTGACATGTTTTAAAAAAGATTCCGTAATTACAAGACAAGACATGCAGGCTTCAAAGTACAGACTCCGTCTCTGTTTTATGGCCGTGTGCCCTCAGAAGCAGGTAGCACTGACTGGCTGCTGTGAATGTGTGGACCTGCTAATTAGATTGGATTCTACTCACAAGGAGCTCGTTAGTGCGCTGGAATGTCACACAGCACATAAGGGGGTATTCTGTTCCAGGAGATCTCTGAGAGACAGACATTAGAATCTCTGAGACAGACATTAGAATCTCTGAGAGACAGACATTAGAATCTCTGAGACAGACATTAGAATCTCTGAGACAGACTTTAGAATCTCTGAGAGACAGACATTAGAATCTCTGAGACAGACATTAGAATATCTGAGACAGACATTAGAATATCTGAGACAGACTTTAGGATCTCTGAGAGACAGACATTAGGATCTCTGAGACAGACATTAGAATCTCTGAGACAGACATTAGAATCTCTGAGACAGACATTAGAATATCTGAGACAGACTTTAGGATCTCTGAGACAGACTTTAGGATCTCTGAGAGACAGACATTAGAATCTCTGAGAGACAGACATTAGAATATCTGAGACAGACTTTAGGATCTCTGAGAGACAGACATTAGAATCTCTGAGACAGACATTAGAATATCTGAGACAGACTTTAGGATCTCTGAGACAGACATTAGAATATCTGAGACAGACATTAGAATCTCTGAGACAGACATTAGAATCTCTGAGAGACAGACTTTAGTATCTCTGAGACAGACATTAGAATATCTGAGACAGACTTTAGGATCTCTGAGAGACAGACATTAGAATCTCTGAGACAGACATTAGAATATCTGAGACAGACTTTAGGATCTCTGAGACAGACATTAGAATCTCTGAGACAGACATTAGAATATCTGAGACAGACTTTAGAATCTCTGAGAGACAGACATTAGAATATCTTAGACAGACTTTAGGATCTCTGAGACGGACATTAGAATATCTGAGACAGACTTTAGGATCTCTGAGAGACAGACATTAGAATCTCTGAGACAGACGTTAGAATCTCTGAGACAGACTTTAGGATCTCTGGGACAGACATTAGAATCTCTGAGACAGACTTTAGGATCTCTGAGAGACAGACTTTAGGATCTCTGAGAGACAGACATTAGAATCTCTGAGACAGACATTAGAATATCTGAGACAGACTTTAGGATCTCTGAGAGGCAGACATTAGAATCTCTGAGACAGACATTAGAATCTCTGAGAGACAGACATTAGAATCTCTGAGACAGACATTAGAATATCTGAGACAGACTTTAGGATCTCTGAGAGACAGACATTAGAATATCCGAGACAGACTTTAGGATCTCTGAGAGACAGACAGACATTAGAATCTCTGAGACCGACATTAGAATATCCGAGACAGACTTTAGGATCTCTGAGAGACAGACATTAGGATCTCTGAGACAGACATTAGAATCTCTGAGACAGACATTAGGATCTCTGAGACAGACATTAGTGTCTATCCATTCCCATTTCTCATGCCGTCGACAGCAGAAAAAAGTCAAATCAAAAAGAGCTCATTCTTGTTACTGTCGTATAGTTCTGACAGCGTCAAGTTTGTGTCAAAGAATCTGCAGAAACAAAGTGCAGCGACGTATATATTATTATGGTGACATTCATGTTCCTCAGTGCTTTGCTGTGGCAGAGAATGTGCTCACTGAGTCAGCGATGAACTATTGACAAAGCTGAGACCAAGGAAGATGGAGTGTGTGTCTGGTAAAATTCCTTGGGCCCTGTGTCTGTCCGATTGTGATTGGTCCAATGCCTTGGGCCCCATGTCTGTCCTATTGGGATTGGTCAAATGCCTTGGGCCCTGTGTCTGTCCTATTGAGATGGGTCCAATGCCTTGGGCCCCATGTCTGTCCTACTGTGATTGGTCAAATGCCTTGTGCCCTATGTCTGTCCTATTGTGATTGGTAAAATGCCTTGGGCCCTGTGTCTGTCCTACTGTTATTGGACAAATGCCTTGGGCCCTGTGTCTGTCCTATATTCGCGGAATATTTTCCCCCACGGGGGACGTGGTCTTCCCTCTGATGACGCGTTGCGCTCTGTGTCTATTGTGATTGGTCAAATCATTTATCTTTCTGATGTGAATGATGTAAAAAGGACAATTTTAATGTGAAAAAAATGAGGAAGGTTGATAAGAGGAGAATACTTGTATTGCTCAGCGATATGACAAGTGGGAAAAAGCAGAATATAAATTGAACCGAATACGTCTTTCACAGAGATTAGACACAGGTATCAGGTCTTGTACTTGTCCAAGTGGACATCAAAAGTCCATTGCTCTTTAAAAAATCCAACACGTGCAACAAACTTTAAACTGAAGTAGTCAGTTTGGCAACATTGCATGTGTTTCTGACAGTCATTATTTAGCTCTATCTACAATTGACATCTATTGTAAAGTTGGGCATTGTAGAGTACCTGTGACAATACTCAAAGTTACTAATTGGTATGTACCTATGACACTACTCAAAGTTACTAATTGGTATGTACCTATGACACTACTCAGTTACTAATTGGTATGTACCTATGACACTACTCAAAGTTACTAATTGGTATGTACCTATGACACTACTCAGTTACTAATTGGTATACTATGACACTACTCAAAGTTACTAATTGTATGTACCTATGACACTACTCAGTTACTAATTGGTATGTACACTACTCAGTTACTAATTGGTATGTACCTATGACTACTCAGTTACTAATTGGTTTGTACCTGTGACACTACTCAGTTACTAATTGGTATGTACCTATGACACTACTCAGTTACTAATTGGTATGTACCTATGACACTACTCAGTTACCAATTGGTATGTACCTATGACACTACTCAGTTACTAATTGGTATGTACCTATGACACTACTCAAAGTTACTAATTGGTATGTACCTATGACACTACTCAAAGTTACTAATTGGTATGTACCTATGACACTACTCAGTTACTAATTGGTATGTACCTATGACACTACTCAAAGTTACTAATTGGTATGTACCTATGACACTACTCAAAGTTACTAATTGGTATGTACCTATGACACTACTCAGTTACTAATTGGTATGTACCTATGACACTACTCAGTTACTAATTGGTATGTACCTATGACACTACTCAGTTACTAATTGGTATGTACTCAGTTACTAATTGGTATGTACCTATGACACTACTCAAAGTTACTAATTGGTATGTACCTATGACACTACTCAGTTACTAATTGGTATGTACCTATGACACTACTCAGTTACTAATTGGTATGTACCTATGACACTACTCAGTTACTAATTGGTATGTACCTATGACACTACTCAGTTACTAATTGGTATGTACCTATGACAATACTCAAAGTGATTGTTGCGTGTGTTCGCCTGCCAGGAATTGGTTATCAATGATGCTTGACCATAAGATGCAGTCAGGTACTGATTCTCTACAGATGTTAATTCATGACTCTATTGTATAATAAAGGTTTATGAGATGAAACAAATCGACTGAAGGAGCAACCTGCCAGCCATCTTGCCACCCCATTGAATGATGTGCACTGGACTCTCACCAAAATATTTGAGCTTCATTGACCCAATGATCCATTTAATGAATTCATAGAAGGTTTGAACTATCTCTCCTCCACACATGCACACACAGATGCACACACACACGCACACACGCACACACACACACACACGCACAATATCTAAATAAGCCTATTGGCTTGCTTTGGTGAAGGGGAAACACTAGCAAAGCTTTTGAATCATTAATAAAAAAATACACTCAATAAAATCATGATTCAATTTTAATGTCTATTTGAAGTAACATATAGAAGTATAATCAAAAAGTACTTTATTACCAGCATATCTTAACCTTACTTTACTTACTCTGATGCTGTAAAATACACAGAAGAGGATTGTATGATCTTTCTCTTACCTCATGAACTCTGATCTAAGAAAAACGGAGGTTCCTTCCTGATGCCAGCGCCCTCTGAAGGTCAGCGAAGGAGAAGGAATAGGGTGGAACTCTTTAGGAGTGTTTGTTATGAGGTCATTGGGTGGAACTCTTTAGGGGTGTTTGTTTTGAGGTCATTGGGTGGAACTCTTTAGGGGTGTTTGTTTTGAGGTCATTGGGTGGAACTCTTTAGTGTAAGGATATGGGGTGGTGAGTTGGATCCACTTGCGGCAGTCAGGCGAATAGGAAAAAGACACAGACGAGGGATACGTGACGATACTCCGTAGAGGCTTGAATGTGAAACAAGGTAATGACCGCACAAGCAACCCATACATTTGTGACACATATATAGCCCAACAAACCCCCACTCATTGCCCACACTCGTGCCCCACAGGTGTAAACAATATGCGTGATCAGTGCTGTGTGCGTGCTGATCGCCTCCGGGGCTGGGGCTGTTCCAGGTCGTGACAGGACCCCCCTCCCCGAGGCGCGGTCCAGGACGGTCCGGGTGAGCCCGGTGGAACTCCCGGATCAGGTCCGGATCCAGGACGTGGGCCCCGGAACCCACTGCCGCTCCTCCGGACCCTAGCCCTCCCAGTCCAGGAGGTACTGCACACGCCCACGGGACAGACGGGAATCCAGGACCTCCCGGACCGTGTACACAGGGTCCCCATCCAGAACCCGGGGAGGCGGGGGCGCAGGCTCAGGATCCGGACCACCCGGACCCACCAACACCGGCTGGAGCTGGGAGACGTGGAACACCGGGTGTACCCGCATGGCCCGGGGGAGCTCCAGCTCGTAGGCCACCCGGTTGATCCGTCGGACCACCTTGAAGGGCCCAACGAACCGGCGGGAGAACTTGTGCTGCTCGCCCCGGAGCAGCAGGTTCCGGGTGGCCAACCACACCCTCTGTCCCGGGCGGTAGAGAGGAGCCGGCCGACGGCGTCGGTTGGCTTGGACCTCCCGTTGGGCGGACAACCGGAGAAGCGCCATCCTAGCCCGGCGCCAGGCCAGCCGGCAACGCCGGACCAAGGCGGCAGCCGAAGGCACCCCCGCCTCCACCTCCTGCTCCGGGAAGAGCGGCGGTGCGTACCCGTACTGGCACTCGAAAGGAGACATCCCGAGGGAGGAGTGGAAGAGGGTGTTGTGGGCGAACTCCGCCCACAGGAGATGCTGGCTCCAGGTCCCAGGGTGCGCCGAGGCCAGACAGCACAGGGTGGCCTCCAGGTCTTGATTGACCCGCTCTGTCTGGCCATTGCTCTGGGGGTGGAACCCAGAGGACAGGCTCATGGAAGCCCCGACCAGCTTGCAAAAGGCCCGCCAGAATCCCGAGGTGAACTGGGGGCCGCGATCGCTGACCACGTCCAGGGGGAAGCCGTGGACCCGACACACGTGGAGAAGCAGAAGATCGGCTGTCTCCTGGGCCGAGGGCATCTGGGTGAAGGGAACGGAGACAGCCCCCTTCGAGAACCGATCCACGAAGACCAGGACTCCGGTGAAGCCCCGGGACGGCGGCAGACCCGAGATGTAGTCCAGGGAGATGTGGGACCAGGGACGACGCGGGATGGGCAGTGGCATCAGCGTCCCTGCCGGCGGCCTCCTGGAGCTTTTATTTTGTGTACAGACGGCGCAACCCCCGACGAAGGCGTCCACGGTCTCCCGCATCCCGGGCCACGTCTCAGTCCGAGTACCACAGTGTCTCAGTCCCAGTACCAGTGTCTCAGTCCCAGTATCAGTGTGTCCAGTTCCAGCGTCCGTCGGCGACCCGGGTGGCACGACAGCCGCGAGGTGTGGCCCCACCGGAGCACGGCCGTCCAAACCCCAGCTGGGACGAAGAGGCGGCCGGCAGGAACGCCGTCCGGGGAGGGAACCCCGACCAAGGCTTCCCGAACCGTCGCCTTGATGCCCCACCGCACGGGTGCCACCATCCGGGCGGCCGGGATGACAGGCTCCGGGTCCTCGGAGGCCTCGGCAGGGTCGTGGAGACGGGACAGGGCGTCCGCCTTCTGGTTCTTGGTCCCCGGCCGGTAGGTCAGGGTGAAGTGGAACCGGGAGAAGAACAGCCCCCATCGCGCCTGTCGGGAGTTGCTGTGCCTGGTCGTCCTGATGTACTCGAGGTTCCGGTGGTCCGTCCACACGGTGGCCGGATGCCGGGACCCCTCCAACCAGTGCCGCCACTCCTCGAAGGTGAGCTTGATGGCGAGCAACTCCCGGTCCCCCACGTCGTAGTTCCTCTCGGCCGGGGACAACCGGCGGGAGAAGTAGGCGCAGGGATGGAGTTTCTGGTCCCTTGGCGACCGCTGGGACAGCACCCCTCCCACGCCCCAACTGGAGGCGTCGACCTCCACGGTGAAAGGCAGGTCGGGATCAGGCAGCAGAAGGACAGGAGCCGTGGTGAACCGCCGCTTCAGCTCCCGGAAGGCCCGCACGGCCTCGGGGGACAGGTGGAACGGTCCAGTGACTTTGCTGGTCGCCGCGGTGAGGGGAGCCGCGATGGTGCTGAAGCCCCGGATGAACCGTCGGTAAAAGTTGGCAAAGCCAAGGAACTGCTGCACCTGCTTGACCGACCCGGGCGTGGCCCAATCCTGCACCACCGCCACCTTGGCCGGATCCATCGCCAGCCGGCCCGCGGAGATGACGTACCCCAGGAAGTGGGTGCTGGAGGCGTGGAAGGAGCACTTCTCAGGCTTCACATGGAGCTGGTGCTGCAGCAACCTCTGGAGAACCAGCTGCACGTGCTGGCGGTGTTCCTCCAGGGTCTGGGAAAAGATCAAAATGTCGTCAATATAGACAAAAACGAACCTACCCAACATGTCCCGGAGCACGTCATTTATGAGCGCCTGGAAGACCGCAGGAGCATTGGTCAACCCAAACGGCATAACCCGGTACTCGTAGTGCCCGGAGGGGGTGTTGAAGGCCGTCTTCCACTCATCTCCCCTCCGGACACGCATCAGGTTATACGCGTTGCGCAGGTCCAGCTTCGTGTAGATAGTCGCCCCCTGCAACCGCTCGAACGCCGCCGTCACAAGAGGCAGGGGGTACCGTTTCTTAATAGTGATCTGATTGAGACCCTGGGACACGCACCAGGGGGGGGGGGGGGGGGGGGGGGGGGGTGTTGAAGGCCGTCCACTCATTCCCCTCCGGACACGCCCCGTTGCGCAGGTCCAGCTTCGTGTAGATAGTCCCCTGCAACCTAGTCGATGCAGGGCCGCAGGTCCCCGCCCTTTTTATCGACAAAGAAGAACCCCGCGCCGGCCGGAGAGGTGGACGGACGGATAAACCCCAGCTCCAGGACGTCCTTAATGTACTTGTTCATGGCCACCTCCTCCGGTCCGGACAGGGAAAACAGCCCACCCCGTGGCGGGGTGCTGCCCGGTTGAAGGTCAATGGCGCAGTCGTACTCCCTATGAGGAGGCAACCGGGAGGCGCGCAGTTTGCTAAAAAACGCCGCCAAGTGGTGGTATTCCGTCGGCACCCCCCCCAAGTCGACCAAACCCACTGGGTCAGGAGGCACGGGCGCTGACAAACGGCACGTGACCGCGCAGGTGGCCCCCCAGCCCACCACAGTGCCGGACTCCCAGTCCAGCCGAGGGTTGTGGGATACGAGCCAGGGGTGGCCGAGGATGAGCGGAACCCCAGGGGACGAGATCACGTGCAGCTGGAGCGTCTCTGAGTGCTCGCCCCCCAGCGACAACTGCAGCGGCGCCGTCACGTGGGTGACCTCCCCGGTCCCGATAGGACGGCCGTCCAAGGCCGCCACCGGAAGTGGAGCGGGAAGGGCGCGTAGAGGAACCCTCCAACGCAGAGCCGTCCCCTGGTCCAGGAAATTGCCGGCCGCCCCAGAGTCCACAAAGGCGCCCACAGGCCGACGATGTCCGGCCCATGTCAAAACGCCCGGCAGCAGGAGTTTTTGCTGGGGAGAGGTTGGGGGGGAGCAGCTCACCACCGACCTCTCGGCGGCTGGCGAGCCTGGAGGTTTTCTGCAGGCAGCTGCTCCTCCGGCTTTCGGCTCGGCGGTCCACCCCGATGCCGGCGACGCGTGTCATCAACCCGCCGGTCCCCCTCCGCGGGAGTCAGCCTGGTCAATCCCACATCCATGGGCACCTCCGCCGAAAGCCGGGAAGCCCCGGGATAAACCAGGTCAGACCGTCCCTCCGTGCCGTGACCGGAACCGGGAGGAGGGCGACAGCGCCTCTCCCCAAGCCTGCAGTCTATACGAAGAGCCAGAGAAATGAGTGGCTCCAGAGCCACGATGTCCTCCCGGGCCGCAACTCGTCCTGGATATTGTCACGCAGACCACGAAGGAAGGTGGGAACCAGGGCAGCCATGTTCCAGCCGCTCTCCACCGCCAGCGAACAAAACTCCACTGCGTAATCGGCCACGCTCCGACTGCCCTGGCGGAGCTGGAGAAGCCGGTAAGCAGTGTCCTGGCCGCGCACCGGATGGTCAAAGACCAGACGGAAGTCCGAAAGAAACTGGACCGTGTCTGACGCGTCCATACGGCCGAAGCCCAGTCCAACGCCGGGCCTCTCAGTAGGGAGATAACATAGGCGATGCGCGATCGGTCCGAGGCGTACGCCCTGGGCTGGGCCTGGAACACCAGCGAACACTGGGTGAGGAAGCCCCGACAGTTCTGACGCGTCCCGTCAAACTTGTCGGTGTGGGGAAGCGGAAGTCCATGCTCCGCTCCGTCGCCAGCCGGTGGCAGAACGGCCTTGTCCCCGAGTGGGGTGGCCCCGGGTGGGGTGGCCCCGGGTGGAGTGGCCCCGAGTGGAGTGGCCCCGGGAGTGGAAGCCCCGCCGACGCCTAGTCTCAGCAACGACGTGTTCAGTCGCCGCAGCTCCTCCGCTATAGTCTCCAACACACGGTCATGGCATCCCAGGGCGGCAGCATGGGATTGGACCGAACCCTGGAGAAACGCCATCGCTGGATCCTGGTTCGGTGCGGTCATTCTGTAAGGATATGGGGTGGTGAGTTGGATCCACTTGCGGCAGTCAGGCGAATAGGAAAAAGACACAGACGAGGGATACGTGACGATACTCCGTAGAGGTTTTAATGTGAAACAAGGTAATGACCGCACAAGCAACCCATACATTTGTGACACATATATAGCCCAACAAATCCCCACTCATTGCCCACACCCGTGCCCCACAGGTGTAAACAATATGCATGATCAGTGCTGTGTGAGTGCTGATCGCCTCTGGGGCTGGGGCTGTTCCAGGTCGTGACATTTAGGGGTGTTTGTTATGAGGTCATTGGGTGGAACTCTTTAGGGGTGCTTGTTATGAGGTCATTGGGTGGAACTCTTTAGGGGTGTTTGTTATGAGGTCATTGGGTGGAACTCTTTAGGGGTGTTTGTTATGAGGTCATTGGGTGGAACTCTTTAGGAGTGCTTGTTATGAGGTCATTGGGTGGAACTCTTTAGGGGTGTTTGTTATGAGGTCATTGGGTGGAACTCTTTAGGGATGTTTGTTATGAGGTCATTGGGTGGAACTCTTTAGGGGTGTTTGCTATGAGGTCATTGGTTGGAACTCTTTAGGGGTGTTTGTTATGAGGTCATTGGGTGGAACTCTTCAGGGGTGATTGTTATGAGGTCATTGTGTTGGACTCTGATGGATAGTGGGGCGTTGCCGGGGCGCTCCCTCTTCACCACAGTCTGAGTAGAATGGGTGACGGAGCCAACGGCATCTGGCAGAATGAAATTCAGCTCCACAAGGTCAATGTGACGCTATATACCTGTCAGTCAAAGGCTTTTTACTTTTACTACACGGTTGCAAGCTGTCCATTCCACCAGGACTACAGAAACACAAAGTGAAGTGGGCTGCTTACCATACAGAAGTAAAAAACGAACAATGAAACGGCCTATGTAGCTGGATGGGAAGGCACTCCCAGGTTCAAAAGCGTTGCTATTATTTACTGTCATAAATAGTAGTTCCTCGAGATGTTCAAGAAAGTAGGTAGCTGATATCAAGATCAATCATAACAGATCATAATTAAATCATAATCATAATTAAATTAAATCATAATAGACCCATTACTACGTCACAGGCTTTTCTCATGGTGACAGTGAGTGATCCTTACATTAAGTTGCTGTGAGACCAGGCATCTTAGCCACTAGGCTTTGTCTTGCTAATTTCATTTACAGCATGTCTGCCAGCTTCTTAAAAGGTTAGAATTACCAGTGTTCTTCTGCCTTTGATCCTGCCCTCCTTATGAAAATGGAGTCTTTAAAACTCCAAAGGTGCAAGCAAAAAGTGGTGTCAGTCCTCGTTTTAATGAGCTTATTACAAAATTCCCCTAAAATATTGCTTCAGGTGCCCTGACCTGTGTAAAATAACGTGAGAGCCAGCTAACTATGGTAATGTAGGAATTTAGCAAGGCTATCAGTGATAGTATGCCTCCTAGACTGGAGTCTTTCCAAAAACACTGTTTGTATTTAAGCTCAGCGGAAAGATTTCTATTACAAACGACTTAAACAACAGGTGAACAACCCAGACATATTTACGTAAAGTCTGCCTAAGGATAAAGCAGTGTCACATTCTTCTTGAGTGCTATGCAACTGTAAGTGCTCGTAAAATGTGCATTCTTGGTACAGTATGATTAGCTTAACTATAAAATTATGTATGATAACATTTTACTGAAAACCTTAGCGTAAGTAAACTGATTGTTTTGCTTGGTCAATTATAATACTAACCCCTATAATAACCCTAACCTAACCCTAAGAAGTGGGAAATAGACACAGAGTAACCTAACCCTAACTCTGAGTAGAACATAGAGTAACCTAACCCTAACCCTGAGTAGAACATAGAGTAACCTAACCCTAACCCTGAGTAGAACACAGAGTAACCTAACCCTAACCTTGAGTAGAACACAGAATTACCTAACCCTATCCCTGAGTAGAACACAGAGTAACCTAACCCTAACCCTGAGTAGAACATAGAGTAACCTAACCCTGAGTAGAACACAGAGTAACCTAACCCTACACAGAGTAACCTAACCCTAACCCTGAGTAGAACATAGAATAACTTAACCCTACAGGGGAATGGAAAATAGACAGAGTAACCTAACCCTAACCCTGAGTAGAACATAGAGTAACCTAACCCTGAGTAGAACACAGAGTAACCTAACCCTACAGTGGAATGGAAAATAGACAGAGTAACCTAACCCTAACCCTGAGTAGAACATAGAGTAACCTAACCCTACAGTGGAATGGAAAATAGACAGAGTAACCTAACCCTAACCCTGAGTAGAACATAGAGTAACCTAACCCTAACCCTGAGTAGAACACAGAGTAACCTAACCCTACAGTGGAATGGAAAATAGACACAGGTTAGTTTGCTTTAACCACGTCTACTGTTTAGCTTCCTCCCTTTTTCACAGGAGTATGCAAACCAACATTTACAAAAATAAACCATGAATATGCTGAATAATCAATGTTTATCAAACATCAACCTTAAATTAAGCTAAATAATTACTTTTTTCCAGTCTACAGTGTTCAATAGCTTTCTGTTTTCCCAAGTCAGCAGACCCCTTTAGTTTGAATACCAAAACATGATTGATACAGCCTATGGGAGATCTTTAAGAACATTAAGGAGAGTGGGGCAGTTTTCCAGGCAGCCGTTTTGTTGTATATCAGGGATGTTAGTTTAAGGCACAAACACTGTATGTGATTTGGTGGCATTGGCTTTCAAGACAACATGGTGCTATTTATTTGCCTTATGGGATTGCGTAAACACAAGAAGACTTAGGCCTGCTGACAAAGCATTGCTTTATACCCTGAGGTCCAAGCTAAAAAGGAAACAATGCTACAGGTTATTTCCTTCCAGATTGTAAATAAACAGAAGGCTGGTTGACTCATTATCTTCTTCTAACCATTCTATGACTCTCAGCAAACCAGACATTTATTGTTGATCTATTTTTTAATTTTTTTAAAATTATATTTCATTTAAAGTTTTGCTGTTTTATTTAATTTCATTCATTCGTGTTATTTTATGGTCACCTTTTCAAATCTAAATTCTGATAATGATAGTGCCATTTAACATTACTAGAAACAGTTTATCTGTAGGAGATGATTTTGGAGACTCCCTACTGTTTGCTTAGTGTAATTATTTTCCCTAACCATCGCAGAGGACTGATCTGAACCATGATTTTCATTCTCCCATAGATACTGTAATGTGCTATCAGAAGAAATGTATTGATAATCCGTTAATATAAAAAAGTTTCCTATAGTTGCTTTTAACTTAAGTCTTTAAAAAACATTTTGCCCAGCATTGGTGATTCTGCTAAATGCCCACTGCTAAGGGATTTTTTAAAACCGAACAATTTCATCTAGAATATATGCTTCTTTAATCTGAAACGTGATCAGATCTGGCATATTCTTACATTAATGACTTTATGCATGCTTCCCACCGGATTTCCTTTCCTATCTTCACTAGGCCAGGTTGTGTGGATGACGTTGCAGAGCTTACGGAGTTCTCTATTGATCTAGATCTCCTCTGTCTCATAGTTATGGGGGAAATGCAACGTGCAGGCTGTTATATGGCACTTGGTACGAATCCCAACAACTACACTTCCTGATTTATTTAGTCTTCCCTCCCTGGACTTCCCATACCTCTCTCTCCGTCTCTCTCTCTCTCTTTCTCTCCCTTCACAATTATCTCCCACAGCCTGTGAGGTGATTAATGGCTTTCATTTCATGTCCTCTGCTACCCTTCGCCGAACACCAACAAATAAAACCAGAGCCCCACACACAAATTGTCCCTCAGAAGAGCCGTAAAAGGGGGGAAATACGGGGGCTGGGAAGGACAATGAAGCAGAGAAATCTGGCCCTTGGAAAGAAAACATTTGCAGAGGAAAGGCCCGGAACGCTCCTCTCTACGTTGCTCCCTAGCGAAACACAGAGCTGCTAATCTGCAGTTATTGCTAGTGCCGACGGCTGTTTCTAAATTAAAGGGGGGGAAGGGAGGGGATAAAAAACACTTAAACCTGATTGTTTCTGCTATTCCCCTCTCTTCTTTGTCGGAGCTCATTGCTACAAACAATTAACAAAATTTTTTCCCCAAGGTTCTCTCAAATATGTTGCAGGTGAACTTGTCTAACATGAAAACCCTGTAGCTGGTTTCATAAATAAACAAGGAGATATATTAAATGAATTTGGAATGTAATGTAATGGAAATGGAATTGAAAATACTTTATTTATCCCAAGGGAAATTGTAGAATTTTTGTGGTATTTACTGTAGAATTACCCAGATTACCCAATAAACTATGCATCCACTTCCACATTCTGAAACAGAGCTAACCCTCATTCACAAAGCTTCAGTAGCTAGACAATAGTTCTAGCCATGACCAGTAGGTTACCTCTAAAATTATATTTTATTGGAAAGGTCTTATTCAGAACAACAGAGATGTCTAATGCCACAGCCATTTTGGAACGTTTATGTGTTCTCTTTAAGATCCTCGTCACATTCAGACCATGTTACTGCCAGGCGTTAGACGGATCCGCTCATCACATTCAGACCATGTTACTGCCAGGCGTTAGACGGACCCGCTCATCACATTCAGACCATGTTACTGCCAGGCGTTAGACGGACCCGCTCATCACATTCAGACCATGTTACTGCCAGGCGTTAGACGGATCTTTTCTTCCTGCTTCAGGCCATTTTCAGCTTGTCTTATCTCAGAGACATGAGGGAAATGCCAGACAATGACATTCAGCTCAGTAAAGGGTGCATCAGTCCATCTGCTTAACATACCCAGCTGTCTGACCACTTATCAAGCCTCTGCCTGGGAATCATCGCTGTATGCTTGCTGCCCTTCCAACCAGTGAACCTGCTGAGAGACAAAGACAGTCCCCAGGTCATATAGAAAAGGACATCAATAATTCTACTGCCTAAAAGTCACTGAATGTCCAAACATAAGTATTGTAACCTAAGATTTAGATGAATACCAATGACATTCAAACATGCACAATGTTAATGCCATAACCAAAAGGTCTTTTCAAAATTGCCTGTATTCCTCAAACCGATTTTATTGACTCGAGGGCATCAAATGTAACTATCACACTGAAAGTGCTATGACAAGAACAAAAGAGATACTTGAATTGCAATTGGCAAATGGTAAAATAAAGAATGACACGCAACCAATGACAGTAAAGGTATTCAGGAGAAGTGATCCTCCAATCAGCAAAGTGCTTGGTGGGGGTGGGGGGTCTATGTTGCTTTTTACTTTAACAAGTAAACCAAACCAACGCAGGAACAGGAGGAGGATAAATCATTCAAATCACCTGTCCTGAAACCTCCTGAGGATTTATCACTGAGCTGAGTGGGGAAATGAGAGGTCTGCTCTAAAAGAAGCATGCAAGCCTCTCAATAAACATGAGATCCACACTGATAGAGTGCCGTTACGTCCAGCGTGACCTCCAGGCCTGAATCCACGCTGATAGAGTGCCATTACGTCCAGCGTGACCTCCAGGCCTGAATCCACACTGATAGAGTGCCGTTACGTCCAGCGTGACCTCCAGGCCTGAATCCACACTGATAGAGTGCCGTTACGTCCAGCGTGACCTCCAGGCCTGAATCCACACTGATAGAGTGCCGTTACGTCCAGCGTGACCTCCAGGCCTGAATTGATGTGGTGAGGACAAACTATATTCCACGGAGAATGCAAGCAGAGGGAGTGATAGAGAGAAAAATAACTTATCAGAGCTATTAGCAGCAAACTAAAACAATGTCACTTTGAATTGTGGTACTGGGACTGAGACACACTGATACTGGGACTGAGACACTGGTACTGGGACTGAGACACACTGGTACTGGGACTGAGACACTGGTACTGGGACTGAGACACACTGGTACTGGGACTGAGACACACTGATACTGGGACTGAGACACTGGTACTGGGACTGAGACACTGTGGTACTGGGACTGAGACACTGTACTGGGACTGAGACACACTGATACTGGGACTGAGACACTGGTACTGGGACTGAGACACTGTGGTACTGGGACTGAGACACTGGTACTGGGACTGAGACACTGGTACTGGGACTGAGACACTGTGGTACTGGGACTGAGACACTGTGGTACTGGGACTGAGACACTGGTACTGGGACTGAGACACTGGTACTGGGACTGAGACACTGTGGTACTGGGACTGAGACACTGGTACTGGGACTGAGACACTGTGGTACTGGGACTGAGACACTGTACTGGGACTGAGACACACTGGTACTGGGACTGAGACACTGGTACTGGGACTGAGACACTGTGGTACTGGGACTGAGACACACTGGTACTGGGACTGAGACACTGGTACTGGGACTGAGACACTGGTACTGGGACTGAGGCACACTGGTACTGGGACTGAGGCACACTGGTACTGGGACTGAGACACTGGTACTGGGACTGAGACACTGGTACTGGGACTGAGACACACTGGTACTGGGACTGAGGCACTGGTACTGGGACTGAGAAACACTGGTACTGGGACTGAGACACTGGTACTGGGACTGAGACACTGGTACTGGGACTGAGACACACTGGTACTGGGACTGAGACACACTGGTACTGGGACTGAGGCACACTGGTACTGGGACTGAGGCACACTGGTACTGGGACTGAGGCACTGTGGTACTGGGACTGAGACACTGGTACTGGGACTGAGACACTGTGGTACTGGGACTGAGACACACTGGGACTGGGACTGAGACACACTGGTACTGGGACTGAGACACTGGTACTGGGACTGAGACACTGTGGTACTGGGACTGAGACACTGGTACTGGGACTGAGACACACTGGTACTGGGACTGAGACACTGGTACTGGGACTGAGACACACTGGTACTGGGACTGAGACACACTGGTACTGGGACTGAGGCACACTGGTACTGGGACTGAGGCACACTGGTACTGGGACTGAGGCACACTGGTACTGGGACTGAGACACACTGGTACAATAATTGGTTAAATAATGTTTACATTTGAAAAAACAAACTGTTGATTATAGATTTGAACAATCAGCCATGTCCGCATTATTTTGTCCAAGCAAACTAAAATGCAGATCTGCATGATATTACAATTACAAAAAAAGAGACAATTACAAATATTAAATCAAAATTACAAATGCATTTTGAGAGAAGTTGGCTGAATGATTTGCCAATGTTTGTTTTTATGCTCTCGGCTCCATGCTGCATTAGAGATTATTTATATTGTGACCTGCAGGACATTGGATTAAACTCTTATCTTAATCTGATTTGATCCTGTGAAGAATCTGATTGAGTGTGTGACCCTCATTTTACTACAGTGTCTGGGGGGGGGGGGGGGAGACAGGCAAACTCACAGCACCATAGCTACACTCACTATCCCCATTGACCTGGGAAATGCACTAAATAACCCCCCCCCCCCCAGAGATTACAGCAGGCATGGAAGTTGAAAGGAAAGGTATTGTGTTCAGTGATTAAACACTATTAAAGCCCCATAATGCACCTGTGTGAAACCAGCCGCTGCTCATCCTTCAACCTCAGCAGACAAACGGTGGTGGCAGGATACGTTTAGAGATATGAGGCAAAAGATGATTACTGGTAGTCCTTCAAGGGCCTCGTTCTTTTTCAAATGTCAACCTTGCGAAGCTTGTGAAGAGAAAAGAAAAGTTCATAGCTGGAGTGTCTTAAATCTGCTCGTTGACATTTTTTATTGCTCAGCGCCAGAGTGATTTAAGACGTCCCAGGTGGCCCAGCTCGCGGGGTAATGCCATAAATTTGCACTAATTCAGTTTCAGTGACAAATCTCTCGCAATGGGAGCATTCGTTTCCACATAGCTAGCCTGCAGGTGGTCAGCACCAAGAAGAGTTGAACTGAACATAAGGGCCCAGGCCCAAACGTGGAATCATTTTCACTGTCCATGTTTTCTGATGACGTCTATGATAAAGTGCAAACAATCTAACTGCAAATTAGGAAGATTAAATACTGCTACACACTTAAAGAAACAAATACAAAATATAATGTATAATATATCAACTGTTCCTATCAATCAAATTGCTTGAGCTATTGCCACGACTGGCTTCATGTATTCCATAATACTTGACTGATCAGTAATCTAATAGCAGGTCTTCATCAGTATTCACTCTAACTAGTCTCACACACACACACACAAACACAAACACACACTCTTTGACCTCTGTTGTTCCCCTGGCTGTCCAGTCTTAGCCCCACTCCTGCCCATACGTACATATCTCATGGTGCTTAATCTCCCAGCCAGCCATGTGCAATATTGGCAGTGGTAGCTTGCTGCTTCCACTGTAATGCAGACATATTGGCTGTGCTAGCTTGCTGCTTCCACTGTAATGCAGACATATTGGCTGTGCTAGCTTGCTGCTTCCACTGTAATGCAGACATATTGGCTGTGCTAGCTTGCTGCTTCCACTGTAATGCAGACATATTGGCTGCGCTAGCTTGCTGCTTCCACTGTAATGCAGACATATTGGCTGTGCTAGCTTGCTGCTTCCACTGTAATGCAGACATAGTGCTCCTTGGGTAATACAAGTAGCTATGGAATTATTGTTGTTCCGTCATTTTGTTGCCACGAGTAATATTGCTCGTTTAGTTCTAAATAAAAATAAATACGTGTCAGATATGCTAATGAATAGAGCATGCTAAAATTGTGATATGGCTGTTGCCTAACAATGTGTCCAAGGATTAACCTGAAGATGGGCTGAATGACAACTTCTAACGTAACAAGCTTTAATAACAAAAAGCAGCTTTCATGTGGTGGTTACTGAGTGACATTGACTCAAAGAGACAAAAACCTAGCCATGTGTCGGACTTACTTTAAAAAGAAATCAAGCAAAACCAAGAATTTTTAAAATGTACGTTTAATCGTGACATGGTCAAAGTCACTCAAAAGTCCTAAATATTTTAAAGGAGTTGGCAACCTCAGCGATGAATTGAAATAATGTAGGAAGCCACATTCAAACCCATTTTCCGGAAGTATGGAACACACTGAAACGAGCAGATCCATTTTTCCCATCAGTCATAGTACGATGCAGTACGATATGCATGCTGTAGGAGCATCAGAACTTAACAATTCTCACAGGCTCCCAATACAAGTGTAAGCAGCTGGAAAAGTTATTCCCCTTGACTAATGAGCGTGTGGCACAGGTGAATATGGTGAGACCTTTGGAGCTATTTTAAGGAAATGTTATTAATTCACAGGCTTTGGGCCAGACGCTGTAACAGGTGTTGTGTGAAATGTACCAGAGTTCACTAATGACTAGATAGAGATATGAGATACACACACACACACACACACATTACCAGATATAAGACGATATAAATAGTAAACTGTCCTTAGTTGTACTAATGACAAGAGATATGCGATATACACATACACGTTTCCAGATGTATGGCGATATAGCTCGTACACTGTCCTTAGTTGCACTAATGACTAGATAGAGATATGAGACACACACACACACACACACTACAGATGTCTGGTGATAGCTAGTACACTGTCCTTGGTTGTACTAATGACTAAATAGAGATATAAGACACACACACACACACACACTACAGATGTATGATGATAGCTAGTACACTGTTCTTAGTTGCCCCCCCCGCCATGTGTTAGTCTTTAAGATGGATGGCTTGGAAAAAATGGTTCTGCCCTTTGACCTGGTGGGCTCTGATGAGAGAGTCCTGGGTCTTGGTTCCCATCCCATCAAGGTGAACAGCCGGCTGTGTGTGTGTGTGTGTGTGTGTGTGTGTGTGTGTGTGTGTGTGTGTGTGTGTGTGTGTGTGTGTGTGTGTGTGTGTGTGTGTGTGTGTCTCTTCAGGTCAGCATTGACACACTAGGAGGGAACTACCCTCCGGCTCAATAGACTAGTCTATTAAAGATGTAGGAGGAAGATTTCTGGTCAATTTAGCGAGGCTGTAAAAACACACAAGAGTCAGCTCGTTTCACAAAAAGGGGCAGTGAATTTCTTTCCTCTAAATTTTTTGTCATTGAAACTCAGAAGGTCTGAAGTTTGGCTTTGATATTCACAGAAACATATGTAACTTCTGTCTACATATTCCCACCATGAATGAAGGATAATTCTTTTTCACTGGAAGAAGAAAGTTGGGCCTACAGAACATTGTGTCACAGCGTTGACGTGAGAGGCCACGCTTTGTTGACGGGACTGGACTGACAGCCAGCAGCACAGCAGAGGTCTGTACTGTATCACTGGACTGACAGCCAGCAGCACGGCAGAGGTCTGTGCTGTATCACTGGACTGACAGCCAGCAGCACAGCAGAGGTCTGTACTGTATCACTGGACTGACAGCCAGCAACACAGCAGAGGTCTGTACTGTATATCACTGGACTGACAGCCAGCAGCACAGCAGAGGTCTGTACTGTATCACTGGACTGACAGCCAGCAGCACAGCAGAGGTCTGTGCTGTATCACTGGACTGACAGCCAGCAGCACGGCAGAGGTCTGTACTGTATCACTGGACTGACAGCCAGCAGCACAGCAGAGGTCTGTGCTGTATCACTGGACTGACAGCCAGCAGCACAGCAGAGGTCTGTGCTGTATCACTGGACTGACAGCCAGCAGCACAGCAGAGGTCTGTGCTGTATCAGTGAACTGACAGCCAGCAGCACAGCAGAGGTCTGTGCAGTATCACTGGACTGACAGCCAGCAGCACAGCAGAGGTCTGTGCTGTATCACTGGACTGACAGCCAGCAACACAGCAGAGGTCTGTACTGTATATCACTGGACTGACAGCCAGCAGCACAGCAGAGGTCTGTACTGTATCACTGGACTAACACAGCCAGCAGCACGTATCACTGGACTGACAGCCAGCAGCACAGCAGAGGTCTGTACTGTATCACTGGTGTCCCTTCACACAAGCAGACAATGTTATTCATTGAAATTATTTTTGACCTTTCTAAAACAAGGTTATCGATACAGTCGGAGCCTTTACTGCCTGACCGGTGACCTTAGTAAAAAGCAGACAGCGTGACATTGCTGTTAATTAAAATTATCTTTGACTTCATAAAACAAAATTATCAAATTGACAGCATATCACAGCAACAGCATCACCAATGTCAACATAACATAAATAATCAAAACATTATTGAATTCATATCCTAACCTTAAAACACGGTAAAATCTGTTCTCATGTTTCTATGTTACAATAGGTTTTCAACACTTTTACATTGTGTTAGTGAATAACATTTACATACAAATTCATAGAATAATATATTTTAAATACAATTATAATAATTTTACACCCACATGGCCAGGTCCTCATTGTTTGGATGGAACCTCAAACCCAAAGGTTGTTTCATCAAATCCATATTTTGTTACTTCTACCCTTTCTTCTTTAACTTCCTGTATGACTCTTCCCCCCCTGAGGAAGCAGGTGGTTTGCGTTACATTGCCCTCTTAATGGATGAGTTCATGGATGGATACCCAGCTGTTGTTCAGCAGATAGGAATCGATAATGTGAGAGAGGTGGAATGTCACTGTCCTGCTAAGTTCTTGATGAGCCCAGAGAAAAACAGACAACTGACAATACAACATACAACATTAACATCATACAACATTAACATCATACAACATTAGCATCATATAACATTAACATCATACAACATTAACATCATACAACATTATCATCATACAACATTAACATCATGCAACATTAGCATCATATAACATTAACATCATATAACATGGTCAATCCTAGCGCTTGAGGGCATACCTTTCCAAGAAAAGCAGTGGGATCCATAATAAGGCTTCCTTAACTATTCATATTTACAAAACTTCACTACACATCCATGTGGAGCTTTTTGTTTCTATAACGACTTTGATTAATTCAAGCTCAGTGAGTATAGGACATAGCAGACTGAGAAGGTTGACACATGATGCCATGTTAAGGCTCTGTAGAAAGACTGTTTTAATAACCACCTTTGCTTGTTTAAAGATAGGGACTCATCTGTCTTTTCATCCTTTTGTTAGCTTGTAAATATACAATGAAACTATTGCATGCACTTCCGCACTTTCTTCCAGGTATGTCTTGTAAAAATAGATTTGAATCTCAGATACTGCCTGTTTAAATAAAGGTTTATTAATAACATCATCCAGGCTGCAGAGGTTCAGACGGAGCTTTTGACTCCGAGTCCACGGTCTCTTCGCATTGTCTGTATGCTGCTGTTGCCCTTAGTTACAGATTTTGCTCACTGCGCACAGAGATTAAACAACAACTGACTATGCAGTGCACAATGTTCGACCTGACGAAGCAGGTCGATGTGTTGCTATGGTTTACCTTCAATGTGATCGATCAAGCCATTCCAAGATGTTTCCTCGGAGGCAAATTTTCCCCTTTGTGTCTGCCTTTATTCCGCGAGTGTTACCCTTGTTTCCATAGCAATGACTTTTTCCGCTCTCCCACGCTCGCTCTGTTTTCCAGGTAAAGGCACCGTCTTGGTGGCATCCTACTGTACAGAAACATTTCCCAGCATTTCAACACAATCTATTAAACTAAAGGGAGCTCGTTGAAATCGCTACCACACAATCCATTAAACTAAAGGGAGCTCGTTGAAATCGCTACTACACAATCTATTAAACTAAAGGGAACTCGTTGAAATCGCTACCACACAATCTATTAAACTAAACGGAGCTCATTGAAATCGTTACTACACGATCTATTAAACTAAAGGGAACTCGTTGAAATCGCTACAACACAATCTAATCAATCAGTTCCCTACTCGACTGATATGAAACTTAGCTTTGTGGGGACACATTGATTCACCTGCATTGAGAAAGGTTACATTAAGTCACATTATGTGGAAGTGTGAGTATTATAGTATATGCTTCCTAAATGTTACAATTTCATAGAATATAAAATAATGTGAATTACCTCAGAGATGAAAATTATTTATTTGGGTTTTTGGAATTGATGTAATCAAATGTCATCTGGAAGATAAATTTTAATTACAGAATATCAAGTTTCCAAATTAAAACGTCACATGATTATTATTCTGACGTTGCATTGGCTATAAATAGATTATTTGGTGACTTTTGTTGTACAGAGAATATTGTAGATGTATTTGTGTTCTGTTTCCAGAGTAAAGCCCAATCCCCAAACACAGACACAAACACCACAATTTAGTTACCGGTTCAGTTAAAAGGAGCAATACAATTAAACATTTAACTGTAAAAGAATGTAGCATTTTGAGGCACCAACCCAAACTAATTTCCATGTGACTTCCATCATCATCAACATCATCTTCATCTGCTTTGTCCGGGGTCGGGTCGCGGAGGTAGCAGTTCCAGCAGGGCATCCCAAACTTCCCTTTCCCGGGCCACATTAACCAGCTCTGACTGGGGGATTCCAAGGCGTTCCCAGGCCAGTGTGGAGATATAATCCCTCCACCTGGTCCTAGGTCTGCCCCGCGGCCTCCGCCCAGCTGGACGTGCCTGGAACACCTCCCTAGGGAGGCGGCCAGGTGGCATCCTTACTAGATGCCCGAACCACCTCAACTGGCTCCTTTCTACGCAAAGAAGCAGCGGCTCTACTCCGAGTCCCTCACGAATGGCTGAATTTCTCACCCTATCTCTAAGGGAGATGCCAGCCACCCTCCTGAGGAAACCCATTTCGGACGCTTGTACTCTAAATCTCGTTCTTTCGGTCATGACCCACCCTTCATGACCATAGGTGAGAGTAGGAATGAAGATAGACCGGTAGATTGAGAGCTTTGCCTTCTGGCTCAGCTCTCTCTTCGTCACAACGGTGCGATAGAGCGACTGCAACACCGCACCCGCTGCTCCAATTCTCTGGCCCATCTCTCGTTCCATTTTCCCCTCACTCGAGAACAAGACCCCGAGATACTTGAACTCCTTCACTTGGGGTAAAGACTCATTCCCTACTTGGAGTAGACAATCCATCGGTTTCCTGCTGAGAACCATGGCCTCAGATTTGGAGGTGCTGATCCTCATCCCAGCCGCTTCACACTCGGCTGCGAACCGATCCAATGAGTGCTGCAGGTCGCAGACTGATGATGCCATCAGGACCACATCATCTGCAAAAAGCAGTGATGCAATCCTCTGCCCACCAACCCGCAGCCCCTCCCCGCGGCTACGCCATGAGATCCTGTCCATGAATACCACAAACAGGATAGGTGACAAAGCGCAGCCTTGGAGGAGGCCAACCCTCACCGGAAACGAGTCCGACTTACTGCCGAAGACCCGGACACAGCTCTCGCTTTGGGAGTACAGAGATTGGATGGCCCTGAGTAGAGACCCCCTCACCCCATACTCTCGCAGCACCTCCCACAGTATCTCCCGGGGAACCCAATCATACGCCTTCTCCAAATCCACAAAACACGTGTAGACCGGATTGGCATACTCCCAGGCCCCCTCAAAGATCTTCGTGAGGGTAAAAAGCTGGTCCGTCGTTCCACGGCCAGGCCGGAAACCGCAGTGTTCCTCCTCCTTTCCAGCACCCTGGAGTATACTTTCCCGGGGAGGCTGAGTAATGTGATGCCTCTGTAGTTGGCACACACTCTCCGGTCCCCCTTTTTGAACAGGGGAACCACCACCCCGGTCTGCCACTCCTTAGGTACTGTCCCCGACTTCCACGCAATGTTGATGAGACGTGTCATCCATGACAGTCCCTCAACACCCAAAGCCTTCAGCATTTCTGGGCGGATCTCATCAACCCCTGGGGCTTTGCCACTGTGGAGTTGTTTGACTACCTCAGTGACCTCCGCCAGGGAGATTGATGCTGATCCCCCATCATCCTCCAGCCCTGTCTCTACTATGTAGGGTGGGTTTGTCGGGTTCAGGAGTTCCTCAAAGTGTTCCTTCCACCTCCCAATCACCTTGTCAGTTGAGGTCAACAACGTCCCATCCTTACTGTATACAGCTTGGATGGTTCCCTGCTTTCCCCCCCTGAGGTGTCGGATAGTCTTCCAGAACCGCTTTGGTGCCAGCCGAAAGTCCTTCTCCATGGTTTCTCCGAACTCCTCCCACACCCGCTGCTTTACTTCTGCCACGGCCGAGGCTGCAGTCCTTCGGGCCTGTCGGTACCTTGCAACTGCCTCCGGAGTCGCCCGGGATAGCATGTCCCGGAAGGCCTTCTTCTTCAATCGGACGGCTCCCCTGACCACCGGTGTCCACCAGGATGTTCGAGGGTTACCGCCCCTTGAGGCACCTAAGACCTTGAGACCACAACTCTCAGACACAGCTTTAGCAATGGAGGCTTTGAACATCGCCCACTCCGGTTCAATGCCCCCAGCCTCCACAGGGATGCCAGAGAAGCCCCGCCGGAGGTGTGAGTTGAAGGCCTCCCGGACCGGGGACTCCTCCAGACGTTCCCAGTTCACCCGCACTACACGCTTGGGCTTACCAGGTCTGTCCAGAGGCTTCCCCCGCCACCTGACCCAACTCACCACCAGATGGTGATCGGTTGACAGCTCTGCCCCCTTCTTCACCCGAGTGTCCAAAACATATGGCCTCAGGTCCGATGATACGATAACAAAATCGATCATCGACCTTCTGCCTAGGGTGCTCTGGTACCAGGTACACTTATGAGCATCCTTATGTTCGAACATGGTGTTTGTTATGGCCATTCCATGACTAGCACAGAAGTCCAATAACATGCCACCACTCGGGTTCAGATCGGGGAGGCCGTTCCTCCCAATCACGCCTCTCCAAGTGTCTCCATCATTGCCCACATGTGCGTTGAAGTCCCCCAGCAAGACTACATAGTCCCCCTCAGGAGCCCCATACAAGGCTCCATCCAGGGTCTCCAAAAGGCCGAATACTCCGAACTGCTGTTCGGTGCAAAGGCACAGACAACAGTCAGAGTTTTCCCCCCCATGACCCGCAGGCGTAGGGAGGCGACCCTCTCGTCCACTGGGGTGAACTCCAACATAGAGGCACTTAGCCGGGGTCTTGTGAGTATCCCCACACCAGCCTTGCGCCTCTCACCCTGGGGAGCTCCGGAGAAGAATAGAGTCCAACCCCTATCCAGAAGTGAGGTTCCAGAGCCGAGGCTGTGCGTAGAGGTAAGCCCCACCAGATCCAGCTGGTAGCGCTCCACCTCCCGCACAAGCTCCGGCTCCTTCCCTCCCAGAGAGGTGACGTTCCACGTCCCCAAAGCCAGCCTCTGCCACCCGGGTCCGATCCGTCGAAAACCTCTGCCTTCACTGCCACCTTTCTGGCAGCGCACTCGACCCCCTTGGTTTTTCCCGCGGGTGGTGAGCCCACGGGACGGAGAAGAAGAGATGTTGGTGTTGTCCACGTTGCTTTTTCGGGCTATGCCCGGCCGGGCTCCGTGGCAAGCCCGGCCACCAGGCGCTCGCTGACGGGTCCTCCTCCTGGGCCTGGCTCCAGAAGGGGACCCCGGGCTTCCTCCGGGCCGGGTATCATCCTCTCTTGTAGTTCTATTCATGAGGATTTTTGAACCATTCTTTGTCCGGCCCCTCGCCCGAGACCAATTTGCCATGGGAGACCCTACCAGGAACACAAGGTTCCAGACAACACAGCCCCCAGGCTCATAGGGACACACAAACCTCTCCACCACGATAAGGTGATGGTTCCCGGAGATTCCATTTCTGTGTTATTCATATCAACTGGTGGGCAGGTTTGCTTTTCTGAAGCTTGAACTAGAAGCCAGTCTGATGAAGTCTCTGGATTGAGTAGGAGTGGGACTATTGATTTCTACTTCCAGGCTCATGATGCTTCACAGAGCCCAGTAATGCATTTAGATTTGCAAATTAATAAATCATCACATAACACATTTGTTTGAAACCTACTTGCAGACAATTTGTGACCACATCAATGCACTAGTCAAAGAGGAGTGACCTTTAAAAGGCAGAGTAAAACTAGTCAAAGAGGAGTGACCTTTAAAAGGCAGAGTAAAACTAGTCAAAGAGGAGTGACCTTTAAAAGGCAGAGTAAAACTAGTCAAAGAGGAGTGACCTTTAAAAGGCAGAGTAAAACTAGTCAAAGAGGAGTGACCTTTAAAAGGCAGAGTAAAACTAGTCAAAGAGGAGTGACCTTTAAAAGGCAGAGTAAAACTAGTCAAAGAGGAGTGACCTTTAAAAGGCAGAGTAAAACACATTACACAATAATATTACCAGTTTTACTGTCTGTCTTTATCTGGGAGAAAGATTTGCTCCTTTTGCAGGATGTTCAATAATATTACCAGTTTTACTGTCTGTCTTTATCTGGGAGAAAGATTTGCTCCTTTTGCAGGATGTTCAATAATATTACCAGTTTTACTGTCTGTCTTTATCTGGGAGAAAGATTTGCTCCTTTTGCAGGATGTTAAATAATATTACCAGTTTTACTGACATCTTTATTGAAATAAAAGTATTTATTTTCTCGCTACAGATAGGATATGACATCATAAAGAAAGTAGTTCCTCCCTAATGGACAGGGATCCATTGTGCTGTCAGGTGCGTGCGTGTTTGAGAATGTGTGCACATGTCTGTACGAGGGTGTGTGCATATGTCTGTGTACAACCGTGTGTGCACGTGCGTTTGTTAGTGTGCGTGTGTGTGTGTGTGTGTGTGTGTGTGTGTGTGTGTGTGTGTGTGTGTGTGTGAGAGAGAGAGAATAGATGTATACTTTGTACGTTGTTTGTGTGTGTGTGTGTGTGTGTGTGTGTGTATCTAGATGAGAGTCAGGGATGCACTTATTTTATCTTCCTGTGTGTGTGTGTGTTATCGTTTTGTAAGCACTGTGTGTTTGTAGGTCGCTTTGTGTGTGTGTGGATGAATGTATTGTAATGTAATGTGTGTGTGTGTGTGAGCTGTAGATGTAGTGTGTGTGTGTGTGTGTGTGTGTGTGTGTGTGTGTGTGTGTGTGTGTGTGTGTGAGAGAGAGAGAATAGTAGATGTAGCTGTAGATGTGTGTGTGTGTGTGTGTGTGTGTGTGTGTGTGTGTGTGTGTGTGTATGAGAGAGTGAGCCGTAAATGTATGTGTGTGTGTGTGTGTGTGTGTGTGGTTGTGTGTGTGTGTTGTGGGTGGGTGTGTGTGTGTGTGGATGCTATTGTTGTAGCTGTAGATGTGTGTGTGTGTGTGTGTGTATGAGAGAGTGAACCGTAGATGTAGCTCTAGATGTGTGTGTGTGTGTGTGTGTGTGTGTGTGTGTGAGAGAGAGAGAGAGAGAGATAGAGATGTAGTGTGTGTGTGTGTGTGTGTGTGTGTGTGTGTGTGTGTGTGTGTGTGTATGAGAGAGTGAGCCGTAAATGTAGCTGTAGATGTGTGTGTGTGTGTGTGTGTGTGTGTTGTGGGTGGGTGTGTGTGTGTGGATGCTGTTGTTGTAGCTGTAGATGTGTGTGTGTGTGTGTGTGTGTATGAGAGAGTGAACCGTAGATGTAGCTCTAGACGTGTGTGTGTGTGTGTGTGTGTGTGCTGTTGTTGTAGCTGTAGATGTGTGTGTGTGTGTGTGTGTGTGTGTGTGTGTGTGCTGTAGATGTATCTGTAGATGCCAGGCTCTCTGTGGGGAGTGTCTAGTATCACAGAAACGCACAGAACCGGCTGGCAGGAGATCAATGTGTGTGTGTGTCTGTGTGTGTTTTTGTATGTGTCCACGTGCGTGTGTGTGTGTGTGTGTGTATGTGTCTGTCTGTGTGTGTGTGTGTGTGTATGTGTCTATGTGTGTGTGTGTGTGTGTCTGTGGGGAGGGGGGGGGGTCATTTACACACTATCTACTAGCCCCCCTGCTCAGTCTCACACCCTCCCTCATACACAGTCACACTCACACACTAAACAACGAGCACTGTTTAAATAAATACACACAGGAACACGCAGGAAATACGCATGCAAGCACTCGCCTAAGCAAGACTAAAAAAACGAATTCTGTAAGCCAAAAATCTAAGAATAACTATTTCCTATCAAACAAACCGAGGGAAAGTGAGAGTGACTTCCATGTTGAAGAGTGTTAATTATTCAAAATAATTCAGTGAAAGAAATGCTGACTATGTTCACTGGGGCTTTGATTTAAAACACTCTATCAACATAATCACCTCTGACTTCCACTGCGCAATGAACGTGTAGTCAGGAATTATAATGGTAAAGTTTGCTGGTCTATTTTGAAGTAGGGGGTTGATCAAACTGAAAGATAGTTTGTATTTTCGTATCTTCATAATTTTTCACAGAAAATAAATATTTGATGAAAATTGATGTTTAATCTTTTTCTCAATCTTTATATGGTTTAACAGTTTGCACCCGGTGACAGCCTGTGGCTTTAAACCCTCCCATCGGATTATCTGGAGCCTTTTATCTGAACTCTTTCTAAATGTAACCTAAGCAATGCTACAGGTTTGCTAAACTCTTTCTAAATGCACGTTCTCCGCTTTTAATAGCCAAGGTCTGTAATTCAATTCAAGTTATTATATTCCATGGTTACCTGGTAAAACGCCTGACTTACCAAAGTAAGAAACAATATGTGGGTGGAAACATCTCCAACATCCTCCTTTCAATAGGCACCTATTCCCTACCTAGACAGGGCAAAGACCCTGTAAAAGTCAAACCCTAACCCTAACCATTCCCACCAATACCTAGGCAGGGCAAAGACCACGGGTAAAGGCATTTTTCAATCTTCATCTCATCATTGGTCTGCTGCTGGCCTAATTGCTCTTCTTGAACCAGATCAATGAATAGCTCCTTAAAGAACACAAAAATAAAGTATAGACTGATTAAGGACACCAGTAGACTAAGGTGGTTAATCACGAGCCAGTGGTGTATGAGGAGTTAAACATACATAACCAGGCCTGATGAGGAGTTAGACATATGCAGGCCTGATGAGGAGTTAAACAGACATAACCAGGCCTCATGAGGAGTTAAACATACATAACCAGGCCTGATGAGGAGTTAAACTTAACCAGGCCTGATGAGGAGTTAAACTTAACCAGGCCTGATGAGGAGTTAAACAGACATACGCAGGCCTGATGAGGAGTTAAACAGACATAACCAGGCCTGATGAGGAGTTAAACATACATAACCAGGCCTGATGAGGAGTTAAACATACATAACCAGGCCTGATGAGGAGTTAAACATACATAACCAGGCCTGATGAGGAGTTAAACATACATAACCAGGCCTGATGAGGAGTTAAACATACATAACCAGGCCTGATGAAGAGTTAAACATAAGCAGGCCTGATGAAGAGTTAAACATACCTAACCAGGCCTGATGAGGAGTTAAACATAACCAGGCCTGATGAGGAGTTAAACAGACATAGGCAGGCCTAATGAGGAGTTAAACAGACATAACCAGGCCTGATGAGGAGTTAAACAGACACAACCAGGCCTGATGAAGAGTTAAACATAACCAGGCCTGATGAGGAGTTAAACAGACATACGCAGGCCTGATGAGGAGTTAAGCAGACATGACCAGGCCTGATGAGGAGTTAAACATACATAACCAGGCCTGATGAGGAGTTAAACATACATAACCAGGCCTGATGAAGACTTAAACATAAGCAGGCCTGATGAGGAGTTAAACATAAGCAGGCCTGATGAGGAGTTAAACATAACCAGGCCTGATGAGGAGTTAAACATAACCAGGCCTGATAAGGAGTTAAACAGACATAGGCAGGCCTGATGAGGAGTTACACAGACATAACCAGGCCTGATTAAGAGTTAGACATAACCAGGCCTGATAAGGAGATAAACAGACATAAGTAGACCTGATGAGGAGTTAAACAGACATAACCAGGCCTGATGAAGAGTTAGACATAACCAGGCCTGATGAAGAGTTAGACATAACCAGGCCTGATACAACACCAGAGGACACCTCCAATCCCCAGCAGAACATAGCAGTCACACACACAATACACCCCAATGCTGTTTTTATGGACTCAATCAAGAGAGAGGACAGGAAACAGTGCTCAAATCCTTCCCCTCTAAATTCTGTCTGTCGTTTCAGGGCGTTAATGTCTTACACAGCAGCTGTTTCAAGAACAGCAGTGTTTGAGTTTTCTGAATTTCCCTGTGAACTAGAAGCACCCAGTCTCACGGACGCCACGGCAACCTGCTACTGTCTGAGGCGGAGCTTTCGGCCAGCACTTTGACACACACACACACACACACACACACACACACACACACACACACACACACACACACACACACACACACACACACACACACACACACACACACACACACACACACACACACACATCTATCACCTATACTTATGCCTGGGAACAGTAAATGACACACACGCACTAAGCAGGAGCAAACTGAGAGCGAAAGAGGAAGAGTGGGTGAAAGGGAGGGAGAGAGAAGAGAGGAAGAGGGGAGAAATAGAAAAGAGAAGAGAGAGATAAAGAGAGAATGAAAAAAATAGAACGGGAGATGGAGAGACAGAGAGAGATCTAGAAAAACCGAGAGGGAGGGGGAGCGAGCGAGAGGGAAAGAGAGAGAGAGAGAGAGAGAGAGAGGGAGATGTAGAGACAGAGAGAGAAAGAGAAAAAAAATTTGTGAGGGAGGCGGGAAAGAGAAAGAGTAATAATGTTGACAGCCTCCATCTGCTGGGGAGTCACTAACATTTACCGTACCCTCTAATGCTGTAATAAGGGATTATACTGAGTGTTTTTATCCACACACTTACAAAGGGACTCCACATCCACTTTGACGTTTGAGAACACATCCCAAACACAGGACTGCACTGGCCTGTCCATGCTCACACTGAGGTATTTGTTGTCCACACTGTGGTATTTGTTGTCCACACTGTGGTATTTGTTGTCCACACTGTGGTATTTGTTGTCCACTCTCACATTGTGGTATTTGTTGTCCACTCTCACACTGTGGTATTTGTTGTCCACACTGAGGTATTTGTTGTCCACACTGAGGTATTTGTTGTCCACATTGAGGTATTTGTTGACCACACTGAGGTATTTGTTGTCCACATTGTGGTATTTGTTGTCCACACTGTGGTATTTGTTGACCACACTGAGGTATTTGTTGTCCACATTGTGGTATTTGTTGTCCACACTGAGGTATTTGTTGACCACATTGAGGTATTTGTTGACCACACTGAGGTATTTGTTGTCCACATTGTGGTATTTGTTGTCCACACTGTGGTATTTGTTGACCACACTGAGGTATTTGTTGTCCACATTGTGGTATTTGTTGTCCACATTGTGGTATTTGTTGACCACACTGAGGTATTTGTTGTCCACACTGAGGTATTTGTTGTCCACTCTCACACTGTTGTATTTGTTGTCCACACTGAGGTATTTGTTGTCCACACTGAGGTATTTGTTGTCCACTCTCACACTGTGGTATTTGTTGTCCACACTGAGGTATTTGTTGTCCACATTGTGGTATTTGTTGTCCACACTGAGGTATTTGTTGTCCACACTGAGGTATTTGTTGTCCACATTGAGGTATTTGTTGTCCACTCTCACACTGTGGTATTTGTTGACCACACTGTGGTATTTGTTGTCCACACTGAGGTATTTGTTGTCCACACTGAGGTATTTGTTGTCCACATTGTGGTATTTGTTGTCCACTCTCACACTGTGGTATTTGTTGTCCACACTGAGGTATTTGTTGTCCACATTGTGGTATTTGTTGTCCACACTGAGGTATTTGTTGTCCACACTGAGGTATTTGTTGTCCACATTGTGGTATTTGTTGTCCACACTGAGGTATTTGTTGTCCACTCTCACACTGTGGTATTTGTTGTCCACACTGAGGTATTTGTTGTCCACATTGTGGTATTTGTTGTCCACATTGTGGTATTTGTTGTCCACACTGAGGTATTTGTTGTCCACACTGTGGTATTTGTTGTCCACTCTCACACTGTGGTATTTGTTGTCCACACTGAGGTATTTGTTGTCCACATTGTGGTATTTGTTGACCACACTGAGGTATTTGTTGTCCACATTGTGGTATTTGTTGTCCACACTGAGGTATTTGTTGTCCACATTGTGGTATTTGTTGTCCACACTGAGGTATTTGTTGTCCACTCTCACACTGTGGTATTTGTTGACATATTTCAATTGGAACTGCCGGTTAAAACGTGTGCTTTTTTTCTTTATTTGACAAAAACGAGTCCCACTAAATTACTGTCAAACACAGACAAATAGCCTTAGTAAGGTGTCCCTGGAGAAAAACCTAACAAAACCTGTGTTTGCTGAATTAACCCCCAGGTGCAAAAGACTGCCAACCACATTTTCCATTTCCAACATGATAAACCAGTCCCAGGTAATGTTTCTCCTTGTGCATATCTCATAATGTTCAACTCGGTGCATTCAGACTAATGTGATGAGAAGTTGCCTGTACTGCTAACATCATGTTGTTCAGCTGTGCAAATGGTCAAGGGCAAGCACAGAGAGCAGGTTCAAGTGTGCTGTGTGGCTTCAATATTAAAGTTACTAAATGCAGTTTATCTGTAAAAGGTGATTTTGGCGACCCCAACCGTTTGTTTGGTGTAATTATTTTCCCTAATCGTCGCAAAGAAGACGTGCAAGATGCTGGCGGACACTGCACATTGCTAGCACAATCAACAACTATACTCCAAGTATGGGCATCTCATCCTGATTTAGTAAAGCACTTCCTTATGCCATAAAGCAATTGTCACAGTTTTGCGGGAGATGTACCTGGTGGCAGACAAAATTAGTGTTAAACATTGATACTTCAAGAGGACTGATCTGAACCGCAATTTTTTCATTGTCCCATAGACATTGCAATGTGCTATCAGAAGAAATGTATTGATAATATGTCAATATAAAAAAGTTGCTTTAAAGGAATCTACACATATTGCATAAACACTGAAACGAACTACAGAATTTGGGATTTTCTTTTAAACATTTTTACCTGAAAACTACGTCACTCAAGGGGAGAGGGGGCGCGGGGGGATTGTGTCAGCAAGACTGGCATGTCGTTAGTCAGTCTGTGAGAAGCAAGAAGATACAGAACGGTTTGATAGCTTTGCACACTCTCTCTCTCTTCGTATGGCAAGTGCTTATTTTCCCTTACGCGCGCAGTGGGCAATCTCGTGCTCTTCCTCCCCACTCCTCCGCTCGAGCGCTCACCTTGTCTCCCTGCTTTTGTTTTCCTTTTTTCTTTTCAACCTCGCCACAGATAACCTACTTACTTGCTGTTTTGAGAGATGTGGGTAATAGGAACATTTTAGACAACAGTGACCTCTTTCTCGCTCAATTTATCAGTGCATCGTTTGTCAGAACCATCTATGGGAGCCAACCCAGGGATCTTCCCCCGATGTTTTATGTTGCTCTGCCTTTCGCTCATGCAGAATATTGCGCTGTCATTTCAGCTCCGAGGATTCTCGAGACTCACTTTGCCACTCCTGCGTTATTTTCCACGTTATTCTGACTTTACGGTGGAGTAAATTCGATGGTTTATGTAAAGACAAAGTTTGACCGACACAAGTGGTCAGAGGACGCCTTCAGGTTATCACTCAGTGGACCACCTGTCTACAGCTCCGGAGCATTCTTGAGCGCATTCTTTGAAAAACAGGAAATGTATTACTGCTAATAAACCACTTCAAGTAAATTCTCTTCGATTTATGTATCATTTGGGAATGACAGCATAATCGGAATAATTTAATGTGCGCAATGTTCAATGATATAGCCTTACAATGGTTGCATGAAAGACCTTTGGAGTAAGACCCGCCACTTCTCCGAAGTGCATCTACAGACTTTTGTGGAAACGCATCTAAATGGGAGGATACCTGGAGAACTGACACGGAATTGTTGTCGAGAAAAATGTGGATAAAACGGTGTATTGCACGCAGGTAAGGACCATTTTAACCTTCGGTAATTTGTCATCAAGTGGCTTTATCTGTAGGTGGTCGACATTTAAGCAATGAGATACGCATACAAACGCCCATGTCGAAAAAGGCTTCTTTTATTCCGACGCCATGCATCGGAAGTTATGAACGCTTGCAAGAATTGGTTATAATGAGTTAGGTAAGATTTTGCAGAAAGCAATTAATTATTTGATATAACGCTTTTAATTATTGTTTTATTTACTTACTTTTTCACACAGTAACATAACATGTAACCTTATTGTTTGGATTTCTGGTCGCCATGACATTTGACAGAAAATGTTCGTGCTTTATGTAGAAATATATCAAAACTTTCGCATGTTCCCCACTGGAGGTCGCTAAACGCAAAGAGCGAACACGCGCGCGCCTGCACACACAGACACACGTGCGCGCGCGCGCACACACACACACACACACACGCACACACACACACACACATGCACACAGACATAGTCACACGTAATGCCTGTTGTTAGTTCCCTCTTAACTGTGTTTGCCTGAAATATTGGGCGGCTTGAGGTATCAGATTGTAGGCTGTGAGGAAAATTATTCTGCGCTTAGACTCTGAGTTTGCTCCTGAAATTGACCATACAATAATAAAGGTTCATATGGGTTGGAGTTGGTATACAAATTAGAAATAATCTTTTAAGACATAGAAGAGGTGGAAAAGTGAAACAGATTCCCACTTTCTCCAGTAGACTACCCACTCAAACACATGAACTTTCTCCAGTAGACTACCCACTCAAACACATGAACTTTCTCCAGTAGACTACCCACTCAAACACATGAACTTTCTCCAGTAGACTACCCACTCAAACACATGAACTTTCTCCAGTAGACTACCCACTCAAACACATGAACTTTCTCCAGTAGACTACCCACTCAAACACATGAACTTTCTCCAGTAGACTACCCACTCAAACACATGAACTTTCTCCAGTAGACTACCCACTCAAACACATGAACTTTCTCCAGTAGACTACCAAACACATCAAACACCCATGAACTTTCTCCAGTAGACTACCCACTCAAACACATGAACTTTCTCCAGTAGACTACCCACTCAAACACATGAACTTTCTCCAGTAGACTACCCACTCAAACACATGAACTTTCTCCAGTAGACTACCCACTCAAACACATGAACTTTAGAACATTAGATTTGATTAAATTAATCACCCCAGAGGTTACTTCAAACAAGATTAAACTTGTTATTCAATTCTGAATAGAAATACAAATTGCGTCAGTTTCAGCAATTGGATACAGCGATAAGACTGACATAAGTGCCACAGAAACGTCCCCTACCAAAAACTATTAAAGGGATTCTAATCACATGAAATTTGTAGAAAAAATTATTTCATTATGAAAGATAACTCTGATGGATTGTACTTTTGGTTTCAAATAAGCTATTTAACGTGTATAGTGTAAGTTTGAGGCTGCCTGCATACAGCGCTGTATGGGGACATAACAATTGTGGCGATGCAGAATTGAATTCCATAAAGGTTGTCCCTGCACTAATTGGTTAGGTTACACACATTTCCATGTTGCATGTATTAGTCGTTTACATTGTTTGAAGCATTTCATCTGTAAATACCGTGAAAGGTGTCTATTGCAGTATGCATTGAAACACATTTAGTGCAATAACAGGACATTTTACGGTTTCCTGAAATTACATTACACATCAAATGTGATAACAAATGACTGTTGCTAATATGCAAACCTGATATCTAATTGTCACAAGATTGTCATTTAACGAAAACAGGATAGGTATCACAGTGAGTCATCATCCTTGACCAAATGTTTCCCAGCGACAGAGGGTCTGAACAGCAATATGCTTCTGCTCATTTTAGTTGTCGAATACCTTACGACATATCTCAGTCACAATAGGTTATAAAGCTTCGCCTAATTAAATATGGATTTGACATCCATGATATCCATAGGCAAAGTTGATGAAGGACATTTCTATGGATTAAATATTTGTCGCCCAGACTGTCATCCAAATAGTGTGAGGTTAATGTCAATATAGTAAACAGGGTTTAATTTTTGAAGACACGCCCCCTGTCTGACATATCTGGCCACGCCCCCACAATGAGTCTCTTTTTGGGCATGCCCCCTACATGGCAGAGCAGTTTGTAACTGACCACACCAATATGGCAGAGCAGCCACTTCTGGCCACGCCCTCTGCTTGAAACAGCAGTCCCTCTGGCCACGCCCCCTGTATGAGCAGTCCCTTTCTGACACACAAGCACCAATCAGCTCGCCCACTGAGTCATGTGACAGAGTACCTCCTGCTTCTAATACAGCCGACTCATCTTTAGGTGATATTTCCCAGTGGCTTGGACTGGCTGGCTCTATTTTAAGCCTCTTATCCACAGTGCCTGTGAAGATGGCTGGTGTGACTCACCTGGAATCAATGGGATCTGCCTGAGACGTCATCCTCTGTACAGGTGCCTGAGCTGGGCTGCCCTGAGGTGAAAGAATAGCAGATGTTACCACCTGTGCCACCTGGTTTTGAGGTGAATGAATAGCAGACGTTACCACCTGTTCCACCTGGTTCTGAGGTGAATGAATACCAGACGTTACCACCTGTGCCACCTGGTTCTGAGGTGAATGAATACCAGATGTTACCACCTGTGCCACCTGGTTTTGAGGTGAATGAATACCAGATGTTACCACCTGTGCCACCTGGTTCAGAGGTGAATGAATAGCAGACGTTACCACCTGTGCCACCTGGTTCTGAGGTGAATGAATACCAGATGTTACCACCTGTGCCACCTGGTTTTGAGGTGAATGAATACCATCGGCTGCCACAGAACAACCCGTAGAGAGTTAAAGGGCTTGGTCATGACAAGCCTTACATGGAACATTGAACTAAGAGAGCTCGTCATTTACACACAATGTCCTGTGTTTGAGGGACAGGAATAGCCCTTAATCTATTATGTAACAGTCATGCTAACGGAGCATGTGTTTGTTTACTTCCATAAAAGTGACTTCTTTAAATCCTAATCCGAATGGGATGGACTGACACTCTTAAGTGTCCATCAGATATTCACCACACAGGAGGATTAAGGTGACGTCCTCATATCCTCCACAGGGGCGTTTAACAGTGCCTCTCTGGAGCGTGATTAACCTCATTCACAGGGAAACAGGGTGGGCTGCATCTCCAATCTCCCATCCTCCCACAGGACCGGAAGGAGGGAGGGGAGAAATAGAGAGGGGGAGCGAAATAGAGAGAGGGGGAGAGACAGAGAGAGAGAGAGACAGAGAGATATAAAAAGAGGAGAGAGAGAGCTATAGAGAGATGGAAAAGAGAGACAGAAAGAGGGATAGAGAGAGAGAGGGATCGAGAGAGAGAGACAGAGAAATAGAGAGATGGAGAGAGAGACAGAAAGAGAGGGATGGAGAGAGAGACAGAGCGATATGGAGAGACAGAGAGCTATAGAGGGATGGAGAGAGAGACAGAGATGTAGAGAGACAGAGGTATAGAGAGACAGAGCGATATAGAGGGATGGAGAGACAGAGAGAGAGAGAGAGATAGAAAGTGTGTGGAGGTTTACTGGTAAACACCCTGTACTCAGCATGGTGCTGAATCAAAACGAGTCCTTACGCGTGACACACACACACACACACACACACACACACACACACACACACACACACACACACACACACACACACACACACACACACACACACACACACACACACACACACACACACACACACACACACACACACACACACACACACACCTTGCAGACCGCAGATTTCAATGAACGCTTCAGGAGGACGCCTCATCCTGTATGTCCGAGCAGCAGAAGAGGGTATGAGCTGCTGTTCTGCTGGAGCCCCATCCATACGTCCATACGTTCATACGTTCATACGTCCATACGTCCATACCTCCATACGTCCATACGTCCATACGTCCATACGTCCATACGTCCATACGTCCATACGTCCATACGTCCATTCATACGTCCATACGTCCATACGTCCATACGTCCGTCCATCCATCCATCCATCCATCCATCCATCCATCCATCCATCCATCCATCCATCCCTCCACCCATCCCTCACAGCCCAGCCTACGACAGGGAATAAACAGCACAGCTCATACTTGATTCCCCCCATCTTACTGGTCTGTTACAGGCAGGGAGCCCCCCCCCCCCCCATCTTACTGGTCTGTTACAGACAGGGAGCCCCCCCCCCATCTTACTGGTCTGTTACAGACAGGGAGCCCCCCCATCTTATTGGTCTGTTACAGACAGGGAGCCCCCCCATCTTACTGGTCTGTTAAAGACAGGTTGCCCCCCCCCCCCCATCTTACTGGTCTGTTACAGACAGGGAGCCCCCCATCTTACTGGTCTGTTACAGACAGGGACCCCCCCCCCATCTTACTGGTCTTTTACAGACAGGGAGCCCCCCCCATCTTACTGGTCTGTTACAGTCTTACTGGTCTGTTACAGACAGGGAGCCCCCCCCATCTTACTGGTCTGTTACAGACAGGGAGCCCCCCCCCATCTTACTGGTCTGTTACAGACAGGGAGCCCCCCCCCCATCTTACTGGTCTGTTACAGACAGGGAGCCCCCCATCTTACTGGTCTGTTACAGACAGGGAGCCCCCCCCATCTTACTGGTCTGTTACAGACAGGGAGGTCGCCTACCAGCGGAACGCTTTGTTTGAACAAAACACTTCATCAAAATAAGAACAGATTTTCACAGGGAACAGACTTTTAGCTTTCTTCTTCTTTTCTTCTCTGTTGGCCATGCTACTTAACGGTATAATTGAAATGTATTGGCAGACTGTAAGGGGTTGAGTTGATTGGAGCATTGTTCTCACACAATGTCCTTTCTCCTCGGAAGCTTATGCATCTGAGCCTGTGGGTCGTGGACCATGGTAGTGGAGGAGGAATCATTAATGGGACAATACAAAGACCTTGGCTGTGGCGTCTAGGCTCTTACAACCCTCTCAGTCTGCCCTTGGCTGTGGCGTCTAGGATCCTACAACCCTCTCAGTCTGCCCTTGGCTGTGGCGTCTAGGATCCTACAACCCTCTGATTGTCCTTGGCTGTGGTGTCTAGGATCCTACAACCCTCTGATAGTCCTTGGCTGTGGAATCTAGGCTCCTACAACCCTCTCAGTCTGCCCTTGGCTGTGGCGTCTAGGATCCTACAACCCTCTCAGTCTGCCCTTGGCTGTGGCGTCTAGGATCCTACAACCCTCTGATTGTCCTTGGCTGTGGTGTCTAGGATCCTACAACCCTCTCAGTTTGCCCTTGGCTGTGGCGTCTAGGATCCTACAACCCTCTCAGTCTGCCCTTGGCTGTGGCGTCTAGGATCCTACAACCCTCTCATTCTGTCCATTTCTCCAGTGGTAGGTTCTCACAGTGGTGACCTCACACAGCTCCCTCGCTCAGAGCAGCAGCTGCTCCACAGCCTTATAGGCATGACGTGTGTGTGTGTGTGTGTGTGTGTGTGTGTGTGTGTGTGTGCGTGTGCTTGTGTATGATTGTGTTGGAGTGTGTCTGTGTGCGTGTGTGTGTTGGAGTGTGTCTGCGTGTCTGTGTGCGTGAATGTGCGTTGCAGCGTGCATGTTCAATTTTCTTCTACCCCATTTCATGTGAGAACGTTAATCATATTATTGAAACACTTGGAAGAATTGGAACAATATTTACAGCCCAGAGGCATACACAGAGGCAATCCATAAAACTCTGGAACCTTCTGCAGAGCTCACTTTCATCATTTACTCCCAAATAACACATTTCCGCCTGGAAACCGTTCTTGTTCTACTCAGTAAATCCCTCACCGATGAGTTTGCTTTAAAAAGTCACTCAACCAACATGGGGCAACCGCATGGAAACAATGACTCAGTCTAAATATAGTACCATGACCTTGGCATACTATTATCATTGGATTATCAGTCTAAATATAGTACCATGACTATATCATGAGCGTGTTGCAGTTTACAAATACTTGGGAATTTCTCTAGATGAAAAGTTATAATTTACGACGCATGTGCTTGAACTCACAAAGAAGGTGAGGATCAGACTTGGAGCTCTATACAGAATAAGGTCATGCTTTTCACTTGAACCTGGTCTCAGTTTTATTGACCAGGATTATCTCAGGATTATTACCGAAAAGGAACTCCAAGCTTAAAGTTGTAACAAAAATATTGGAAATACATAAAGTATGTTTTCGTATTTTGCCCATCCGCTCCAATAGTTTAGAACCATATAAAAATAATACCACAAGAATGCTCACGTTAATATAATTGTTTATTATAGTGTCTGGATAAGCATATGATAATGGCTATTTCCATGAGCAGTGCGTATTTGTGAGCATGTCGGCTGAATCTAGCACTCCAATAGATGGTGGACAGTACCAACATGAGTCAGATCACTGTAGGGATTACTGGCCTGTTGGCATTAGCTATCACTGTGCAAGCTATCACAGTGCAATGTGTGTGTATGTGTGCGTGTGAGAGTGTGCGTTTGTGTGTATGTGTGTGTGTGCGTGTGTGTACATGCTGGGTTCTGTTTGCCCTATCGCTTATTCTAAGAGCTTAAGCACACACGCCTCTTACAGCTCAAACAAGGGGCCGCTTGCAAATTACACAGGCAGTGAATGTAGATGTTCTAGAGCTTTCCATAGGCTGTGAATGTAGATGTTCTAGAGCTTTCCATAGGCTGTGAATGTAGATGTTCTAGGGCTTTCCATAGGCTGTGAATGTAGATGTTCTAGGGCTTTCCATAAGCTGTGAATGTAGATGTTCTAGAGCTTTCCATAGGCTGTGAATGTAGATGTTCTAGAGCTTCCCATAGGCTGTGAATGTAGATGTTCTAGAGCTTTCCATAGGCTGTGAATGTAGATGTTCTAGAGCTTTCCATAGGCTGTGAATGTAGATGTTCTAGAGCTTTCCATAGGCTGTGAATGTAGATGTTCTAGAGCTTTCCATAGGCTGTGAATGTAGATGTTCTAGGGCTTTCCATAGGCTGTGAATTTAGATGTTCTAGAGCTTCCCATAGGCTGTGAATTTAGATGTCCTGTCTGGGCTTTCAGCTCTCCCGTTTAGAGGGCTTTGCCCACCCACACAAATAAGACAACATTCTCAGAATGTTTATTTCATTTTATCTATTTTTATTTTTATATTATTTTAATAATTATTGTTTTCTAAATACTTTGTAATTTTATGCTGTTTTACAATCATAGTTCTACTATTTTCAATCATATTTTTTATTTGTTTAAATTTAGATGTTTTTAAATTTTTATTTTTTTGGTATTCTCTGTTATGTGAAGCACATTGAGCTGCACTTGTTGTATGAAATGCGCTATACAAATAAAGATTATTATTATTATATTATTTTTATAATAATAATAATAATAATTTTCATAATAATAATAATAGTAATATTATTATTATAATTATTACTAATATTAATATTAATATATATATATATTATCAATATAGCTAATGGATGGATGGATGGATATTGTTATTATCATTATTGTTAGTATTATTAACAAAAAAATCCTAAAGTCATATTTTAGTCAGTTTGCTGAGTTTGAGTATTTATTGTCCTCTTTTGTCCTCTTACCCAATGGCAGCATTTCTTTCTCTTTCTCTCATGCAGTATAGTATTTATTGTTGCAATTTTTTCCGTAAATAAAATGTTTTTATGCTGATTTCATATAACTTATGTCACAAAAAGCTCCCACCAGTTTTTGTGCTACTGCCACCAGTGTGAAGTGTTAGGCCCTGCACACAGTTAGTTAGTTAGGACAAGGATAATGATGTCATGGGGCTCACTCCCTGGAACCAAAACGCATTTCCTGTGTATATATCTCTTTCCTGACAGTCATCTTGTTTTGGAGACGCACTGCTTTACCCATCATCTTACCCCGTTATAAAAAATAGCATATTAAGATAATGACAGAGAAAAATGAAGAACTGAAACAGGCAAAACTATATTATAATGAATTGAAACAAAGTTCTGAATGGTTCAGTTTGTAAGTGTAGCCATTACATGACATTTAGATACTCAATGAACCTCCTCCATCTGGTCCTTCTATAGAAATCAATTTCCACAGACCACAGACAGTTTGTCCAAAGACGACGCACACTTTGTTTGGTTGGTACCAGAACCAGGTAGGGAGTAGGGATGGGCATTTTAGGCCATATCACTACTCGAATATTCCATCAAATATTTCGGTTAATCGATTAACCAAAATAAAAAGATGATATGAAAAAATATTTTTTGTGCGCAATAGCGCACTTGTAATGTAGCCTGGAGGGCTTCCGTGATCTGGCCTTCGCTAAATAAACATATTCCTTTTCCAATTTCTGAACATTTCTCACTCTGACACATTTGGACAGATTTTCTTTGATCTCTGAGCGGAGAGTCGGCGCTATAAAGCGCATGTGTTCGTATCGGTGATCCAGCACACTAGCATAGAGCGCTCTCGTGCCTTCAGTGGGCGCGCTGCCTGCAAGTTTAAACTACTTGCGTGGAAAGCAGGGAAAATGTATCTAATGCATTGTAGTTGTGCTTTTTCTTTCAAATTTTTACATATTTCAATGGCATGGGTGTACACGTTATAAACAGTATGTCATCAAAATCTCTTATGAATAATATTTAAATTAACTTAAGGCAAAAATATAAATAAATAACTGCAGCTATATTCAAATACCCACATCATTTCGAATAATCGAATATTCGAATAATCGTGCCCATCCCTAGTAGGGAGGATTGGTTGGTGCCAGAACTGGGTAGGGAGGATTGGTTGGTGCCAGAACTGGGTAGGGAGGATTGCAAACCTGGTGATAGGCGAGCGGCAGAATTTCAAACAGCACACGGAAAGAAGTCATGCATCACCATCCTTCATAAATAGCATAAATAGACGATCAGGGTCCAGTAGAATCACTCCCAGTATTTTGTATACATTCTGACATTTTCAATTTACCTTATCGTTAGCTATTTATTGAGTTTATTGGATTGGAATTCAGCGCCGCCATTTATTTAATTTGAGTGACTCATTTCCTTGTGAAGTCCAGCATTGTTATAGCTATAAATCTCTGGCAAATGATGGAGGGTGTTTTTCAAAACATAATGCATTATTATCTGACTTTCCTCTCAATGTAAAAAGGGAGTGGATCTTTGAATTACGCATTAGCACTTGAGTGACACTTGCATTACACTGGACTAGGAATAGTGTCTCTCTGTCATACTTCATTTAGAGGAAGATTCACATTGTTTTCCTCCGTGTAACAAACTGTTAACCTCACTCTGCCTGTTCACAGCGGTCCTAAAAGGTTATTCTGCACAGGAAGCTTATCGAAACGAGTGGAGAAGGAATTGGGCTAGAATAAATGGACAAGCACAATACCAAATCCATGGTACTGGAAACAATGAATTCAATACCAAACCCATGGTACTGGAAACGAGTTCATTGTGAAAAATCTTTGCTTGTAATTGCTGTTAAATTGCCTTTCTACACAGCCACAAAAGGATACCTGTAAAAGAGTGAGATTTATATATGAAATGGCACCATGGATCTAGATAACTGTCACTTTAAGGTTCATCTAAGTACTGTCATATTCAACGCGTCTCAAGAGGGCTGCTACCATAGTTTATAGTAATCCCGGGTCTAACTCTAACCCTAACCCTAACCCTAACCCTCACCCTCACCCTAACCCAAACCCTCAGCTCATGGTTAACCCAGGTCTAACTTTAACCCCAACCCTCACCCTAACCCTAACCCAAACCCTCAGCTCATAGTTATCCTGGGTCAAACTCTAACCCTAACCCTTACCCTAACCCAACCCTCAGCTCATAGTTAACCCAGGTCTAACTCTAACCCTAACTCTAACCCTCACCCTAACCCAAACCCTCAGCTCATAGTTAACCCGGGTCTAACTCTAACCCTCAGCTCATAGTTATCCCGTGTCAAACTCTAACCCTAACCCTAACCCAAACCCTCAGCTCATAGTTAACCCAGGTCTAACTCTAACCCCAACCCTCACCCCAACCCCTCAGCTCATAGTTATCTCTAACTCTAACCCTCAGCTCATAGTTATCCCTCAAACTCTAACCCTAACCCCCCAAACCCTCAGCTCATAGTTAACCCAGGTCTAACTCTAACCCCAACCCTCACCCCAACCCCTCAGCTCATAGTTATCCCGGGTCAAACTCTAACCCTAAACCTCACCCTAACCCAAACCCTCAGCTCATAGTTAACCCGGGTATAACTCTAACCCCAACCCTCACCCTAACCCTAACTCTCAGCTCATAGTTATCCCGTGTCAAACTCTAACCCTGACCCAAACCCTCAGCTCATAGTTAACCCGGGTCTAACTCTAACCCCAACCCTCACCCTAACCCAAACCCTCAGCTCATAGTTATCCTGGGTCAAAATCTAACCCTAACCCCTAACCCTAACCCAAACCCTCAGCTCATAGTTAATCCAGGTCTAACTCTAACCTCAAGCCTCACCATAACCCTAACCCAAACCCTCAGCTCATAGTTATCCCGGGTCAAACTCTAACCCTAACCCCTAACCCTAACCCTAACCCTCAGCTCATAGTTATCCCGGGTCAAACTCTAACTCTAACCCCTAACCCAAACCCTCAGCTCATAGTTATCCTGGGTCTAACCCTAACCCTAACCCTAACCCTCAGCTCATAGTTACCCCGGGTCTAACCCTAACCCTAACCCTAACCCTCAGCTCATAGTTACCCCGGGTCTAACCCTAACTCTAACCCTAACCCTCAGCTCATAGTTACCCCGGGCCTAACCCTAACCCTCAGCTTATAGTTACCCCGGGTCTAACCCTAACTCTAACCCTAACCCTTAGCTCATAGTTACCCCGGGTCTAACCCTAACTCTAACCCTAACCCTCAGCTCATAGTTACCCCGGGTCTAACCCTAACTCTAACCCTCAGCTCATAGTTACCCCGGGTCTAACCCTAACCCTCAGCTCAGTGGAAAGTGTTAAAAGTTAAGAGAAACTCAGTGGACACCCAAATGTGACTCCTAACTCTTCAGCACTATTTGCATGAAGAAGTATATAGTCTAAAAATGTAAATATGATAATCTATTGAAATTGGGCTCTTGCAGTCTCCCTGCTAAGTTGAGAGAGTTTACTCAAATGCCCATGAACGAATCAGGCCAAAGGGTCAAAGGACAGATCAGTCTGTGCGTCTCGGTTAGACAGGGCTGTCTGAAACAAGTCTAAAGATTTCTTAATGGCTGACCAGAATGCTAACCCTAAATGGCAATAGCCAGAAGAGAATCTCCCTCCATTCAGCCAAACATGATGGGATTTCTGGAGCCAGAAAACCCCCTCTGGTCCCCCAGAAAGGCTGGAAACTATACAGGGCAGATCTGAAGCCATTGTTTTACTCTATGAACCTTAAGGATAATACAAGACCCAGAGTTGTTCTTTTGACTGACTCTTCAGTTGATCCTTCACAGGCATTTTAAGGCTCTTAATGTTTGAGCGATGCCTGGAGGGCAGGGGGAGACAGTTTGTTTAATGGAGCTCATTGACTCTGGGACATTGCTGTGCGGGGTCCATGTCGGCAACGTGCAGAGGCGTGGCTTTGTTATAAATCTCCCAAAACCTCGTTGTAAAATCCTCGTTATCTTTTCCCTCTTCTTCTCTGCGGGGAGAAGTCGTTTAGTTCCGTGGTTTGGATCTCAACTGCTTAAGGGTATCTCTGCTTTAAAGTGCAACTCAGCTGAGCGCGTTTTGAACACGGTGATTACTGTGGGTCAGACGCCCATATTAATGGAAATAGGACGTGCAGGAAATGGCTGCTCTCTCTGTGCCTTTACCCCCATCCCTCCATCCCCTGTCTGAGGTAAAGAACAAGGCAGACGCTTGTCTAATCGTTTTCTTACCTCCTTTGCTCTTAATGTTAAAAGCAATATAATGTGCAATAACCGATACATAAAAGAAAGGACTGATAGATAACAGTTGACCATGTAATGTTACTATTTTCAGGTTAGTTAACAATGTTATTCATTTGTTATCATGTAATTGCTGCATGCATAGTTTTCTGAGGTGGGTTTGGTCATCAAGGAGACGATGCCATGTTCTGCTTCCTTTGTGTTCATACCAGCATGATCAGACATGTTCAAATGCTAATGTCAACAGTCCCCTGACCACAATACTACGATACCATGTTCTGCTTCCTTTGTGTTCATACCAGCATGATCAGACATGTTAAAATGCTAATGTAAACAGTCCCCTGACCACAATACTACGTTGTAGCATTGGAGTCCTACTACAATCCTTGAGCCTCCTGGAGGTCCAGAAATACATTACGTCACCACTGCATGTTTCTGGCTGACAGATGGTTCTGTAATGGAGAGGTCACCCTGCTCCCTGGACTGACAGACATGGAGACAGCACCGACACGTGAGCAACACTACGACGTTCAGCAAAAACGCCATGTCAACTTGGAGTTAATATGTAATTCAGCCTCACTCTGCACCAAAACAATAGCAGCAGCTCTGCCCCCCCCCCCCTGCTTGGAGCTATGAATAGAAGCCCCCTTAGTTCTCAGCTTTCTTCTTAACTGCACTCGCGGGGCCATTGTTGTAATTTGATGAAGCAGTCAAATGTGGTCAAAGCCAGTGGGTCCAATCTCCCCTCCGTTCTGCTCAGCCCCTGTGGTGAGTCAGATGAAAGGGATATGTCCTTCTGTGTTATGTGTCACCACACTTACATACAGTATGTTCTGTCAGATGAAAGGGATATGTCTTTTTTCTGGGGCCAGGACGGGATCCCAGTCCTACCCTTAGAGAGCCAGGAGTGCCTGGAAGATTATATTCCCAGTCCTACCCTTCCACTCACTTGCTGTATCCTCCACTCTCCTTTGTAAACTGTAACCCCCTGTATCCTCCCCTCTCCTTTGTAAACTGTAACCCTCTGTATCCTCCCCTCTCCTTTGTAAACTGTAACCCTCTCTATCCTCCCCTCTCCTTTGTAAACTGCTTCTCATCCACACACAATGATGGCCATCCCTCACTGCTCATCTGTTTTAAGGAGAACAGCTCACTGATTTCCAAGGACTGTAATATACTTTCTCCCTGGAGATGTTTTTGTCAGGTGCCACGTTTAGAGCTGAGTGGGAGAGGACAGAGACATACAATAGATCCCCAGATAAACGTTACATCAAATGCTCGCTCACCTCCAATAGAGAACATCCATTATTGTCTATCTCTAAAAAATATGAGCATAAGCCGAGCCACACAACCGACCCCCTTCCCCCTGGGTCCAGAGAAATCTCATGGAAATAAGAAACCCTGATTCAGTGAAAATCCTGCCTGGCTCATATGCTCCCTGCTTTCAGAGCCACTGTCCCAGAGAGCCGGAGTCACCTTCACCAATGCACCTCCCAGTGTCTGTCTCCGGAGGAAAATGATGTCTACTCAGTACTGGGGTTGGCGAGGCCGTGCTGATGAAATGTCTATTGATGGCTGGGAGAAATAGAGGGCCTGGGGTGAACTAGATTATATACGACATGGCTTCTTCACCTCCCTGGGCTGGGAAACCTCTCTGCCAAAGCCTGGCTCAGCAACGCCCCTGGAACTTCTAATTAAAACCAAGATTGGACAGATTATCAAAACAGTGTGACTGGAGCTTGGCCAAATATGCAGGAAATGATAATTAGGCTAAACAAAATCCCCTCATCAAGGACCCCTTAGACAGTTCACTATACAGGTCATTTTCCTGTTCATCAATCCCCATAAAAAGATTGATTAGGTCTTATTTCAGCCTTTGTATGTAATAGCTATTTCAAAAGCTAATTTGGCTGGTTTAACAGCTAGGAAGTCAGTACTTTCTAAATGTAATTTATCCGACTTGTTTAAAGTTTGACTCGCTGTTGCTGATGCATGTGCTTGCTCAGGCTGTGCATAGATGGACTGTTAAAGCTTCAGAAAACCTGGATAGTTATCTTAATTTCAGAAAACCTGGATAGTTTATCTTAATTTCAGAAAGCCTGGATAGTTATCTTAATTTTAGAAAGCCTGGATAGTTTATCTTAATTTCAGAAAGCCTGGATAGTTATCTAAATTTCTGAAAGCCTGGATAGTTATTTTCATTTCAGAAATCATGGATAGTTATCTTCATTTCAGAAAATGCTCATGCTGGGCTTTTCTCCTTGACTCAGACATCCTGCAGTCCACAAAACTCCACATTTTCTGTGGAAACTACGAGTATCCTGTATGACTTCTTTTCTGAGAAAAGCAAAGCAATGTGTAGTAACTCCTTGTTTTCACTGTCCTCACATTTCAGACCATTTCTTATCAACAACCTTTTGTATTATGTGACGTTAAGGTTTAAAGTCTTAACCTTCTCCCTTTAGTTTAGTCATTTCCAAACAGCAAACCTTCTCCCTTTAGTTTAGTCATTTCCAAACAGCAAACCTTCTCCCTTTAGTTTAGTCATTTCCAAACAGCAAACCTTCTCCCTTTAGTTTAGTCATTTCCAAACAGCAAACCTTCTCCCTTTAGTTTAGTCATTTCCAAACAGTTCTCTCTTTAGTAGTCATGTCCAAACAGCAAACCTTCTCTCTTTAGTTTAGTCATTTCCAAACAGCAAACCTTCTCCCTTTAGTTTAGTCATTTCCAAACAGCAAACCTTCTCCCTTTAGTTTAGTCATTTCCAAACAGCAAACCTTCTCCCTTTAGTTTAGTCATTTCCAAACAGCAAACCTTCTCCCTTTAGTTTAGTCATTTCCAAACAGCAAACCTTCTCCCTTTAGTTTAGTCATGTCCAGACAGCAAACCTTCTCTCTTTAGTTTAGTCATGTCCAGACAGCAAACCTTCCACCCACCCTTTCCTTTCCACAGTTCATATATGGTGCATTATTAAACTCTTAACCCTACTTCTTAGGAAAGTTAATACATGTGCAATCATTGACATAGCATAAATGGTGGAATGATTGCTTTATTAGTTCTCTTTGCTCAAATTAAATAATTCCAACGTTAGAGGCTTGGGAAAAGGAATCAATGCTATCTGTACCTGCGCATGGGGATTGTGCTTTTGCTGATTCAGAAAGTTTTCATTTTCTTTAGGTGATTTTAAATCATTTTAAACATTAATACATCTTTATTCAGTAAATACACAAGATGAAGAATGGCAAAGAATGTCTCTGTGAAGCAACAAAGTTGTTCAGGTGAAACTAAGAAAACTACACTATCCAAGAGCCATTGAGAAAGGATTCCACACGGGGGGAGATGTGGAGAGTAAACCCAGAGAGGGTGTGAGATATTCAGCAGCTTCTTTGTTACAAGTGTCTTAGTCATGCTTTAGCAGAGCACTAGCACCATTGAACCTGCTTGTTCTTTCACTGAGGCCAGCAGTGTAGCCTAAGGCGCGGAGGATCACGCTGGATGTACAGCCAAGTGCTGTGTCAACAGTCTGACAGTAAGGTGACATGCTGCTGTCATTATTCTCCAAATTAAAGGTCTCCAATATTGATGTGAATGAACATTCAGACCTTTGAACCGTCTGGATTAAACACTGGATGTTGTAGTAAAATAAATCCTTTGTGTGCTAACTTCAGAGGGAGGTGATGTTACCCTGCACTTATTTGATTTCTTGATTGGCTTTTTTCTTTTCTTTTTTCAGAGTACACAAGTTCCTAGTACATGTAAATTGCATTCAATACTTGACACAATGGATTCAATGATGACTTTTTCCCGGTACCCCCCTGTACCATCTGTGGTGTATTGTTTGCATGAACACATGTGAATTGAAATTGGCCACTTCAGTTGCAATGTTTTTTTGTTTTTTGTCTGTCTAGTATTGATGGCAGGATTTGTCCTCAGTTTAAAAGTGGTTCATGAAATTTTATGCTATTTTAGATTCAAAGAACACTATTTATTTAAACTTGAGAGTGCAATTTAGTGGTATTTATTAACTATTAAGTCACATGCCAATGATAGTTTCAGGAAAGTGTAACAACTACTAAATTTATTAAAATTGTTAGAATGTTTGGTCCTCCAGCACGAAGATCATGTTCTTAATATAGATTGGCTGTCTTGTCCTAATCCTAGCCTCCCTGACACGGACATTTTCAGAGTTGTGAAATAAGTTGGAAGTGGATTTACTCTATATAGCTCAACTTGCAATATCTCTGGAGAGAGAAAAAAGGCAGTTTGGTAAAAAAACAAGCACATTTTTGGTGTGAGTGGCGTCATAGCTGTTGTTGTCTTTAAGGAGTTGATATAGGAGATAGGAGCTCTTTGTAAAATCAGCATTCAGTGAGACTTCACCTGACCTTCAAGCTCCGGTCCTTCGGGCCACAGGGACACACTAGTTAATGTAATGTAATGGGTCACTCTATGACTCCAGAAAGCCATTTTATTCTCTATGACTCCAGAAAGCCATTTTATTCCCTGTCTGGCTTCAGAAAGCCATTTTATTCTCTCTGACTCCAGACAGCCATTTTATTCTCTATGACTCCAGAAAGCCATTTTATTCACTGTCTGGCTTCAGAAAGCCATTTTATTCTCTGTCTGACTCCAGACAGCCATTTTATTCTCTGTCTGACTCCAGAAAGCCATTTTATTCCCTGTCTGACTCTAGAAAGCCATTTTATTCTCTGTCTGACTCCAGAAAGCCATTTTATTCTCTGACTCCAAAAAGTCATTTTATTCTCTGTCTGACTCTAGAAAGCCATTTTATTCTCTGTCTGACTCCAGAAAGCCATTTTATTCCCTGTCTGACTCCAGAAAGCCATTTTATTCTCTGACTCCAAAAAGTCATTTTATTCTCTGTCTGACTCTAGAAAGCCATTTTATTCTCTGTCTGACTCCAGAAAGCCATTTTATTCTCTGTCTGACTCTAGAAAGCCATTTTATTCTCTGACTCCAAAAAGTCATTTTATTCTCTGTCTGACTCTAGAAAGCCATTTTATTCCCTGTCTGGCTCCAGCCACGGGAATGGTAGTGGCATGTTGAAATCCAAGCAAAGATACCGTACAAAGTCTGTAGGAACTCTGTAGGCTGCACCAACAAAGCAAATGGCTCACCATCAACTTACCCTGTGCCCTTAGAGAAATATGTGTGTACAGATGTGTCCCCACTTTGAGCAAAAGTACCTTATGTTTTATTGAGATTATAAAGGCAACTGCACCCAATCTGACATGCATTCTCTCAGGGTTGCTGTATCCCTTCCACATTTTTTATGGAAGCATGAATCAGTGTATGTTACTCAATAAAAAATCATGTTTACATCTGTAAAATTAAACTTTTTTCCTCACCCTGAAATTATGTGCGTCAATGTCATAGCTGTGTTAGAAATCTAAATGTATTCATTATCTGGAATTGCCAGGAGACAAGGTGTCTTTGTTAAAAAGCCTGGCCATGTGTGCTACAGCTGGAGTGATATTAAAAGTATATCATATATTTGAACAATCACAAGCTGAGGAGGATAAGAGACCTAATACAATGTTTCAATAAACACTCTTTGACAAGGCAGAGGTGCTGTTATTTTCTCCTTGAATCAATATTATTACCTCTTCCCTTATCAGAGATTCCTTAATTGAGTCTTGAAATGAGAACAGTCGTCTCAAGTGTTCGAGTGCACGGATCCAATGCCAAAGATGCCCCCATTGTATATATTATCTTACTCTAAAATGTTAGTCCCCAAAACATGGCACAGTTACAATTCGGCCAGTCACCACTCATGGCTCAGTTAAATTACCTAAAAAAGAATAATGTTTCATTAAGTCAGATTCCAGGGTTGCTATGGCTCCCTTGCAGACAGAATAAGTGCAGGTCATGTATTGACTTACCTGGTTACATAAAGATTATTATTATATTGTCACTTTTCTTTTATTTCATACTTTTTTGGCAAATTATTTTTATAGTTATCGGTAGCTAAAGTTTGAATCTTCATGTGATATACACTTTGTATAACTTTTTTACTTTTATTTAAAATTTTTGCCAAATCCTTTAGAACTCGTCTCCTATCAAAATGCTGCAATCCAGTTGCTCTACTCTGTTCCACTGAGGTTTCAACAAAAACCTCTTAACTAGCATCGCCTTGAAATGACCAAGGGCACTTAAGATGAGAGATACCCAATGATGAGGTTGTTCTCCAGGGAATCAATAGTAACGTTTCATCCCTAGGGGCAACAGAAGGTTGTTCTCAGCCAATCAATCCTCCCTGTGTCATAGCCTGGATAGCCAATCAATCCTCCCCCGTGTCATAGCCTGGATAGCCAATCGACTGGGTTGGAGCTGCATTGTATTAGGCGACGGGGACAAGGCAGTGAAAGGAGGCAGGTTAAAGTTACTGTACGTTTTCCATTGATGCATTTATGAGAGTGCTGTGATGGTAACACGTTTTATGACGACATCATGATTCTGTCTCGCCTGTGTGAGAAAATACTGATGCTGAGATAATATTGTTAAGTTGCAACGTTATACGTTGTACAACACTTTTTGCTGCATAATGGGGAGTCAAGATGACTTCCTCTACAGAGGTAATATTGGATATAATGATCAGCTAAATTAGGCTTCACCTTATCCCTCTTAGCACAACTCAATGACCTATACATCTTCCAAAATGTAAGATCAATGTGTTAGACAGCATGAACCAATAGATGGCCATAATCTCCTAAATGTTTTTATGCTTTGTGTGACCTTTATCATTAAAAAGCCTCCTCTAAATTAATAATTTTTCGAGATCCATTTTCAACAGTTTTGTATGTCAATGAGCAGAACTGTGCTCTGAGGAAAAAAAATCATGAATGTAGATCGTAGTTGTAGATAAATTTCCACCATTTGTTGGCAAAACCCCAAACCCCAAACTTTTTCATAAAAAGTCTCAAAAGTGCTTGTTTCTGTCTAACTAGGCCTAAAAACATATTAAATATCTGCTTTTAAATATCAGTTTTTTCCTGTTCACAATGCATTGTTCCGATTAGAGAATATAGATCAAGGGACCCTCCTATATACTGTAGTAGAATTTCTATTTGGTACTGATCAGAGAAGGGTGTGGTAGGACGTGATACTAACTCGCTTACAGAAGCCTAATCTGAGAGGGAGAATTAAAGAGTCTGTCAATCACAACTCCTTCATACCCACATTCCACACTTGGTAAATACCACCGTATGTTGCTAGCAGCCTAAAGTTGATCTGAGTAGCTTTGTTTCAGGGGTTTGGCCTCTGGTGTTGTTTCCTGGGCAGCACTCAGTCTGTTTTACATATGAAACTTTAGGTCCAGAATATGACGCTGCGTCTTCCTTTCTCCCTCCAGTCCAATGTCAGCTCTGAGACCGGGTTACTCTGCTGGACGACGGGTCTGGGTCCTCCTGGCCATGACCCACCTGACCCTGGACTTCTCCCTGTGCAGTCCCCTCAGTCAGAGTCTGGGGATCAAGCTCACCCCGAAACCCGTGCCCCGCTCCCGGCCCCGCTCATCACTCCTCTGGGACACGCCCGGCGCACTCCACTGGAGGACTGGGAGTCCACTAGCCCGTCGCCTCCTCAATCCACTCCCTCCAACCCCAGACGCCAGGGGCGGCGCTGGGCCAAAGGTCAGGGGTCAGAAGCACAGGAAAGCGGCACACGAAGGCCAGTGTAAGGAGTGTGGGCTGACGTGGTCTCAGAGTGAGGTGGTAGCTGCAGTGACAGCGGCGCCCTCCTTCTCCGGCGGGAGGACGGTCCGGCTACTGGCCAGGGCGCGGAGGCAGCTCAAATGGGACAGCGACAAGGCTCAGGATGGACGCACCACCACTGTGGCTGGATTTATTGACTGGGGCCCCACAGGCACCGAGGACAGCCTGGATGAAGACAGCAAAGCAGGGCCTAACTCCACCCTGCCCACCAAGGCCTTGAGCACCACAGGGGCCCCCCTCCCCACCACCACCACCACCACCACCAAGCTCCCCCTAAGGACGGTCACCATGGTGACCACGCCACACCCCAGGAGGCTGACCACCACCAAGGCCAGCGTCAACCTAGGGGAGACGGGGAAACCACTAAAGCCATATGGGGACACACCAGGTGAGACACACAGCCTTATGGGGACACACCAGGTGAGACACACAGCCTTATGGGGACACACCAGGTGAGACACACAGCCTTATGGGGACACACCAGGTGAGACACACAGCCTTATGGGGACACACCAGGTGAGACACACCAGGTGAGACACACAGCCTTATGGGGACACACCAGGTGAGACCCACAGCCTTATGGGGACACACCAGGTGAGACCCACAGACATATGGGGACACACCAGGTGAGACCCACAGACATATGGGGACACACCAGGTGAGACCCACAGCCTTATGGGGACACACCAGGTGAGACCAGGTCCAAATTGAATCCCCTGGTATGTAATCAGATTAAAATGCAGTGTTGTAAAATCCCAATGTTGTCATTAGCACTACTGGTAGCTTCCAAACAGTGAGAAGGGCTCACTAAGACTCTGTTTGTGTGGCACCTATTAGTCAGGAAGAGAAGTAGGTAAAACCTGTAGCTTAGGCATAAGGGTTAGGATTATTCAGTGCTGTGTGGGGTTCTGCATGGCTGTGAGCAAGACCTGGGCTTTCCTCAGTAATGTGTGGGGTTAGGGTTAGGGTTACATTTTGACTGTCCCTCAGACGAGGGGAATCTCCCCAGACACAAGAAAGGGACCATGAACATGATTTTTAACTAGTTGGAGCTGCAACTCAAAATAAGAGTCTGACAACTGTTAATTTCATTGTCCAATATCTTGGACGTGTCTATATATATATATAAATATCTTGGATATGTCTCGGTAGACAGAATATATATACATGCAGTATAAATATTTATTCATGCTGTCAAAGTTAACATGTTATTAATACATTAATGTAAATTTGTAAATTGAACGCCACAAATTTTTTTGTTAACGCAGTCGTAAACCGGACAGAAACTAACAAGCCATGGGTAAAGAAAAGGGTATTTTTGAAGTTCAGCCACAGACCCTGAGTTCAGCCACAGACCCTGAGTTCAGCTACAGACCCTGAGTTCAGCTACAGACCCTGAGTTCAGCCACAGACCCTGAGTTCAGCTACAGACCCTGAGTTCAGCTACAGACCTTGAGTTCAGCTACAGACCCTGAGTTCAGCTACAGACCCTGAGTTCAGCCACAGACCCTGAGTTCAGCTACAGACCCTGCCAAATGGGTCTGTCCACAACATCAAAGTTATTTGCAGGTACTGTCGATTACATTACTACCAGAGAACATCTCATTTGAAATATCATTTGCTAGCCAAGCACACAGCTAATGCAGACAGTCCCGTTACTGCGTTAGCCCCAAAACATCTCGCTTGGGAGCCTTTATATTTCCCCCTGTGAGGTTGGACAGAATTACAATCTGGTTTATTTAAGAAGTGTGACTGAGCTTTGATACTGCAGTAATGGAGCATTTAGCTGACCGATGTACCTGTTGTACAATGAACGCAGTGTTTTAGTCAGAATGTAGAAATGAAAGTTGGTTCGGCACGCTGTTGAACTCTAGCGCGAGCCCATTTTAATGTCACATTTAACAGGCTTGAGTTTACCGTGTTATCATCTAAGCATATTTTTTTATCCTAAATGCAGTGCTTGTGAGGGTTTCTGGACAACATTTGTTTTGTGTAGTTGATTTCCAATAATAAATACATATGCGTAAAGCAAGCATATTTTGTCCTCTCCCTTGTTGATAAGAGTATCAAAAACATGAAACATTTTCAATTTATGGTCAATTTTGATCAGATAAAAAATGCGCGATTAATTACAATTAATTCATTATAACTATAGACACCCATGCGATTAATTGCAATTAATTTGTTTAATTGCTTTACAGCCCTAATATACAGTATATATATCCATACACATATCTTAAGAAATGCTTGAGGGATATGGTTGTAGGAACTATAGTACTGGTACTAGGATGAAAGAGCAGCCCTTAAGTTTAACTAAATGTCCAAAATCCTATTTAGGGCTGACATGTTATCAGTGCAATGTCTTCTATTTGAAATACTCCGGCACTAACGCCGTGTGTCATTTTGATGGGAGGTTTCTCTCCGCCGTCAACACACAAATCTGAGCAAGCGGGTGCGTTAGATTTACGGTTTCATTAAATCAGCGGGGGAACCCGGCTTCTTAAGTGGACCAAACAGGTACTCATAAAACACCAGCCCTGTTTAACGATGTATGAGCTCGCACTATGTTAAATGACTTCTCCCGATAGGTCACATTTACATAAATGTCTTACAATTACATGACTGGTGCAGAGGGCCACCCAAGGCCTAGAGGAACATATAGACCACTAAGCCATTGCAGACTCAGGACACTGCTGTCCTAGTAACATATTGACCACTAAGCCATTGCAGACTCAGGACACTGCTGTCCTAGTAACATATTGACCACTAAGCCATTGCAGACTCAGGACACTGCTGTCCTAGTAACATATTGACCACTAAGCCATTGCAGACTCAGGACACTGCTGTCCTAGTAACATATTGACCACTAAGCCATTGCAGACTCAGGACACTGCTGTCCTAGTAACATATTGACCACTAAGCCATTGCAGACTCAGGACACTGCTGTCCTAGTAACATATTGACCACTAAGCCATTGCAGACTCAGGACACTGCTGTCCTAGTAACATATTGACCACTAAGCCATTGCAGACTCAGGACACTGCTGTCCTAGTAACATATTGACCACTAAGCTAGACTCAGGACACAGTAACATATTGACCACTAAGCCATTGCAGACTCAGGACACTGCTGTCCTAGTAACATATTGACCACTAAGCCACTGCAGACTCAGGACACTGCTCTCCTAGTAACATATTGACCACTAAGCCATTGCAGACTCAGGACACTGCTGTCCTAGTAACATATTGACCACTAAGCCACTGCAGACTCAGGACACTGCTCTCCTAGGAAATCTCTTCAAATGGAAGACATTGTACATGCTGAAGATGTAATGCTGCTAATGATTAAAAGCGTCAAAATGGCACGCTTCTTGAATGGAGACTAATGCTTTTTGAAAGATATCTTATTGTGTAATGTGTCTATCTGTCCTGTAGTGTAGTTCTCTTTCCCGCGGTGATTGGATTGTCTTGACAAGTCGAGTTCATTTGCTGATTGAAAAAATACTAGAGTATAATTGGCTTGTCAAAACGATTGTGATCTGCTTACTCTCATTCCAACAGGACCTATCAACCATTCAGAGTGATTGTTTGATTTTGCATCTCTGCGAGAGAACAAACGGCTTATCATCATGATCCAAATTGCTGCCCTCAGAGCTGAGAAGATAGAGCTTTATGTCTTAGCGCACATTATGGCCTTAGGATCAGCATGACTGAGGCAGGGGAGAGGACATGCATAGCCACCATGGACAGTGTGTATGAACCTTTGTGTGTGGATCCACCATGGACAGTATGTATGAACCTGTGTGTGTGGTTCCACCATGGACAGTATGTATGAACCTGTGTGTGTGGTTCCACCATGATGCTACTCACAGCTCTCCTATGTCCTATGTCTGCCTATGTTGACCAGGGTCCAGCAGCACTACAGGTAAATCTATTACCTCATACAGACTGTTCACTGTGACGTTGATAAAAGATAGAATTATGTGTCTCTACCTGTCTGTCTGTCTTGCTGTCTCTCTACCTGTCTGTCTGTCTACCTGTCTGTCTGTCTACCTGTCTGTCTTGCTGTCTCTCTACCTGTCTGTCTGTCTACCTGTCTGTCTTGCTGTCTCTCTACCTGTCTGTCTTCCTGGCTGTCTTCCTGAACGTGCCTGTGGGGTCAGGGCAGGCCCTGGGGGCAGAGGAGTGCCATGCTTCTGTGGATAGACAGCTGCTGCTCCTCCCCATCACCATCCTGTAACACATACTTCCATTCTGTTGGTCCTCAAATGCGTACAAAGCTCTGAATTAATACAACTAATGCTTCATTTCCATCTAACAATATGCCACAGTGAATGTGTCTGTATTTTATTGTGGTGCAAATTTTCCTAATTAATAGCTTTTTTTCTTCTTTTTTTATGCCTTTGCAACTGGAAGCATATTGTTTGAAGGCGTTTGTTGCATATTGATATGAAAAAACCCGGTATATTTAGTATTTTATGCTCATTGTAAAATTTCGCAAACGCCTTGGCCGTGGCAGTTTCACAAATCTGTTTCTCATTTTTCATCATCACTGTGAAAAACCCACTATGTAAATCACCTGGGCACTAAAAGCATAATTCCATGGTCATAATTCATAGTGAGTCACGGGGCAGTTGTTGAACTGCGTGGGTGGTTAGCATACAGACCGCCCCCTCTCCTCTGCTGTGCTAGCAAGGTGCAGCATGTTGGAATACTGTGTGAACACATACGTGTAAATGTAACACGCTGTATATCGCGTGTGTGTGTTTGTGTGTGAGGGGGCGGCGGTAGCCAGCCATTGTTGATCATCCTAGCGAGCTGCTCTGATGGCCGGTGGGTGAGGAAGGGGGGGCGGGCTCCAGATGCTGCCTGATTGTTGACTGTGATTGTTCTAGCTGCAGCCCCGACTATACAACACAGATGGAGCTGTCAGCATCATTACGGATACGAGGTGATTAAAACTGCTGTGCAGACCTGATGCTGATAACTCACCTCTCGTTATCACACACAGAGTGCGCTGGGTTACGCGTGGAGGGAGATGCTTTAAGAGGAAGAGAGAGGGAGTTACGCGTGGAGGGAGACGCTGAGGAAGAGAGAGGGAGTTACGCGTGGAGGGAGATGCTTTAAGAGGAAGAGAGAGGGAGTTACGCGTGGAGGGAGATGCTTTAAGAGGAAGAGAGAGGGAGTTACGCGTGGAGGGAGATGCTTTAAGAGGAAGAGAGAGGGAGTTACGCGTGGAGGGAGACGCTTTAAGAGGAAGAGAGAGGGAGTTACGCGTGGAGGGAGATGCTGAGGAAGAGAGAGGGAGTTACGCGTGGAGGGAGACGCTTTAAGAGGAAGAGAGAGGGAGTTACGCGTGGAGGGAGACGCTTTAAGAGGAAGAGAGAGGGAGTTACGCGTGGAGGGAGACGCTGAGGAAGAGAGAGGGAGTTACGCGTGGAGGGAGATGCTTTAAGAGGAAGAGAGGGAGTTACGCGTGGAGGGAGAGAGAGGAGAGAGAGGGAGTTACGCGTGGAGGGAGATGCTTTAAGAGGAAGAGAGAGGGAGTTACGCGTGGAGGGAGACGCTGAGGAAGAGAGAGGGAGTTACGCGTGGAGGGAGATGCTTTAAGAGGATGAGAGAGGGAGTTACGCGTGGAGGGAGATGCTTTAAGAGGAAGAGAGAGGGAGTTACGCGTGGAGGGAGACGCTGAGGAAGAGAGAGGGGAGTTACGCGTGGAGGGAGACGCTGAGGAAGAGAGAGGGAGTTACGCGTGGAGGGAGACGCTTAAGAGGAAGAGAGAGAGACGCGTGGAGGGAGATGCTGAGGAAGAGAGAGGGAGTTACGCGTGGAGGGAGATGCTTTAAGAGGAAGAGAGAGGGAGTTACGCGTGGAGGGAGACGCTTTAAGAGGAAGAGAGAGGGAGAGACGCTGAGGAAGAGAGAGGGAGTTACGCGTGGAGGGAGACGCTTTAAGAGGAAGAGAGAGGGAGTTACGCGTGGAGGGAGACGCTGAGGAAGAGAGAGGGAGTTACGCGTGGAGGGAGATGCTTTAAGAGGAAGAGAGAGGGAGTTACGCGTGGAGGGAGATGCTTTAAGAGGAAGAGAGAGGGAGTTACGCGTGGAGGGAGACGCTGAGGAAGAGAGAGGGAGTTACGCGTGGAGGGAGATGCTTTAAGAGGAAGAGAGAGGGAGTTACGCGTGGAGGGAGACGCTGAGGAAGAGAGAGGGAGTTACGCGTGGAGGGAGACGCTTTAAGAGGAAGAGAGAGGGAGTTACGCGTGGAGGGAGACGCTTTAAGAGGAAGAGAGAGGGAGTTACGCGTGGAGGGAGACGCTGAGGAAGAGAGAGGGAGTTACGCGTGGAGGGAGACGCTTTAAGAGGAAGAGAGAGGGAGTTACGCGTGGAGGGAGATGCTGAGGAAGAGAGAGGGAGTTACGCGTGGAGGGAGACGCTTTAAGAGGAAGAGAGAGGGAGTTACGCGTGGAGGGAGACGCTGATGAAGTGCGAGTGAGTTACGAGTGGTGTGAGCTGCTTTAAGAGGAAGAGAGAGGGAGTTACGCGTGGAGGGAGATGCTTTAAGAGGAAGAGAGAGGGAGTTACGCGTGGAGGGAGATGCTGAGGAAGAGAGAGGGAGTTACGCGTGGAGGGAGATGCTTTAAGAGGAAGAGAGAGGGAGTTACGCGTGGAGGGAGACGCTGAGGAAGAGAGAGGGAGTTACGCGTGGAGGGAGATGCTTTAAGAGGAAGAGAGAGAGGAGTTACGCGTGGAGGGAGACGCTTTAAGAGGAAGAGAGAGGGAGTTACGCGTGGAGGGAGACGCTTTAAGAGGAAGAGAGAGGGAGTTACGCGTGGAGGGAGATGCTTTAAGAGGAAGAGAGAGGGAGTCAACCTGTCTTTGTCATTCAGGTTCCAAAATGTAAAGTGAACGTAAATAAAGAAGATAGCGTCCCCCTTCATACTGAAACATTTACAATGCAAAGATCTCACCAGTGTAAGTTCAACTTGTGGGGTCAGACTCTGAGGTAGAAAGGTTAAACAGGAAGTCAAGTTAATAAGAAAGATCTACAACCTCTTCCTGAGCAAAGTGAACCCATATAAAATGCATGTTGAGTGCCTGGGAGTACTGGGATCATATTAAAATAGGCCAGTGAAAGTTAGCACGCGCGCTCAGGTTCACATTCTGATGGGTGGAGGTGTACAGTAGAGGCTCTTCAGAGAGAGAGAGAGAGAGAGAGAGAAAGAAAGGTAGGGTCCATTTTTTTGCCACTGGTTTCCATGGCAATCCAGTAATCTAGCCAGTGGTCTTTATATTGATTGAGTGTTAAACTTCAATGTTGATTCCCAGTGACAGACGTGTGCCTTCGCCGGTTTAAGAAGAGAGGAAGAGGCCTGATGTTTCTGACATCCTCTTCAGTGCTTCACACACATCCTGGACTGAGGGGAGGATGAGGTGCACGCAAGGTGCTGGCCAGGTCACCATTTTGGATATGTATGCTTTGTTAGAAGGAGCAGGACCACCTTAACAACACCTTTTATATTGAACCAAAAGGCTTTTCTGAGTGATTTAATTTATTTTATTTGAGTTGACCTGATGGAAGTTAATGAATATCATTTAATATAATATAATCAACTATTTTTCATAATTTTATCATTTTTTATTGATTGCTTATTGATGCCCACTGGAAGCGTGCAGGGTTCTTTAACATGGCCTACCGCATAATGACAAAGTAAAAAGTTTTTTAGAGTTTTTTGCAAATGTATTAAAAAAAATAAATCACATGTACATAAGTATTCAAACCATTTACTCAATACTTTGTTGAAGCACCTTTGGCAGCAATTACAGCCTCAAGTCTTCTTGAGTATGATGCTACAAGCTTGCCACACCTATTTTGGGGGAGTTCCTCCAATTCTTCTTTGCAGATCGTCTCAAGCTCCATCAGGTTGGATGGGGAGCGTCGGTGCACAGCCATTTTCAGATCTCTCTAAAGATGTTCAATCGGGTTGAAGTCTGGGCTCTGGCTGGGCCACTCAGGGACATTCACAGACTTGTCCCAAAGCCACTCCTTTGTTATCTTGGCTGTGTGCTTAGGGTCGTTAGACTGGGGCGAAGGTTGACCTTCCAACAGGACGAGGTCCAGAACGCTCTGGAGCAGGTTTTCATCAAGGATCTCTCTGTACATTGCTGCATTCATCTTTCCCTTGATCCCGACAAGTCTCCCAGTTCCTGCCGCTGAAAAACACCCCCACAGCATGATGCTGCCACCACCATGCTTCACTGTAGGGATGGTATTGGCCAAGTGATGAGCAGTGCCTGGTTTCCTCCAGACATGACGCTTGGCATTCAGGCCAAAGAGTTCAATCTTGATTTCATCAGACCAGAGAATTTTGTTTCTCATGGTCTGAGTCCTTTAGGTGCCATTTGGCAAACTCCATGTGGGCTGTCATGTGCCTTTTACTGAGGAGAGGCTTCCATAAAGGCCTGATTGGTGGAGTGATGCAGAGATGGTTGTCCTTCTGGAAGGTTCTCCCATCTCCACAGAGGGACACTGGAGCTCTGTCAGAGTGACCATCGGGTTCTTGGTCACCTCCCTGACCAAGGCCTTTCTCCCCTGATTGCGCAGTTTGGCTGGGCGGCCAGCTCTAGGAAGAGTCCTGGTGGTTCCAAACGTTTTCCATTTGCGAATGATGGAGACCACTGTGCTAGTTGGCACCTTCAATGCTGCAGAAATTTTTTGGAACCCTCCCCCAGATCTGTGCCTCGATACAATCCTGTCTCGGAGTTCTACAGACAATTCCTTGGACTTCATAACTTGGTTTGTGCTCTGACATGCACTGTCAACTGTGGGACCTTATATAAACAGGTGTGTGCCTTTCCAAATCATGTCCAATCAATTGAATTTACCACAGGTGGACTCGAATCAAGTTGTAGAAACATCTCAAGGATGATCAGTGGAAACGGGATGCACCTGAGCTCAATTTTGAGTGTCACAGCAAAGGGTGTGAATACTTATTTTTTTATTTTTAATACATTTGCAAAAAATGTAAAAAAACTTTTTTCACTTGGTCATTATGCGGTATTGTGTGTAGAATGTTGAGAATTTTTTTTATTTAATCCATTTTGGAATTAGGCTGTAACATAATAAAATGTGGAAAAAGTGAGGGGGTATGAATACTTTCCGGATGCTCTGTATATCATATGCCTGAGCTAATCATTCCACATACCACACAGCCAATAAGACAACTGTTCCAGTGAGTGAGGCCAAAGAGTCACCACCTCATCCTGTCAGTTTATCTTCCTAAATGACTGAATTATGCAGCGATGGCTTTGACATTGCAAGAAAAGGCGTGGAGAGAAATTGGATCTAAACTCACTCTCTCTCTCTATCCCCACATCTCTATACATCTCTCTAATGTCCATCTCTCTCTCTTTCTCTCTCTCTTTCTCTCTCTCTCTCTCTATCCCCACATCTCTATACATCTCTCTAATGTCCATCTCTTTCTCTTTCTTTTTCTCTTTCCTGCAGCAGCCTCTTACCTCCCAGAGTGTTTTAGATGACTCTGTGACTCTGGTGGAAATCAGCCTAGATTGACACTTTGGCACCTCTGTTAATTGGCAATCGTCAACTATCAGCGTGCTCAGCCCTCACCAAAGCCCCCCTCTCAAGGCTCAGGTGTCTGGCGTGGGAGGAGGTATTGAGAGAGAGGCCTCAGGGGCTGGGGGAGGGTTAAGTCTCACTGCTAGTCAGCCCTCACACCCTCCTGCAGGTTTAATGCATTATAAATGAATAAAATGAGAGACAGATTCTAGACAGAGAAAAGGGGGGATGGAATGGTTGGCTCTGTTCCCAAATGAGACGACCCACTCCCACATTGTCCATGAGCTCTTAAGCCAGTGCTGTGGGTTAGGGTTAGGGTTAGGGCTGTAGTGGGAGGTTAGGGTTAGGGTTAGTGCTGTGGGTTAGGGTTAGGTTTAGTGCTGTGGGTTAGGGTTAGGGCTGTAGTGGGAGGTTAGGGTTAGGGTTAGTGCTGTGGGTTAGGGTTAGTGCTGTGGGTTATGATTAGGGTTAGTGCTGTGGGTTAGGGTTAGTGCTGTGGGTTAGTGCTGTGGGTTAGGGTTAGTCCTGTGGGTTAGGGTTAGTGCTGTGGGTTAGGGTTAGTGCTGTGGGTTAGGGTTAGTGCTGTGGGTTAGGGTTAGGTTTAGTGCTGTGGGTTAGGGTTAGGGTTAGTCCTGTGGGTTAGGGTTAGTGCTGTGGGTTAGGGTTAGTCCTGTGGGTTAGGGTTAGTGCTGTGGGTTAGGGTTAGTGCTGTGGGTTATGGTTAGGGTTAGTGCTGTGGGTTAGGGTTAGTGCTGTGGGTTAGGGTTAGGGTTAGTGCTGTGGGTTAGGGTTAGTGCTGTGGGTTAGGGTTAGTCCTGTGGGTTAGGGTTAGAGTTAGTCCTGTGGGTTAGAGTTAGGGTTAGTGCTGTGGGTTAGGGTTAGTGCTGTGGGTTAGGGTTAGGGTTAGTGCTGTGGGTTAGGGTTAGGGTTAGTGCTGTGGGTTAGGGTTAGTCCTGTGGGTTAGGGTTAGGGTTAGTTAGTCCTGTGGGTTAGAGTTAGGGTTAGTGCTGTGGGTTAGGGTTAGTCCTGTGGGTTAGGGTTAGGGTTAGTGCTGTGGGTTAGGGTTAGTCCTGTGGGTTAGGGTTAGGGTTAGTGCTGTGGGTTAGAGTTAGTCCTGTGGGTTAGGGTTAGGGTTAGTGCTGTGGGTTAGGGTTAGTCCTGTGGGTTAGGGTTAGGGTTAGTGCTGTGGGTTAGAGTTAGTCCTGTGGGTTAGGGTTAGTGCTGTGGGTTAGGGTTGGTGCTGTGGGTTATGGTTAGGGTTAGTGCTGTGGTGGGACCTCAGCCACCATTTGCTCTAAAGGTGGCTGTGCTCAGCCTGACCAAGGCCCCCCTCATTTCAATATACACAGGATAGGATGTTATAATATCCATTATGCCATATTCCACGATGAGCACTTCAAAAGACAATATTTTAGAATGGACTTGGGTTGAGAGCAGATATGTCATTGGGGTTATCAAGTGGGCACCCTTCATCCCAGATGTTTCGTTAATTTGAGCCCACGACACCTCCAGAAGGCTTAACGGTGAGCAATGACGTCTCAGAGCCACCCCCCTCTATATCCGCTCTCGGCACGGCCAGATATTTAAAAAAACAAACAAAAAAGTTAAAAGTTATTTATTAAACTGAGAGATATCCCTATACCTATCCCTAATTCCTATTCCTGCAGGCTTTCAATGCCAACTCTGCAGAGATACTTACCACCTGAAAAGAAGATAATCTTTCCCTACTCTGTTACTGCAGGCTTAACATATGACGCTCTGCAGATATCCCTATACCTATCCCTATTCCCTATGCCTGCAGGCACTTTCTGCCAACTCTGCAGGGATACTTACCACCTGAAAAGAAGATAATCTTTCCCTACTCTGTTCCTGCAGGCTTGATAAATGACGCTCTGCAGGAAAGACTTACCTTTTATACCTTTGTCCTGAGATTAATCCTTTCTTGGTTTTTCAGCATGATGTTCTTTTCTTTTGTGCCCACATAGGATCCTTCCTTTTCAGCCACAGCCACTGGCTACTTCTTTCTGCTATCTCTGATATAGCTTTTATGGTCTGGCGCAAATCTTTGCCGCAGATCCCCAACTCCTTAAGTAGTTTGGTAGTTGATATTGCCACAAATCTGTAACATTAACCACTAAACACTCCTCTCTCTGTAACATTAACCACTAAACACTCCTCTCTCTGTAACATTAAACACTAAACACTCCTCTCTCTGTAACATTAAACACTCCCCTCTCTGTAACATTAAACACTCCCCTCTCTGTAACATTAAACACTAAACACTCCCCTCTCTGTAACATTAACCACTAAACACTCCTCTCTGTAACATTAACCACTAAACACTCCTCTCTGTAACATTAACCACTAAACACTCCTCTCTGTAACATTAAACACTCCCCTCTCTGTAACATTAACCACTAAACACTCCCCTCTCTGTAACATTAACCACTAAACACTCCCCTCTCTGTAACATTAAACACTAAACACTCCTCTCTGTAACATTAAACACTCCCCTCTCTGTAACATTAACCACTAAACACTCCCCTCTCTGTAACATTAACCACTAAACACTCCTCTCTGTAACATTAAACACTAAACACTCCTTTCTCTCTTAACATTAAACACTCTCTGTAACATTAACCACTAAACCTTTCTCTGTAACATTAACCACTAAACACTCCTCTCTGTAACATTAAACACTAAACACTCCTCTCTCTGTAACATTAAACACTAACATTAACCACTAAACACTCTCTCTGTAACATTAAACACTAACCAACATGAAACACTAAACCTCCTCTGTAACATTAAAACACTAAACATTCTCTCTGTAACATTAAACACTAAACACTCCTCTCTGTAACATTAACCACTAAACACTCCTCTCTGAAACACTAACATTAAACATTAAACCCTCTCTGTAACATTAAACACTAAACACTCCTCTCTGTAACATTAACCACTAAACACTCCTCTCTCTGAAACACTCCTCTCTCTGTAACATTAAACATTAAACACTCCTCTCTCTGTAACATTAAACACTAAACACTCCTCTCTCTGTAACATTAAACACTAAACACTCCTCTCTCTGTAACATGAAACACTAAACACTCCTCTGTAACATTAAACACTAAACACTCCTCTCTCTGTAACATTAAACACTAAACACTCCTCTCTGTAACATTAAACACTAAACACTCCTCTCTCTGAAACACTCCTCTCTCTGTAACATTAACCACTAAACACTCGTCTCTCTGAAACATTAACCACTAAACACTCCTCTCTCTGAAACACTCGTCTCTCTGAAACATTAACCACTAAACACTCGTCTCTCTGTAACACCAAACACTCAGAAAGGAAGACTCCTGTCTTCACTCTGGCCTTTGTAACATAGACCTTTCATGGCTTTGATACGGAGGCTTGTTTTCAGAAGGACAAAACACTTCACAGCAGCTGACCCTGGTTTTAATAACGGTTCTAAATTGATGTTCACAAACCGTTTCAACAGTGTGACTGATATGTGGACAGCCACCGCCCCTGAAAGCAAACTCCGATGTGAACAACAGGGTTAACAGCTTGGATATGAAGCCATGCCGATGTGTGTTTTACAGGCAGAGGGCAGCTCGTTATGGAAAATGTCCGGTGGAGTGCATTATTTTATAGCCTAGCATGCTAAGTGTTATGTTTTGTAAATATAAAGTGTTATTTAATATACTAGCATGTAAATTGTATTGTTTTATATCCTACCATGCTAAGTGCATTGTTTCCATCCTAGCGTGCTACGTGTAGCTTTTGTTACATATTCTACTCTGCAAAGTGTCTTGTGTCACCATTATTGCAGTAAAGCAGCGTTTGATTGTTTTTTGTCACTAAGCAGACAAACATTGCTGCAATGCGTCATATTGACACTTGTCCTCACTCATCCCAGTGCTCATCCTACCATTAGTCCAAGCTGCTGGAATTGGTCATATAGAATTTGTCTTCAATAAGAGTTTTATTGCTCTCTGTAGGTGTTAGTGATGTTTTTGTGGTGTTAGATGGCAGGGGGGACTTTTCATTAAAACCACAACGCTTGTCAACGGCATGTTGATCAAACTGTCGTGGCCTTGAAGGTGAAAACCTCGTTTATTTCTCAACAGGAGCTTAGGTGTGTCTCAAACCGAGCTGGCACAGTCTCTCTCTCCCCCCCCACCTTGCACTGTTCTGCTGCCCTTGCTTTGTCTGCATTGTGGCCAAACATAACCTAGTCCAGCCACTCTGAAGGCAAGGTGACTGCCAAAGGTGATTAGCCAGGCCCCGGCTGCCAGCACACTGCACAATGAGTTTCACACAGCCAGGCCAATTCCTTTCTGCCACTTCCAGATCAGAAAAAAAGGTTGGCCTCATCACTTAGATTGTTAAATGTAGTCTTTATCTGAGATCATTTTTAATGTTCTGGTTCTAATGAGCTGTTCTGTGTGGACGTGCTGCTTTCTCTTTCTGAAGTCCTGTAAGCTGGAAAGTAGTGGCAGAGAAGTCCATTATATGCCGACATAAATGTAAATGAAACAATTCTCCACGGAGGCCCCAACTATTGATCAAGGTCAAGGGCAAACTCCATTATCCCTGAACTTAGACAGATGTTAATTTATTTCGCCACACTTTTAACTTGCAGCCCCGATAGTCAGTCAGAGAGAGAGAAGGAGAGGAGGAGAGAGAGGGAGAGGAGGAGAGAGAGGAGAGAGAGAGGGAGCAGGAAATGCAAATGATGTACCAGATAAGTTAATGTGCGTTTGCAGTGGAGGAGCTCTGATTGCTAAGGGAACAGAGGCTTTCATTAATCCAAGGTTGACCTGGCTGCCTTTGTGCTCCCTGCCCACACACATCCCTTCTCTAAGTGCTAATGCACAATGAAGTGGGGAGGCCAGCTAGTCAGCTAGCAGTCAGTCAGTCAGCCAGCCAGCCAGTCAGTCAGTCAGCTAGCAGTCATTCAGTCAGCAAGTCAACTAGCAGTAATTCACTCAGCTAGCATTCAGCCAGCTATAGCAGCCAGTCAGTCAGTCAGCTAGCAGTCAGTCAGTCAGCTAGCAGCCAACCAGCTAGTAGTCTGCGCCCGTTAGCAGGTGTATTAAGGGCCAACCACGACATTAGCATATCTCAAAGATGCTGAGAAAACAAAAGCCTTAACTAAGTCGAGAAATACAAAGGCTAACGAGGAGGACACCTTGATTCTTACCTACAGATATATTAACAAGGACATTCCAGAGACCTACAGATATATTAACAAGGACATTCCAGAGACCTACAGATATAGTAACAAGGACATTCCAGAGACCTACAGATATATTAACGAGGACACTCCAGAGGCCTACAGATATATTAACAAGGACATTCCAGAGACCTACAGATATATTAACAAGGACATTCCAGAGGCCTACAGATATATTAACAAGGACATTCCAGAGACCTACAGATATATTAACAAGGACATTCCAGAGACCTACAGATATATTAACAAGGACATTCCAGAGACCTACAGATATATTAACAAGGACATTCCAGAGGCCTACAGATATATTAACAAGGACATTCCAGAGACCTACAGATATATTAACAAGGACATTCCAGAGACCTACAGATATATTAACAAGGACATTCCAGAGGCCTACAGATATATTAGCAAGGACATTCCAGAGGCCTACAGATATATTAACAAGGACATTCCAGAGACCTACAGATATATTAACAAGGACATTCCAGAGACCTACAGATATATTAACAAGGACATTCCAGAGACCTACAGATATATTAACAAGGACATTCCAGAGGCCTACAGATATATTAACAAGGACATTCCAGAGGCCTACAGATATATTAACAAGGACATTCCAGAGACCTACAGATATATTAACAAGGACATTCCAGAGGCCTACAGATATATTAACAAGGACATTCCAGAGGCCTACAGATATATTAACAAGGACATTCCAGAGACCTACAGATATATTAACAATGACATTCCAGAGGCCTACAGATTCCAGAGACCTACAGATATATTAACAAGGACATTCCAGAGACCTACAGATATATTAACAAGGACATTCCAGAGACCTACAGATATATTAACAAGGACATTCCAGAGGCCTACAGATATATTAACAAGGACATTCCAGAGACCTACAGATATATTAACAAGGACATTCCAGAGACCTACAGATATATTAACAAGGACATTCCAGAGACCTACAGATATATTAACAAGGACATTCCAGAGGCCTACAGATATATTAACAAGGACATTCCAGAGGCCTACAGATATATTAACAAGGACATTCCAGAGACCTACAGATATATTAACAAGGACATTCCAGAGGCCTACAGATATATTAACAAGGACATTCCAGAGACCTACAGATATATTAACAAGGACATTCCAGAGGCCTACAGATATATTAACAAGGACATTCCAGAGGCCTACAGATATATTAACAAGGACATTCCAGAGACCTACAGATATATTAACAAGGACATTCCAGAGACCTACAGATATATTAACAAGGACATTCCAGAGACCTACAGATATATTAACAAGGACATTCCAGAGGCCTACAGATATATTAACAAGGACATTCCAGAGACCTACAGATATATTAACAAGGACATTCCAGAGGCCTACAGATATATTAACAAGGACATTCCAGAGACCTACAGATATATTAACAAGGACATTCCAGAGACCTACAGATATATTAACAAGGACATTCCAGAGACCTACAGATATATTAACAAGGACATTCCAGAGGCCTACAGATATATTAACAAGGACATTCCAGAGGCCGTTTTGTCATCCCAGTTGTCGGCTTGTCTTGTGTTGCTGGAATGGAGAAGCTACTGCTGTGTGTGCAAAAGCCACTGACACCAGTCTCTAGAATGGCGTGTACCTAAAAGAGCAGGTGGCCGGTTGGTTGAAAGGCACACGTGTCGTTCTCTTTGAAAAGCATAAACACACAGATTGGAGCGACTACCATGGAAACCTCTGTGCACGGTGTTCACCCCCACCACACTGTGGAAGACAGTATTTTGTACTATTAAAGTTTGTATTACTCAAAACCATGTACTTTTGTTGGTCTTGTTCAACATTTATTGGATAACTCAAAACAAATGGTTATATCAACTTCAAGCTGGAGTTGGAGTTATTCATTTTGAGATAGTTTGGTAAACATGATCCAAACATTGAACATTAAGTGTGGGTTGTTTGTTTATATGAATATGTTATGCATATATTAAATAATGGCTAAAAACAGATGCTATCACTGTGGTTACCTAAAGTCTCCCTCATCGTCTCTAACGTGGATGTGAGATTCTAGTGGTCAGCTCTTGGTGCTGTTCAGAGCTACTCTCCACGGGAAAACAATTCAATGTAAAACTTTCTTAGCTGTGTCCCTGAGGCAGATTCCTGCATTAACCTCGTGTCTCTGCTTTGTCCCCCTCACAGGTCTGGCCGTTCACCAGATCATCACCATCACTGTGTCTCTCATCATGGTCATTGCAGCCTTGATCACAACACTTGTCCTTAAAAACTGGTAGGAAAGATTCCTTTTCCCTGGTTCTCCCTAACCCATTATGGCTCATGGAAAAGCAGCACTTCATCTAGGCTCCCCTCAGAATCTCCTGTCTAATCCTCTCCATTCCAGGTGCAAGGTATGATTTTATGTTTGTTTCCTGTCTTATGGTGCGTGTTTTTGTAGCTGTGCCCAGTCGGGGAATGGCCGTCACAATAGCCATCAGCGGAAAGTTCACCAGCAGGAGGAGAGCTGCCAGAATCTGACGGACTTCACCCCGGCCCGCGTGCCCAGTAAGGTGGACATCTTCACGGCCTACAACGACAGCCTGCAGTGCTCGCACGAGTGCGTCCGCAACGCCGTGCCCATCTACACCGACGAGATGATCCAGCAGACACCAGTCTACAAGAGCGCTTACAACGGAAACAGGTCTAGTGGTTTCTGAACTCCATTTACCATCTAGCCTTACAACGGAAACAGGTCTAGTGGTTTCTGAACTCCATTTACCATCTAGCCTTACAACGGAAACAGGTCTAGTGGTTTCTGAACTCCATTTACCATCTAGCCTTACAACGGAAACAGGTCTAGTGGTTTCTGAACTCCATTTACCATCTAGCCTTACAACGGAAACAGGTCTAGTGGTTTCTGAACTCCATTTACCATCTAGCCTTAGAACGGAAACAGGTCTAGTGGTTTGTGAACTCCATTTACCATCTAGCCTTACAATGGAAACAGGTCTAGTGGTTTCTGAACTCCATTTACCATCTAGCCTTGCTGGAAACAGGTCTAGTGGTTTCTGAATCCATTTACCATCTAGCCTTACATGGAAACAGGTCTGTGGTTGTGAACTCTTTACCATCTAGCCTTACAACGAGGGTCTGTGTTGTGTGTCTGGGTACCATCAGGTGTAATGGAGGGTCTGTGTTGTGTATCTGGGTACCATCAAGTGTAATGGAGGGTCTGTGTTGTGTATCTGGGTACCATCAAGTGTAATGGAGGGTCTGGGTTGTGTGTCTGGGTACCATCAGGTGTAATGGAGGGTCTGTGTGTCTGGGTACCATCAGGTGTAATGGAGGGTCTGTGTTGTGTATCTGGGTACCATCAGGTGTAATGGAGGGTCTGTGTTGTGTGTCTGGGTACCATCAGGTGTAATGGAGGGTCTGTGTTGTGTGTCTGGGTACCATCAGGTGTAATGGAGGGTCTGTGCTGTGTGTCTGGGTACCATCAGGTGTAATGGAGGGTCTGTGTTGTGTATCTGGGTACCATCAGGTGTAATGGAGGGTCTGGGTTGTGTGTCTGGGTACCATCAGGTGTAATGGTGGGTCTGTGTGTCTGGGTACCATCAGGTGTAATGGAGGGTCTGTGTTGTGTGTCTGGGTACCATCAGGTGTAATGGAGGGTCTGTGTTGTGTGTCTGGGTACCATCAGGTGTAATGGAGGGTCTGTGTTGTGTGTCTGGGTACCATCAGGTGTAATGGAGGGTCTGTGTGTCTGGGTACCATCAGGTGTAATGGAGGGTCTGTGTGTCTGGGTACCATCAGGTGTAATGGAGGGTCTGTGTGTCTGGGTACCATCAGGTGTAATGGAGGGTCTGTGTTGTGTGTCTGGGTACCATCAGGTGTAATGGAGGGTCTGTGTGTCTGGGTACCATCAGGTGTAATGGAGGGTCTGTGTTGTGTGTCTGGGTACCATCAGGTGTAATGGAGGGTCTGTGTGTCTGGGTACCATCAGGTGTAATGGAGGGTCTGTGTGTCTGGGTACCATCAGGTGTAATGGAGGGTCTGTGTTGTGTGTCTGGGTACCATCAGGTGTAATGGAGGGTCTGTGTCTCACGTCTGGTTCCTCTTCCCTCAGGCCCTCTCCCACTGAAAGGCAGCTGATTCCTGTGGCCTTCGTGTCAGAGAAATGGTTTGAGATTTCCTGCTGACCAGCTGGAGGCCTTATTCACTTCCTGTGAATGCATCAGACTTCCTGAATTTATGCTCTGGTGTGTTCTGAACCCCTCCCCACTAGACCTCTGCTGTGTTGGTGCCACAGTTTGGTCTGAACCCCTCCCCACTAGACCTCTGCTGTGTTGGTGCCACAGTTTGGATGAGGGAGACACTGAACATTTTACTCATAAATGTACAGATCTTTTAAATCCAATATATTTCTTTATTTCAGGTGATTATTGGTATATTTGCCAAATGTGAAAAAGCAATATGGCATTTTCTTATGTTCTCACATTTGTAAGGCAGTTCATATTACTGCTTGGTTCATGCACTGCAGCAGCCTGTCATTTATGAAACACATTACAGATTCATGAGGTCGGGATCCTGTTCACGTGTCAGTGTAATATTGTTAGGAGTTTTTTTTTGTAGAAATGGCCACTTTCACTTTCCTGTGTTTTTATGCATGAGCGGAAAATGCTGGATTGGCGCCATTTGAAATTCAAAGTGTGAAAGTTAAACACATGCTCCAGTCCCTAGCTGTGGTGGAACACCCAGGGGGGGGCGGAACACACGTCTACTGACCCAGATTTAAAAAGAAATAGAATGCCTTCAGGTAGCGTAGCATGGGGATCACGCATTAGTCTCATTCAGAAACAATAACAGTGCTACACGTTCAATACCCTGCTATGTACACAGACACGCTCATACACTAACAGTGTTACATGATCAATACCCTGCTATGTTAAGATACAGACACGCTCACACGCTAACAGTGTTACATGATCAATACCCTGCTATGTTCAGATAGAGACACACACACACTAGCAGTGTTATATGATCAATACCCTGCTATGTTCAGATACAGACACGCTAACACACTAACAGTGTTATATGATCAATACCCTATGTTAAGATACTAACACGCTAACAGTGTTACATGATCAATACTCTGCTATGTTAAGATACTAACACGCTAACAGTGTTACATGATCAATACCCTGCTATGTTAAGATACAGACATACTAACACGCTGACAGTATTACATGATCAATACTCTGCTATGTTAAGATACAGACATGCTAACAGACATACTAACACGCTAACAGTATTACATGATCAATACTCTGCTATGTTAAGATACAGACATACTAACACGCTAACAGTATTACATGATCAATACTCTGCTATGTTAAGATACAGACATGCTAACAGTGTTACATGATCAATACTCTGCTATGTTAAGATACAGACATACTAACACGCTAACAGTGTTACAAGATCAATACTCTGGTTGTATGGAGAATCCATTAGCTTTAGGCTTATTGCATTGAGGTACCTAAGTAGTTTTAGGTTATGGTTTAATGATATATTCAAATCATACACTGTGTAAGACAGAAAAGTTCATCCTACTGGTGACATGTTAAATGTTACCGTTTTGTGATCTTAAAACAGTAATTATATCATGCTAATAATACTATCACGCTAATAATTAATAATTAATCATCTTTTCTCCGACAGGACACGGTCGGTCATCTGGTCAACTTATAGAAAATCCAACGAGACGTTAAAAAAGGCCAATTTTGTAAAATACTGGATCACTCTTTGGATGACGGTGAAGATATTTATTTTTCTAAAAATGATTACAAACAGTGCAGCACACCGCTGCCACTCAGTGTGTTTTCCAGGGACCTGTAGTTTAGATATAGTCCACACAGTAAACAGAACTACATTTATGCTGTGTGTGTGTGTGTGTGTGTGTGTGTGTGTGTGTGTGTGTGTGTGTGTGTGTGTGTGTGTGTGTGTGTGTGTGTGTGTGTGTGAAACAACACTGGAGACGTCACCAGCGTCTAAAGAAAGAATATTTCTTTGACAAGAAAACAAACGGGAACTGAAGATGAATGGAAGTTCAGAACAATGTGCCAATAATGCCACTATGTGCCACAACCTGTACAGAAAGGAACTTTGAAATCAAGAAAAAAGACAGAGTTATATAAAGCCTGTATCAATCCAATCTCCAGTATTCTCTTTTTTTTAAGAAATGTGAAGAAAAATATGTTATTGAAGTATTTCAATGTTTTTGAAAAATAGTTTTAAAAATTGTGTGGCAAATGTCCAAAAAGAGGTTTCTATAAAGCACTAGAGATTGGGGATGGGGGTTTGGAAGAGACTGATGAAACGGTGAATGCTTTACCCAACCCCTGATTTAAAGGCATTGTTCCTAGATACCATTTTTAATCCAGAGTAGTGTTGTCTATTTTTGTACACATCAGAGGTCTGTCACAACCCAGAAGAGTGTAGTTCTTGATGGTTGTTAGGACTGTTATCTACCATCTCTTGTCCAAGCCCCGGTGATACAAGTGTAGAGAATCATTTGAAAACAATTTGATTGAACCAAAAAAAATATGTAGAGCAACCTTCAGAGAGATTTGTGATCAATTTATTTTCATGCTACAATTATTTGGAAGTCTCTGTTGGATGACTGAACCATGACTATGTCCTGTAGTCTGTAGAAGTTATTCATCTATGAATTGTAAGAGGAGAGAAAGGCATGAAGTCTTCACCGCCTGTTCAATTTGCCTTGGGCCATGTTAAAGCAGGCACTCTCATGCAAGCGTACACGCACCCACCTCGCTGTTCCATACATCTGCTACATCACAAGACAAGCTAAAATGGTTGATGACGATGTGTGTTACATTACTGAAGCACCGGGGCATGCAGTCTACATGTGGACAAGCTGCCGTAGCATCAGGAACAGGATTCTGAATGCACAGGCACGGGAGGCTAGCACAGGGCTACATGCATAACATCGGTAGATTGGAGTGATTAGGTCAACATGCTCTCTGCAAATTGTTTAGAAACATTAAATGGTCAACAAGAAAGTAAGAACAACAAATTAAATTAGGGGGCACGCAAAAAACACGTCTCTTATTGTGTATGCAACTACTGCTATGGGTGGAATTCTGTAGATAACCAATACATAACATATATATATATATATATACTGTGTAATCCTCTACTGTTGTCTATTGTCTTGAAGCTGGAAGGCTCTGTGGACGTGATTGTACATGGGATTATTTACACTTTGGATAAAAGGTTGTTCTAAGAGCGTGCCCCCAGAATAGAACGACATGTTTACTAGCCCTAAGACACAACCCTGGCCTTTCTGAAGCTCCTTTCAACTCCACAACCCTGCCAAAGATTATCTTAGATTCATCTGAGAAAAATAACTCAGCGCGTCAAAGCTTTTACGCCCCTAAACATTAATTGGCTGGAAATTCAACCTCTCAGCTAAATGTTGATTGGTTTGAAAGCACAAACTCAACAAATCAAGCAGATTCTGGTTTTAAGATGAGAGCAATATTTACCAATGAAAATTATTGTAAGCCCCTGTTGCCGAGGAAAGACTGTCATAGTTGATCAATGAGGTGGTTGTTGTTTCTGGCTCTTTCTTAAACGCTGCCCTGAAGGTTGAGGTAGAATTTCTCAGTATCTCCATATGAAAGCCATTTTAGGAAGTGATAAAATAAATTCAAGGACAGTAGTGCAATCTCCACACGTTTTGCCTCACATCAAAACCCCTTTCATGTAAGACCAGACCAGTTGAGCTATTTTCAGTGTTTAAGTTTGGCACAACATATATTTTTTTGAATGACGGGTGTTATCTTAATAATCAGAGGGTTATGAAATTACTGTATATTATGCACATGTACATGTATTTTCTATATAATTACTTCTATTTGTGTACAGGTGTGATCTATTTTTCAATACCTGTCCCATTTTGGGGAAAGGCTTGGCTTGGTTGGGGAGATTGTCTTTGTTTACAGATGTGACTTCAGTGTTTCGTTCATCACACTAACAAACCGTGTGCCAAGCTTCCTACCTGCACTTTTTAGGCAGTACTTGTATTATAAATAGCTAACCAATACAATACTTACTGTAAGTAGACGCTGCAATATTTCACACACCATAGGGTGATATAGGGGGTTAGATTGTATAAAGGCAATCTGAGAATACATACATGAAAATATATTTTGATTGTTAAATTATTTGATATTTGAGTGCTGCTCTATTTGGGGTTTGATTGGTCAATGCATTTTGCATCATCAAACCCTAACGTTATACTCATAAGAATTGTGTGTATTTATATCTGGAAAATACAGTCATACTGAGAGGAGGGAAATCATTTTAAACTTAAAGAACAGAAGCTGACCAAATTTATAAGAGAAAAATATTGGGTGATGAAAACCCAAGTAGTTGATTAAGTCAGGTGTAGTCAGAATGCAGTGAAGGAAGTATGTCATCAGTGGATTACATAAAAATACTCCTCTTTCTTGACAAAACTAGACAAAAAATATTCACAGAGCTATTCTTTGTTATTTTTTCAGTCATTGACTTACATCAGTAATGGTCAGCTGTGCTTCAGTTAAAACATGTTTTAAAGTGGCAATAGCCATTGAGTGACTGGGGTAAACGCCTTTTGAAAGACAAATTATTACCAACAACTGATATTACTGTGTTGTGTCTTGTCCTCAATATTTAGCTGTCTCAAATCTGGTATGGGCATAGTGATGCAGAGTCAACAGCATGATGAGTAAGGTCCATCACAGTACGTTGGACAGATTCTTCACACACTCTTCTGACATTATTGACAAATCTGTAGATAAGTTGTCAGTTGGAGCGACTCTGAAGCTAAGGTTGCATTTTCTTCAGCTGCAAGAAAAGAGCAGATTGATCAATGTGTTGTTTTTCGGTTGAATCAGTCTTTGGGTGGCTTGCACAGCAACATGGATTCCATTAAGACACACTGTTATGGATGGGAAGGCATATGTTAAAAATGAGCTTTAGACAGAGCAGCCATAACAGATGGAAATCACTTGAATTTTTCAGACCCTGGTTGCAACAGAAAATCCATGCTTGACTAAGCAATTCAAAAACATATTGTAAAAAAGAACAGTGATATTGGTGGAATCCACTGTTAAAACCAATCCCACTCATCCTATGTTTATAACTTGTAAGGTTTTTAAGGAAGAGGGTTCAACGTTAAAGTGAAAGTGTTATCATGTTATCTATACAGTGAACACCCCATCACTAGACTTCATACATTTAGGACTGACGAATTTATGAGTTTGTGAATTCAAAAGGAGTTGATGAGCCGACCTTCATAAAAAGATGCGCTGTACTTCCCATCTTCTCTTCTCAGTTGTAGCTTACCACTGCTGTTCTGGTGGTCTCAGACTGCACATACTGTGTGCTTACTGAATCTAAAATGGAGGGCTCCGATTCTCCTGTGGGATCAGGTTTATTTGATCATTCCTAAGAGCACTGATGTGATGTCAATGCTTCTCAAAATACAGTCAATTATTTAAAACAGCCACTCGTATGTACATCACATTGCAAATAACCCATGTTTTATACGTTAGCATTGACTTAATTTGCTCATACAGCATATATGCTCTTAAACATGACAAGGTCTCAGCAAGCGGAGGGGTTGGTCTATGTACTGTAGGTTAACATTGATTTTATGTTTACTTGTGAAGTTTTGCATGACGAGATGGATACAGAGTGTATCACTACATAGTCCATAAAAAACAGTACTCTGACAAAAATCTAGCCTCAGCAGGCAAATTATTAATATCTTTTACAAGAACTTGGAAAGTAGTTAATTCAGGTATATTGAGGGTGTGTTACAAAAACCACCATAATGATGATTAAAAAATACTTTTTTTTAATCTTTCTTTTACACCAGGGCACAAAATCTCTGTTTAGCCTAGAATCACAGTCTTTACAGAACATTCACAAGAACTCACACCAAACAAACTAAACGTGTTGTTGCCATAAAACTGAAGAATTTGTACTTTGTGACTATTAAAACTTTTTATATTTGTGTTTAATATATCAATGAGTACCTCTGTAACTTTTGTATAAGACCTATGAATATAGTACACACAAAAACATATGAGGGGCTGCAGTCAGTCTCTGGGACGGCTAAATGTTGTAAAAAAAAAAAAAAAAAGATTTTGTGTCTCATGAACCACATCTCTCTTCTTTTTGTAGGTATTGGTAAACGTTTGAATTTCCAGGTGATTTTGATTTTGGTTACTCTTGTACTTCTCTGCTCTGTATTTGCTAGCACTGTAAATGCGATTCTCATGGGACTATGTACATTTAGTACTCTGATGTTGCTATTAATAAAATCTAAAACAACTGCCTCTCACAATTGTGCTGGGGAGTTTGCAAAAACGATGCGTTGTGATATTTGCGGCGGGAAGCCCTGAATAAAGTGTTGGAAATATGATAAGTACAGAGAAATACTGAAGCTCTTCCTCTTTGATCTTTCCAAAGTTTAATGAAATGCTTACTGTACAAAGAGCTAACAAAGCACCCTGGGGCTTCCAACATCTTGGCTGTGAGTCTGAGGTTTGTTCTACAGATTGGATCTTTGTGTAGGTCTATTACATTAACACACACACACACACACACACACACACACACACACACACACACACACACAACCAATTAACATCATGGGTAATATGTTTATTTCTAATATGGCATGTAATTTGTTTATTACACCTTCATTCTACATCATGCCACACCTGTTGGGATCCTTCACAGAGCTGCCATTAAGGCATAATGAGTATTGTACACACACATTTAGGCCTTACAAATCACCATGCTCATATTGTACACACATTTAGGCCTTACAAATCACCATGCTCATATTGTACACACACATTTAGGCCTTACAAATCACCATGCTCATATTGCACACACACACATTTTGACCTTACAAATCACCATGCTCATATTGTACACAGACATTTAGGTCTTACAAATCACCATGCTCATATTGTACACAGACATTTAAGCCTTACAAATGAACTTGCTCATATTGACGTGACATTTTGCTCAAGAAGTAGAAGTAACACATTTTGTCAGTCTGATGAAAATATCAAATCAATAGGAAATGAGTGTGCAGCATTCTGGTCTGATATTTACAAGTAAAGTCAAATATCCAGTTTGAACAGCCAAAGCAATCACATGAATCAGGTTTGTTTGGAAAAAACGCGACTAAAATCTGAATAGAAAAGGTGTTTCACTTCCTGCTAATTTGCATTTGATTGAAATGTGCGCTAAGTGGGTTTTTTCTTATCTAAAGCATTCTACTGTTTATAATACAGTTGATTAAGACTTGCCAAGCAGTGTTTGTTTGGTTATTCATTTCAAAATCAATTTAGAGGTTGAATTGCAGCTAAATGGCGTTTGTCAACAGATGTGGGGTTGGGTGTATTTGATGAAAGCTGCCCCCCTCAATCAACGCAAATCATGATCACTGGATTGTAAAGAATCCTTTTGAAAGAAAACCATTTATTGAAACGCCTCACTGCCATTTAAAGGCACAACCATGTAATTGAACCCAGACAAAGGACTACCCAGAATCAAGTCTAAAACAACAAAAAAATTTAAATACAATTCAATCACAAAAAACATCGACATCTAAAACAAAGCATTTTAAATACATTTAGGAGCCTGTGAAATCACATGCTCATTGAGTCAGAAACAGGCTGTGCTGGCTGATTTTTTTATTTTTCTATTTTTTTAAACAAATTATAGGAAGAAAAACCTTTTGCAAACTACAGTTACCAAAAACACATTATTATAATTATTAAAAATGATTTTTCCATTCCATTCTCCGCCGGGTCGCGGTGGCAGCAGGCTAAGCAGGGTAGTCCAGATGTCCTTCACCGCAGCAACGTTTTCCAGCTCCTCCTACGGGATCCCGAGGCGTTCCCAGGCCAGATGAGATAGATAATCTCTCCAGCGTGTTCTGGGTCTGCCCCAGGGTTTCCTACCAGTAGGGCATGCCCAGAAAACCTCCAAAGGTAGGCGCCCTGGAGACATCTTAATCAGATGTCAGAACCACCTCATCTGGCTCCTTTTGACGCGAAGAAGCAGCGGCTCTACTCTGAGCTCCCTCTGGATGACCGAGCTCCTTACCCTATCTCTAAGGCTGAGCCCAGCCACCCTACGGAGGAAACTCATTTCAGCCGCTTGTATTCGTGACCTCATTCTTTCGGTTACTACCCAAAGCTCATGACCATAGGTGAGGGTTGGAACGTAGACCGATTGGTAAATCGCGAGTTTCGCCTTTCGGCTCAGCTCATTCTTCACCACGACGGTCCGGTACAACACCCACATTACTGCTGATGCTGCACCAATCCGCCTGTCAATCTCACACTCCATTTTATCCTCACTCGTGAACAAGACCCAGAGATACTTGAAGTCCCTCACTTGGGGCAGCAACTCACTCCCAAACTGGAGAGAGCATTCCACCGTTTCCCGGCAGAGAACCATGGCCTCAGACTTGGCTGACTCTCATCCCGACCGCTTCACATTCGGCTGCAAATCGTTCCAGTGCGTGCTGAAGGTCACGGTCTGAAGAAGCCAACAGAGCCACATCATCTGCAGAGCAGAGACGCAATTCTGAGGTCCCCAAACCGGACACATTCCTCCCCCGGCTACGCCTGGAGATTTTATTCATGAAAATCCTGAACAGAACCAGTGACAAGGGGCAGCCGTGGCGGAGTCCAACACCCACTGAAAAACGTGTCTGACTTGGTGCTGAGAATACGAACACAGCTCTCACTCCGGTTATGTAAGGACTGGATGGCTCGTAGCAACGGCCCCGGTACCACATACTACCACAGTACCCCCCACAGGACATGGTCGTAGGCCTTCTCCAAGTCCACATAACAATGCAGACTGGATGGGCTCCCAGGTAGGCTGAGACTAGGTCTTTTTTATTATTATTATTATTATTGTTATTATTATTATTATTTTATTGTCTGAAGTCCTGCACTTAAATAATTTTAACAGTAATAGATAGCATTTCAATGTACAGTAGCTGCTTAAAAGTCACTTTCAGGGCCCAGAAAAATGAACATTTCTTAAAAATATCAAAGGTCTTATATTGACTCTAATGATTCAGAGCGTTTACAGAGGACTGCACAAAGCAGGAGCCCAGTAGTTTAGGCCTGTAGTTTATACCATTTACATTTTTTGTTTGCAATTCATGAAATAGACGTTGCACAGAGAACCAAAACTTCCAACTGACACAAAGATCGAATGTACTTTTTGAAAGACCTGTAGTTTGACTGAATCACCTGGAATCACCTGGAATCTGCAGCCTCTGTCTGATGAGTGTGCCTGGGGAGGGCCTCTCCTTGGGGAGGCCGCCAGAGCACGTTAGCGTGAGGCAGGCTGGATCAGCCTCTACTGCCTGAGACAGACCAGCAGCCCGCGCTCCTTATACATTAAACAGAATTAGGCACAGACGGCATGGATCAATGGGGGGGACGGCACACCAACAGCTGTCAGCGAGACACTTCAGTGTGGTGGGCTGGAGTGTCGTCTGCAACCTGTGCCTGTCAGGAGGGCCACTGCCAACCCGACACCACCGTCAGAAAGGGGGGCCATGCTCAACCCTTACACCACAGTCAGAAAGGGGGGCCACTGCAAACCCTGACACTGCCGTCAGAAAGGGGGGCCACTGCCAACCCTGACACTGTCGTCAGAAAGGGGGGCCACGGCCAACCCGACACTGTCGTCAGAAAGGGGGGCCACTGCCAACCCTGACACTGTCGTCAGAAAGGGGGGCCACTGCCAACCCTGACACTGTCGTCAGAAAGGGGGGCCACTGCCAACCCCGACACTGTCGTCAGAAAGGGGGGCCACGGCCAACCCGACACTGTCGTCAGAAAGGGGGGCCACTGCCAACCCCGACACTGCCGTCAGAAAGGGGGGCCACCGCCAACCCCGACACTGCCGTCAGAGTTGATTAGCTCCCTGCTGCTGCCGAGCTGAGACTCGCTCCACGTTGGACTGGTAGAAAGGATTGCTTTGTTAATGGAGAGAAGCTGCCTCGTCACACACATCCACACACAAGACCATTCTAACACACACTAACACACCCACACACAAACCCATTCTAACACACACTAACACACCCACACACAAGACCATTCTAACACACTCTAACACACCCACACACAAACCCATTCTTAGACACAGGTTTTACGCACATACAAAGCAGATGCGTGTGGAATCTGAGGGGGGAGTGAGTTGGTGCTCTGCAGACACTCTGTCTAAACAGCTCATGGCCTTGTAAACACGCTGAAACACAGCTGCTGGCACCAGGCAACACGTCCAAAAGGAAAACACGTGGAACCATGAGATAAGATTTTACATTCTATTTTGTCGGCTAAAATGTTGACATTTAAATCTTGGAGATGCCAGTGAAAGGAAAAAGCAAACCTGCGGTGTGTGCAGACTCTGCACTACTAAATGCTTTATTATTACAGTAATGGTTTGACAACTGGAACAGATAGATGTTGGGGAGGACTGGAATCACCTGCAGATCTGAGTCTTTCCATCCACACGTCAAAACCAACACGGATGCATGAGAACAGATTGCTGCCTTCAATTATTCACTGTTCAATCTGTAAGTGACAAAACATTCTGGGAGACTAAGGCTCTGACGTTTGTCACTGAGTGGAACAGCGAGCTGACGGCAGAGAGGAGGAGGAAAAAGAGAGACGGGATCAGAACAACAAGGTGCACTCGCTAACCTTTGAGACTTACGTAAGAATCTGAGCTTTTATGGGAAACACAGCTGATGGCATTTCCAGAAGTTCAACGCAACAACAACAAAAATGTATTAATTTATAATGTCGTTTATCTAGTACATCTGATACAAAAACTAAAATATAAAGTTAAGGTAAAGTTTGAGTCTGCTTTGTCATCGGCATATTACATGAGTCCCTACGAAGACCGTTGAAAGTAACCACGAGATTTATCGATGGAAATTTAAAATCCATTTAGCTAATAGGTCTGCTGTACACAGTATGACAGATATAGAAACACGCTAAAGAGAAACACGCTAAAGAGAAAGAGGAATTGATTGGCGTTTTGGTGTATGAGGGAGGGAGTCTGGTGTATGAGGGAGGTTCATGAAGAGAGGCTATTATTCACCATACAGTTATGTCAATAAAACATTTTGAGATGGAAATATGTGTTCATTGTTTTAGGTAAGATTAATACTACTTTTGTGGATGTGAACGTGTGTGTGTGCGTGTCCTAAAGTGGTTGTGTGTGAGGAATGGCAAATTCAACTCAATACAGTTGCAGTTTCTTTGTAGTTCTCCAATTTTGCCGGAAGTAATTTAATCCCCACATTGGCTAAACATAGATGATACTCCAACATCAACTTGAGCAGTGGATATAGACTCTAGGAATATAAATTGTTGTTATGACTGCACATGGAAAATGTGGATTAAACATTTATGAACTCTCTCTGCAGCAGCGTTTCAGAGCTACCTTGGTATGAGATGGCAGGGTAGCATATGTGCCGGTGCGGTTGGAAGTGAAACAACTTCAATTTCTCAGCTTGGCTTACTCTCGTTTCCAAAGAGTGATTCAATCTCCGGCAAATAGGGTTCTAGCAAGCCTCTTTGGCAGAAGTATAGGAGGAAATGCCCAGATGCAGAACGGATGCAATAGACCCAAAGCTCGTCTAGAGAGATAGCTTTATCACTCTCCACTTGGACTGCTCAGCTGAAGAATTTCATCTTTCTGCACTATCATGCACAGACACGCACACAAACACACACACACACACACACACACACCTTATCATATTTCCATCACATGAAATATTCTATGTACACAGACTGTCAGACGTTTGTCTATATTGACTTGCATGGTTAGAGGCGACACATTCCAGCCTATAGTTTGGATCCTCTCCTCTGAGGATGTTCTAAAACAGTAAGAACATGCTGTGCCCCAAGGCTATAGCTCCTCTCACAATGAAGAGCATGCTCTATACAAACACACATCCTCTCTGTGACTTCAGAGCAGCTCAGCCGTTAAGGTTCCCTCCCGGGACTCCTCCCTCCCCGCCCCCACACAGTCAACTTTGGCCCCGCCCACACACTGTTTACGTTGGCCCCGCCCAAACAAAGTGTACGAGGCCCAACCCACAAAGAAGTATATCACCCTGCCCACACATTCGCCTTTGGCCCCGCCCCCAACAGTGGCGCTTGTATACTTTGGCTGTGAATGGCTGAAAGCCTAACGCAGGCTGGGCGGCCTGGCTCTGCAGCCTCTGGCTCCCACGCCATTAGGGACTAATTGGAAGCATGTTAGTGACAGTGTTAGAAGGAGACGGGAGAATGTCTGTATGCTATAAGCTAAAGGCTATTCTGTCAGATCGGCTCACTGTAACGTTGGGTCCTATTACAAGTCAGTTAGGGTTAGAGTGTGCCATAATAAGATGTTTCTTTTGACTAGTCCTGTTATCCTAGGGTTAGGGTTAGGGGTCAGGGCTATGGTTAGGGTCAGAGGTGTGGTGATGCAAAAAATGCATTAACATACCTTAAGGCGCATTGCAATTAAAATCACTAAACCTCAATTTATGTGGCGCCTGTTACTAGTTGTGTTACTGATGGCAGTGAATGATGACATAGATCCATTTGAGGAGCTAACCACACCCATCCTCCACACTAAGGATTCAAAATTCACATGGTTTCATGTTAAAGTGGACTGTATTTTTTATAGGGACCGTGAAGCCAGATTGCTATTTGCGCTGAAAGAAAACCACGTAGTTAGAGTCCCAGAGGAGCCGGCAAAGGGAGGACCCACTACAGTATCAAGCCTCATCTGCTTTTTGTATTATGTTACATTATAGTTTTATGCAATTTTGAAGCAATACATTGCTTTGAGTTGTGCTTAAGATTCAGATACAGAAGATTAAGACTGAATTTAATTCCACCCCATCACCATTTTGTAAATCATCAACATATTCGGACACAAAAATATACACACAAAAATATGCCAAAAGCAACACCCAATTCTACTATGCTAATAATATAAAACTATTGCTTTGTCGTGTTATCTACATTTCCAGATGATGGCGCATCTGCATAATAGCTTTCCGTCAGCGGTGAAGACAGTTGGCTACATTGTGATTGTAATCACAGATTGAAGATTTTTTATATCCAGCACAGCGACCCACCAGGTTGACCTTTCAGTAGTTTTCAAGGGACTTTGTCATTTATGATCAACATGACGGAGAGAAGACCTGAATAAACTACCCCATATTTACAGCTATGTCTGTTATTCTTATTTACACCTATGTATGGCTATGTTTATTTACACCGATGTAGGCTATGTTTATTCACAGCTATGTCTGCTATGTTCATTTACCGCTATGTATGCTATGTTTATTCACAGCTATGTCTGCTATGTTCATTTACCGCTATGTATGCTATGTTTATTTACAGCTCTGTACGGCTATGTTTATTTACAGCTATGTACGCTATATTTATTTACAGCTATGTACGGCTATGTTTATTAACAGCTATGTCTGTTATGTTTATTTACAGCTCTGTATGGCTATGTTTATTTACAGCTATGTACGCTATGTTTATTTACAGCTCTGTATGCTATGTTTATTTACAGCTATGTACGCTATGTTTATTTACAGCTCTGTACAGCAATGTTTATTTACAGCTATGTACGCTATGTTTATTTACAGCTCTGCACGGCTATGTTTATTTACAGCTATGTACGGCTATGTTTATTTACAGCTATAATAATAATAATAATAATAATAATAATACATTGAATTTATAAGGCGCCTTTCAAGGCACTCAATGTCGCCGTACAGTAATATAAAAAACAGTTCTCATAAAAATAATAAAAATAAATAAATAAATAAAATAAAATAAGATCAAAATAAGTAGTATACAATTAAAAAGGCATGGAGCCTGCAATCGAGCATTAAAAAGCATCACGTGGGACAGTAAGCCAGCCTAAACAAATGGGTTTTGAGGTGGTTTTGGAAACAGGAAATTGAGTCCAGATTTTTGATGTCAGGGGGGAGGGAGTTCCATAGACGTGGGGCGGAGCAGCTGAAGGCTCGCGATCCCATGGTGGACAGACGAATTCGGGGGACGATCAGGTTGATGGAGGAGGTAGATCTGAGGGACCGGGTGGGAGTGTTAATATGAATGAGGTCAGACAGGTATGGAGGGGCTAGATTGTGGATGGCCTTGAATGTATGGAGGAGGATTTTGAAATTTATTCTGTATTTGATGGGAAGCCAGTGGAGTTGGAGCAGAACGGGGGTGATGTGACAGATGGCAGGGGTTTTGGTGATGATGCGTGCGGCAGCGTTCTGGACTAATTGCAGTTTATGGAGGAGTTTGTGGGGGAGACCGAAGAGGAGGGAATTGCAATAGTCCAAGCGGGAAGTGACAAGAGAGTGTACCAGGACTGCAGTGGTGTTGGGAGTGAGTGAAGGGCGGAGGCGGTTGATGTTTCGGAGGTGGAAGTAGGCGGACCGGATGGTGTTGTTGATGTGGGTGTGAAATGATAGGGTGCTGTCGAGGACAACACCCAGACTCTTAACCTGGGGGGAGGGGGAAACCGAGGAGTTGCCGATGGTGAGGGAAAAACTGGGGAGTTTGCTGAGTGTGGACTTGGAGCCAATGAGGACTACCTCTGCTTTATTATCGTTTAATTTGAGGAAGTTTGAGGTGAACCAGGATTTGATTTCCTGTAGGCAGGCACAGAGGGAGGAGGGTGGGAAGGTGGAAGAGGGTTTGGAGGAAACATAGAGCTGGGTGTCGTCTGCGTAACAGTGGAAATGGATATTGTGTTTGCGGAAGATCAGACCAAGTGGAAGGAGGTAGATGATGAATAGGATGGGGCCAAGGACGGAGCCCTGGGGAACACCGGATGAAAGGGGGGCGGGGTGGGATGTGAATGATTTTAATTGAATGAACTGAGTGCGGCCAGATAGATAGGAGTGGAACCAGTCTAAGGGTGTGTGTGATAGTCCAATGGAGGCTAGTCTGTCGAGGAGAATGGAGTGGGAAATGGTGTCGAAGGCCGCGCTCAGAGCTATGTACGGCTATGTTTATTAACAGCTATGTCTGTTATGTTTATTTACAGCTCTGTACGGCTATGTTTATTTACAGCTATGTACGGCTATGTTTATTAACAGCTCTGTACGGCTATGTTTATTTACAGCAATGTACGGCTATGTTTATTTACAGCTATGTACGGCTATGTTTATTTACAGCTCTGTACAGCTATGTTTATTAACAGCTATGTCTGCTATGTTTATTTACAGCTATGTATGGCTATATTTATTTACAGCTTTGTACGGCTATGTTTATTTACAGCTATGTACGCTATGTTTGCCACAGTTTTATTTACACTCTTTTAAGAAAGCTTGATTCCACATTCTGTTTTGTGGCCAATGCCAAATTATCTGTTTTTAAAATTCCAAATAAGGACCATCTCTAAAGTGAGATATTATTTTTGCCACAGCCATTCTACATGTTGAAAGACCCTAACCATTTTAGGTTGTATGGCTAGCCAAGAGGTTTGTAACATTGCTTTATGTGGTCTTGCTATGAAATCATCTATTGGAAATTCTCTCTGGCTAATTTGACAGTTATATTTCCTGGCTGGCCGAGGACACATTAATTGCCAGTGAGTTGATCCTTGCAGTTTGCTACGGTCATTTGCTTAAAGTCAGGGTGTTCTGCTCCCTCCTCACGTTGATCCAATGTTGTCTACCAGCAGACCTTATAGACTTCATGATCTTTAAATAACTGAATGATCTGTCACTCTACCCACTAAGGGTCTGTGTCCAGTGAGGTCTTTCTGCTCTGACATACCGACAGAGAAGATGCAACAGACTGCATTACACTGCACTGACATTTTCACATTAGTTAAGATTACATTACATGAAAGTCAGTATGCAAATACTGTAGTCCCAAACAACTTAGAAACTGAGTTACAAATATTGCATTCGATTGTTGTAGACAAAGAAAGTTAACTAACCAGTTACTCAAACAAGTGCATCCCTACCCCAAAAGCATTCACACACACACATATAAACACACAAACACACACACACCTCCCCAGTGGGACCATATCACCTCATGGAATACAAACACACACACACACACACACACACACACACACACACACACACACACACACCTACCCAGTGGTACCACCTCATGGAATACACACACACACACACACACACACACACACATATATATATATATATACACACACACACAAACAGATGCACACACAACCACACACATATATACACACACATGCAGACATATATACACACACACACACACACACGGGTGCACACACTCACGGGTGCACACACTCACAACCATACACATACATATACACACATACATATAAACACACACACACACACACATAAACAACACGCTCAGATACACAAACCATCACACTCAAAGCACATACATGCTCACATACACACAACCACACACACACACAAACCATCATACACAAAGCCCACACATGCTCGCACACACACACACACACACACACACACACACACACACTACACGTGTATCTGTCTGACTTGGTGATAATGATGTGACTGTTATAGCAACCCTATGATGGAGTGTTGGGCGATTCAACATTAATAACAGAACCTGGCTACTGTATGCTGTCTCTGAACCCTTCTGTCCGCAGCATCTAATAAGGAGCACCTAGACACTGAAACCTGCGGATTATTACAGCGTGCATTAAGGCGGAAGAAGCCCAGAGGAAACCTAGAGGTCCTTACACAGAGATGGCTTTTCATCTGCTTATAGACACATTGAGGTAGCTTTATATCTGGTTATAGACACATTGCGATGGCTTTATATCTGGTTAGACACAGAGATGTCTTTTCATCTGGTTATAGACACATCCTCATCCTCCTCGACCTCAGTGCTGCATTTGACACCATTTCTCACCCACTACTCCTGGACCGCCTGGCTGGCATTGGGATCACTGGTGTGGCACTCTCATGGTTCACATCATATCTCACTGACAGACATCAGTTTGTACAACTAGAAAATCACAAGTCAGGGTCCTCTGCTGTTTCACTGGGTGTCCCCCAGGGATCTGTACTGGGTCCGTTCCTATTCATCATCTATCTCCTCCCCCTGGGCAAAATCATCCGTCACCACGGGGTTGACTTTCACTGCTATGCCGACGACACACAGGTCTACATTTCTTCCAAACCCACCACAGCCCTTCCCCCCACCTCCCTCACCTCCTGCCTTGAGGACATCAGGAGCTGGATGAGCAGGAACCTCCTGAAGCTCAACGGTAGCAACACCGAGGCCCTGCTCATTGGCTGCTTGTCCTCCGTCACCAAATCACAAAACATCCCAGCACCAAACATCCTCATCGACGGCTTCCCTGTCCCCTTTTCTTCCCAAGTGAAAAGCCTCGTGTCATTCTGCACGGCTCCCTCTCATTCGCACCATTAAAAACATCACCCGGACTGCCTTCTTCCATCTTAGGAACATTTCTAAACTTCGCCCATCTTTGTCCCAACCCAGCACTGAAATCTTGGTTCACTCATTTGTCACATCCCAGATTGACTACTGCAACGCACTCCTAACTGGACTTCCTATCAAACTCCTCAACAGGCTCCAAATAATTCAGAACTCTGCTGCCCGGATCATCACCCGCACCAACTCATCCGACCACATCACCCCAGTCTCATTCAACTTCACTGGCTTCCTGTGCGCTACCGGATTGATTTTAAAAACCTTCTGCTCACCTACAAAGCTCTCCACAATCTATCCCCCATCTACATCACTGACCTTCTTCAGGACTACACCCCCTCCCGCACCCTCCGCTCTTCCTCTGTTAGCCTTCTCACCACCCCCAGCTCACGCCTCAGCACCATGGGTGCTCGAGCGTTCAGCTGCTCGGCTCCGAGACTTTGGAACTCCCTACCATTACACATCCATCTATCTGATTCCATAACGTTATTCAAAACCCAACTCAAAACCCACCTGTTCAAACTGGCATATTCCCTCTAAATGTACATTATTGTGTCTACGTCCGTTACTATCACCGCTTGTCTGTCTTGTTTGTTTGTTTTGAACCTTGTCATCAAGTGAAGTCCACTGTTTTTAATTTGACTGCATTGTTTTACTATTCTCTTTAGCATTTTGAACTTGCCATTTAATGTTGTTTTATGCCCTGTAAGGTGTCCTTGGGTGTCATGAAAGGCGCCCAAAAAAAATAGTATTATTATTATTATTATTATTATTGAGATGGCTTTAAATCTGGTCATAGACACATTGAGATGGCTTTATATCTGGTTATAAACACATTGAGATGGCTTTATATCTGGTCATAGACACATTGAGATGGCTTTATATCTGGTCATAGACACATTGAGATGGGTCATAGACACATTGAGATGGCTTTATATCTGGTCATAGACACATTGAGATGGCTTTATATCTGGTCATAGACACATTGAGATGGCTTTATATCTGGTCATAGACACATTGAGATGGCTTTATATCTGGTCATAGACACATTGAGATGGCTTTATATCTGGTCATAGACACATTGAGATGGCTTTATATCTGGTCATAGACACATTGAGATGACTTTATATCTGGTCATAGACACATTGAGATGGCTTTATATCTGGTCATAGACACATTGAGATGGCTTTATATCTGGTCATAGACACATTGAGATGGCTTTATATCTGGTCATAGACACATTGAGATGACTTTATATCTGGTCATAGACACATTGAGATGGCTTTTCATCTGGCTAAAGACTGGCTTTACTGCCTATCAGCACGGTCGTCGTGACAACCTGAAGGGACCATACATCACCCTGGCCTCCTACGTCAGCGTCACGCCGTCAGCCAGCAACACCCTCCATTAATCATTCACAGAGAACTCTCTCTTTCTTTCTTTCTTGCTCCATCTCTCTCTCCCTCTCTCTTTCTGTCTCTTGCTCTCTCTCTCTCACACACACACACACACACACATTCTGCTTTTTCTTCACTTTATTTTGACTCAGTTCTATCAATATGATCTGATGCATCACAAGTCAATTTGATGTATCACTTTTACATCGTGACCTCTAGGGCTCTGAGGTCACAACCTCTTAGGGTTGAACCAAGTGGTTTAGTTCCTTTAATTCCGATTCAGAGGGCTTGCCTCCAGACCCTTCAGATTCAATCCAGCTATGTGTTACTGTGCCAGGGTCTAGAATCCCACAAGGGCAGAAAGGGGAGCGCTCACATTGCCTTCATCCATCCTCACAGCCTCATTGTTGCTGTGGCACCCGCTATAACCATCAATCGTTCCTCTCTGTCCCGCAGAATAACCAGCCATTCATCTTGACCACGTTTCAGAACGGCCGTTCATCCATCCTTACTAGGCTGGCTACATAGCAGGACCATCCGTCCTTACTAGGCTGGCTACATAGCAGGACCATCCGTCCTTACTAGGCGGGCTACATAGCAGGACCATCCGTCCTTACTAGGCGGGCTACATAGCAGGACCATCCATCCTTACTAGGCGGGCTACATAGCAGGACCATCCGTCCTTAGTAGGCGGGCTACATAGCAGGACCATCCATCCTTACTAGGCGGGCTACATAGCAGGATCATCCATCCTTACTAGGCGGGCTACATAGCAGGACCATCCATCCTTACTAGGCTGGCTACATAGCAGGACCATCCATCCTTACTAGGCGGGCTACATAGCAGGACCATCCGTCCTTACTAGGCGGGCTACATAGCAGGACCATCCATCCTTACTAGGCGGGCTACATAGCAGGACCATCCGTCCTTAGTAGGCTGGCTACATAGCAGAACCATCCATCCTTACTAGGCGGGCTACATAGCAGGACCATCCGTCCTTAGTAGGCTGGCTACATAGCAGGACATTCGTCCTTAGTAGGCTGGCTACATAGCAGGACCATCCATCCTTAGTAGGCTGGCTACATAGCGGGACCATCCGTCCTCCATGTGTTCTCTGTGTGGCTGGTAGCAGGGACCACAGGCCAGCTCACTGTCTGCAGCAACACATAAAAACAAAAGCAAATGAGGCCAATGAACCACCAGGATTAGTGGAAATATGTTTTAGTGACATTTCAAAAGGTTAAAGTTCTGTGGTGTTGTGATATGTGTGTTATCTAGCTTCAACTAACTTGAAGCTTGGAAACTAAAACAAGCCTTTTAATATTGGCACTGCTGCCTAATGTTCAGTGTAGTTTTCAAGAAGTAGATCAATAGTTTTCCAATAGTCAGAAACCATTGGCTTTCTGTCTATGACAGTACATTACAGAATGATTCCACACCACTGCAGGAACCAGTTAGATCAGAACCTTTCCTAACGACAGCCTCCATGCCACAGGATTCCCTGAAGAGGACCTCCGTGTTCCCCAACCCTCACCCTCTCACACTAACCCTCTCACCCTCTGCTGTAATGCACCCTAACCCTCTCACCCTCTCACCCTGCTGTAATGTACCCTCACCCTCTCACCCTCTCTCTTTGCTGTAATGCACCCTCACCCTCTCACCCTCACCCTCTCTCTCTGCTGTAATGTACCCACACCCCAACCCTAACCCTCTCACCCTCTCTCTCTGCTGTAAGGTACCCTGACCCTAACCCTCTCACCCTCTCTCTCTGCTGTAATGCCCCCTCACCCTAACCCTCTCACCCTCTCTCTCTGCTGTAAAGCACTCTCACCCTAACCCTCTCACCCTCTCTCTCTGCTGTAAGGCACCCTGACCCTAACCCTCTCACCCTCTCTCTCTGCTGTAATGCACCCTGACCCTAACCCTCTCTCTCTGCTGTAATGCACCCTAACCCTCTCTCTCTCTCTCTGCTGTAATGTACCTTCTCTCTCTCTCTATCTCTCTCTCTCTCTGCTGTAATGTACCCTCACCCTCTCTCTCTCTCTCTGCTGTAATGTACCCTCACCCTCTCTCTCTCTTTCTCTCTCTCTCTTCTCTTTTCTATCCTTATTTACCCTCACCCTCTCTCTCTCTCTTGCTCTCTCTCTCTCTGCAATAATGTACCCTCACCCTCTCTCTCTCTCTCACTCTCTCTCTGCTGTAATGTACCCTCACCCTCTCTATCACGCTCTCTCTCTGCTGTAATGTACCCACACCCTCTCTCTCACGCTCTCTCTCTGCAATAATGTACCCTCACCCTCTCTCTCTCTCTCTCTCTCACTCTCTCTCTGCTGTAATGTACCCTCACCCTCTCTCTCACGCTCTCTCTCTGCTGTAATGTACCCTCACCCTCTCTCTCTCTCTCTGGCTGTTGTAATGCAGAGGGAGAGAAAAGTGTAGAGCCTTGTTTTCAGCAGCTGCTGTGAGTTCCACTAATTACCTCCCAAAGGATCCACTCTGCTGCTGTCAGACAGAGAGAGAGAAGGGGGGGTGAAGAGAGAGAGGGAGAGCGAGGGAGAGAGAGGGAAAGAGAGAGAGGGGGGAGAGAGAGAAGGAGGAGTGGAAGAGGATGGTTAGAAATAGTTGTGTGAGAGAAAGCGATTGAGGAAGAGAGTGGTGATAAGTAGAAAGGTAGAGGATGAAGACTTTTAGTGCGTCCAGCCCTGCATTCTGCTTTGGGTGGCATGTCGGTTGCCACCTCACTTACCTTACAAGCTATAACACTTAGATCTGCAGGCTGCGGGCCTTTTAAACATGGATGGGCCTGCTGTCTAATAGAGAGGACACATGCCGACACTCAGCCTTTCAGCACACTCCATTACGGCGGCTTGGGATATTCATGTGGCGACTCAGTGGGGTAGTGTTGGCAGAGGGGGTACAACTGCTACCTGGTGACCAACAGAGCATGAGTTCAAATCCCATCTGGGAACACCACCACTACTGTGCCCTTGAGCAAGGCATTTCATCTTGAATTGCTCCTGGGGGACTGCCCCTGAAATTTCATTGTAAGTGGCTTTGGATAAAAGCGTAGTGGTTATGATCTGTGGTGGTTATGTATCTGTGGTGGTTATGTATCTGTGGTGGTTATGATCTGTGGTGGTTATGATCTGTGGTGGTTATGTATGGTGGTTATGATCTGTGGTGGTTATGATCTGTGGTGGTTATGATCTGTGGTGGTTATGTATCTGTGGTGGTTATGACCTGTGGTGGTTATGATCTGTGGTGGTTATGATCTGTGGTGGTTATGTATCTGTGGTGGTTATGACCTGTGGTGGTTATGTATCTGTGGTGGTTATGTATCTGTGGTGGTTATATGGTGGTTATGTATCCTTGGTGTTTATGTATCCGTGGTGGTTATGTATCTGTGGTGGTTATATATCCTTGGTGGTTATGATCTGTGGTGGTTATATGGTGGTTATGATCTGTGGTGGTTATGTATCCTTGGTGTTTATGTATCCGTGGTGGTTATGTATCCATGGTGGTTATGTATCCATGGTGGTTATGTATCCATGGTGGTTATGTATCTGTGGTGGTTATGTGTCTGTGGTGGTTATGTATCCATGGTGGTTATGTGTCTGTGGTGGTTATGTATCTGTGGTGGTTATGTATCTGTGGTGGTTATGTGTCCGTGGTGGTTATGTGTCTGTGGTGGTTATGTATCTGTGGTGGTTATGTGTCCGTGGTGTTTATGTATCTGTGGTGGTTGTGTGTCCGTGGTGGTTGTGTGTCCGTGGTGGTTGTGTGTCCGTGGTGGTTATGTATCCGTGGTGGTTATGTATCTGTGGTGGTTATGTATCTGTGGTGGTTATGTGTCCGTGGTGGTTATGTGGTGGTTATGTATCTGTGGTGGTTATGTATCCGTGGTGGTTATGTGTCCGTGGTGGTTATGTATCCGTGGTGGTTATGTATCCGTGGTGGTTATGTATCCGTGGTGGTTATGTGTCCGTGGTGGTTATGTATCTGTGGTGGTTATGTATCTGTGGTGGTTATGTATCCGTGGTGGTTATGTATCCATGGTGGTTATGTATCTGTGGTGGTTGTGTGTCCGTGGTGGTTATGTGTCCGTGGTGGTTATGTATCCGTGGTGGTTATATGGTGGTTATGTATCCGTGGTGGTTATGTATCCATGGTGGTTATGTGTCCGTGGTGGTTGTGTGTCCGTGGTGGTTATGTGTCCGTGGTGGTTATGTATCCGTGGTGGTTATGTGTCCGTGGTGGTTGTGTGTCCGTGGTGGTTGTGTGTCCGTGGTGGTTATGTATCCGTGGTGGTTATATGGTGGTTATGTATCTGTGGTGGTTATGTGTCCGTGGTGGTTGTGTGTCCGTGGTGGTTGTGTGTCCGTGGTGGTTGTGTGTCCGTGGTGGTTGTGTGTCCGTGGTGGTTATGTGTCCGTGGTGGTTGTGTGTCCGTGGTGGTTGTGTGTCCGTGGTGGTTATATGGTGGTTATGTATCCGTGGTGGTTGTGTGTCCGTGGTGGTTGTGTGTCCGTGGTGGTTGTGTGTCCGTGGTGGTTATGTGTCCGTGGTGGTTATGTATCTGTGTTACGTTTCTCTCCGCACTTCCTTAGGCTCACAGGGCTTAAGGGTTAAGGGTCACGCTACACTGGACCAGATCACTGGCCAGTCAAACTTTGTTCCTCCTGAAATCTTAATGAGCTGCTTATCTATATGGAGTGTGCTGCTTTGAGATATCACCAGTGTGTGCGTGCATGCGTGCGTGCGTGCGTGCGTGATGTGCTTAACATAGTTTAGATTGACTTTCAGAGTCGACGTTCTCACAGCAACTAATCAAAGGTCGTTCATTTATATTTCTTTACTCAGAACACACGTAACACCTTCAGTTGTTTCCGTTCAGAACACACACACACACACACACACACACACACACACACACACACACACACACACAGACAGACAGACAGACAGACAGACAGACAGACAGACAGACAGACAGACACACACACACACTGAAGCTGGGTCTGGAGTGTGTGGCTATGTGGATATGAATCACCACTATAGTGTCCAATGACGGATGCATTGATGTTTTCCTGCCTCAGTAGCCTTGTGTCTGTTCTATGTTTACTGCATTTTAAATTGTATATTGTACTGCTTTAACTGTATATTCTGTCATGTACGGTGACCATGTTTAGAAAGGCCCCTATTCATTGAATGTTACTATTAATCTTTGATTATTTATAAGACTGTTTGTGCCATATGGCCTTGGAGAATAATTCTAACCCAAAGAAGAATAGTTAGGTTGTTTCTACTACTTAGTGTAGAGTTAAAGTTAGGTTGAGCCCTTATTTAATTGGAGGCTGAGTAAGGGAGACATAATTCTACTTAGTCTAGAGGGAACAAAGCATGACACTGGCATACGCCTGCCTAACTGGCAATGTAGCAATCCTGATCAAAAAGTAATGTTTTAGAATCCCAAATGAACATGTTTGAGTGTGTAAAAATGCGTAAAAAAAAGGTGTAAAAAGCTGCGAACTGGGTGGGCCTGGTACTGTATTCATGTGTCCGGGGAATTACCTCCATGGCATCTTAGTTCTCCCCACCCCCCTTGCGGCCGGCATTAGTAAATGTGTGCTGACAGCAGAGGTAACCTTCAGCACGCCGCTGGACCGGGGGCTGTACGTCTTCATTTGCCCTGCGCTCTGCAGATGCCAGGGAAAGGGAACGTTATTTTCTGTGTCTGGCCCCCAGGGAAAGCTGGGGCTAATGATGCTGGCCACGTTGATTGTTACCTTGCTCCTAGAATAGAATGCTTTTAAGACCGAGTGGACACTGGGGCAGTGCCCCATAGATACACACACACACACACACACACACACACACACACACACACACACACACACACACACACACACACACACACACACACACACACACACACTCCCTAACACCTTTGAACCTAGGAAGCCCAGGAAGTCCACCTCTTGCTGTGATTATGCAGCACCTGTGTGTGCACCTATTAATCATCCAACGGGCTGGGAAATGATTATTTAGGCCATGCTCTTTTTTATTTTCTACAGAAGAGTTATATTGTGCGGTATATTGCAACATATATTGAGCAATACTGTACAACATTGTTATTGGACTAACAGCAGCTATCCATTTAAGTGTATCTTATTGTGTACATTTAAGTGTACTTATTCTGTAGGACTCAGATGTGTAGTTCTGTGATGGATATGGAAACGGGTGATTGGATGATCCTTCATGCTGTAGTGACATCAGCTGAGAGGTCTCTCTCTCTGGTCCCTGACAGACACTCAGGAGCTGTCTGTCAAGCCAGACTCCGTGGACAAGATGATGCATTAGAAACAGCAGATTCTGAATATTGTTTCAGTTTACCAAAGTGCACAGCTCTGTTTAATCACTATCATCTTCTAAATAGATTTAATGATTAAAATAGCAGGGTCTTTCCATTCTCAAAAAAGTCCCCAGAAATCATATTCACAGCCAACTGTCCAGCCAGCAATTACAATCACAGGACAGCCCTGGCTGACAGCACTGTCTCCACAGAAACACGAACGTGTTCCAAAGCAAAGCACCAAGGAGCAGAAAACGCATCGCTTCACTGTCGGTCTTCCAACGTAGACGTTGTCATTAGACGTGTTTCACCCAAAGCACTAGCCTTCTGCTCATTCTCCCTCAGTGGCCTAAGGTCTGGGTGCAGGGACGGGATTTTAATGAAGGGCTATTACTGTTAACCACAGGCTGACAGGCTGTCTACTAATCCCCTGGGTGGCCATCACAGGGAGGCCCAGCAGACTCACGCTGGTCATCAGGCGTCTGGGTGAGACCCAGTCCTAAGTCAGCCAGCGTCTTTGCTTCTGGGTGAGACCCAGTCCTAAGTCAGCCAGCGTCTTTGCTTCTGGGTGAGACCCAGTCCTAAGTCAGCCAGCGTCTTTGCTTCTGGGTGAGACCCAGTCCTAAGTCAGCCAGCGTCTTTTAGGAACTGATTCCCTCATGTTCAGAAGGGGGAATTCCACACTGATTAGATTCACTCTGCACATTTCAGCATGCACACACACACACACACACACACACACACACACACACATACACATACACACACACACACACACACACACACACACACACACACACACACACACACACACACACACACTCTCTCGCTCTCTGGCTTCCTCCAAAGCCAAATGGACTGGCCCTTCTGCTGGCTACTACCCTATCCACATGCTAGGTCCCATCCATCTCCTGCAGCCTTTATAAGCTGTTTCTCTGTCTCTCTCTCTCTCTTTCTCTTCTCTTCTCTTCTCCCCCCTCCTCTCCCAGGCCATGGCAGGTGCACCCAGGGCCACATAAGGCCCTTGCCAGAGGCCTGAATGAGGTCTTTATAGATTCCCTCTCAATGGCCCTGTGTTAGCCGGGCCATCACAGGAGTACCCACTGTCTCTGCTGTGATGATCCACAGCCCTGGGGTTCTAACCCATAACCCTAACCCCTAACCTTGACCCCTAACCCTAACCCTAACCCCTAACCCTGACTGACCAGGGGACAGGACAGATCCACTAGGGGCCTCACATACCCCCTAACCCTAACCCCTAACCCCTAACCCTGACCCTGACTGACCAGGGGATAGGAAAAATCCACTAGGGGCCTCACATTCCCCCTAACCCCTAACCTTGACCCCTAACCCCTAACCCTGACCCCTAACCCCTAACCCTGACTGACCAGGGGACAGGACAGATCCACTAGGGGCCTCACATACCCCCTAACCCCTAACCCTGACCCCTAACCCTAACCCCTAACCCTGACTGACCAGGGGATAGGACAGATCCACTAGGGACCTCACAGTGCTGCATTCCAGGCAGGCTCCTGAATCCCCCCCCCCCCCCTCCTTAGACTGTAGACAGACGGAAACAGCATATAACTGCAAGCTTCTCAGGCACAGAGAGAGACAGAGAGAGAGAGAGAGACAGAGAGAACGACAGAGACACACAGAGAAACAGAGAGAGAGAGAGAGAAAGTAAAGATTTAAGCAGTGCAGCCAGACATCACAGCTTAGTTAGGATTTATGAGGAATATAATAATCTCATGAAATGACGGAGGAGGAAGTATGAGTCAGCAGCTCTGTCGCTGTCACACACCTAACACCATCGCTGACGCCTGCTCGCTACAGGCCTGCATATGCACAGCAAGCCCTCCACAGGAGAACAGTTAGAAAGTTCAGATTCACTAACAACAAGGTCCTTTCAAGGTTTACAATGTGTTTTAATAGGAGGATGAAAGTGAGCAGCTTCTGACCATGGCCTTTTTCCTTTGAACATTCTCATGACACAGAGTATATAAAGGAAAGGGTTAACTCTGTCAGCCATTTTGTTTAGAGTTTCTTATTGTACCTACTTTGAATGTCAGCATTCTCCTTGTCCTTATATATTCATGAAGGTCCTTCGACCAGATGTGTAGGGACTGCGTCCAATTCCTCCTCAAGGCCGATGTTACTTTGAATGGAAAAGCCTTTGAAAGCGCAATTTGTAAATTATTAATTGGCACATGCACTTATGTCATGTAGGGAAGGTTACCAGGCTTTTAGAAGTCCCACGAAACCTGTCAGTTTGTCTTAAATATCCTCCAACGTGAAACATTGTCCATAAGGCAATCATTGAATAATGCCACATTTCGAAGTTGACATAACAAGACATTTGAGTAGAGTACAGTACAGAGTTTGAACTTCCTGCACTTCCTGTACACAGGAGTAAGACAGGAAGTGTTGTCCTCGTTGGGCTGTCGGCTGTCAGCTTTCACTCCCATCTGGGCCAGTGGCTTTAGCACTGCCACCGCATAATCAATCACAAGTGCCTCGGTGGATTTCCCAAACGTACTGATCCTGCCAAAGACTCCATCGGCTTATTAAAGACGCAGCAGCCGTGGAACAATACTCAGCCAATCAGGGACCAAGAAAAAACGGGTGTGAGAACTAAGGGACAGGTTTAAAGGTTTAATCAGTAAACTGAGGGACAGGTTTAAAGGTTTAATCAGTAAACTGAGGGACAGGTTTAATCAGTAAACTGAGGGACAGGTTTAAAGGTTTAATCAGTAAACTGAGGGACAGGTTTAATCAGTAAACTGAGGGACAGGTTTAAAGGTTTAATCAGTAAACTGAGGGACAGGTTTAATCAGTAAACTGAGGGACAGGTTCAAAGGTTTAATCAGTAAACTGAGGGACATGTTTAATCAGTAAACTGAGGGACAGGTTAAAAGGTTTAATCAGTAAACTGAGGGACAGGTTTAATCAGTAAACTAAGGGACAGGTTTAATCAGTAAACTGAGGGACAGGTTTAAATGTTTAATCAGTAAACTGAGGGACAGGTTTAATCAGTAAACTGAGGGACAGGTTTAAATGTTTAATCAGTAAACTGAGGGAGAGGTTTAATCAGTAAACTGAGGGACAGGTTTAAATGTTTAATCAGTAAACTGAGGGACAGGTTTAATCAGTAAACTGAGGGACAGGTTTAATCAGTAAACTGAGGGACCGGTTTAAAGGTTTAATCAGTAAACTGAGGGACAGGTTTAATCAGTAAACTGAGGGACAGGTTAAAAGGTTTAATCAGTAAACTGAGGGACAGGTTTAATCAGTAAACTAAGTTTTTAATCAGTAAACTGAGGGACAGGTTTAAATGTTTAATCAGTAAACTGAGGGACAGGTTTAATCAGTAAACTGAGGACAGGTTTAAATGTTTAATCAGTAAACTGAGGGAGAGGTTTAATCAGTAAACTGAGGGACAGGTTTAAATGTTAAATCAGTAAACAGAGGTGACAGGTTTAATCAGTAAACTGAGGGACAGGTTTAATCAGGTTTAAAGGTTTAATCAGTAAACTGAGGGACAGGTTTAATCAGTAAACTGAGGGACAGGTTTAAAGGTTTAATCAGTAAACTGAGGGACAGGTTTAAAGGTTTAATCAGTAAACTGAGGGACAGGTTTAATCAGTAAACTGAGGGACAGGTTTAAGGTTTGTAAACTGAGGGACAGGTTTAAAGGTTTAATCAGTAAACTGAGGGACAGGTTTAATCAGTAAACTGAGGGACAGGTTCAAAGGTTTAATCAGTAAACTGAGGGACAGGTTTAATCAGTAAACTGAGGGACAGGTTTAAAAGGTTTAATCAGTAAACTGAGGGACAAGGTTTAATCAGTAAACTGAGGGACAGGTTCAAGTTTAATCAGTAAACTGAGGGACATGTTTAATCAGTAAACTGAGGGACAGGTTAAAAGGTTTAATCAGTAAACTGAGGGACAGGTTTAATCAGTAAACTAAGGGACAGGTTTAATGAGTAAACTGAGGGACAGGTTTAAATGTTTAATCAGTAAACTGAGGGACAGGTTTAATCAGTAAACTGAGGGACAGGTTTAAATGTTTAATCAGTAAACTGAGGGAGAGAGGTTTAATCAGTAAACTGAGGGACAGGTTTAAATGTTTAATCAGTAAACTGTGGGACAGGTTTAATCAGTAAACTGAGGGACAGGTTTAATCAGTAAACTGAGGGACAGGTTTATCAGTAAACTGAGTTTAATCAGTAAACTGAGGGACAGGTTTAATCAGTAAACTGAGGGACAGGTTAAATGTTTAATCAGTAAACTGAGGGACAGGTTTAATCAGTAAACTGAGGGACAGGTTTAATCAGTAAACTGAGGGACAGGTTTAAAGGTTTAATCAGTAAACTGAGGGACAGGTTTAATCAGTAAACTGAGGGACCGGTTTAAAGGTTTAATCAGTAAACTGAGGGACAGGTTTAATCAGTAAACTGAGGGACAGGTTTAAAGGTTTAATCAGTAAACTGAGGGACAGGTTTAAAGGTTTAATCAGTAAACTGAGGGACAGGTTTAATCAGTAAACTGAGGGACAGGTTTAAAGGTTTAATCAGTAAACTGAGGGACAGTTTGTTTAGGTTTGTGTTGTAAAAAAATGCAAATAAAACATAGAAATGACAAAGGTCAACAGTCTGCATTTGTTTTTGGAGGATTTGCATGGCTGATTAGGGCTTGTGTAGAGACTGGAGAGACCACAGATCTTCACTAGTAACAAGCAGAACTATTGATTTTTCACAGACTCTAGAACTGCCTTATTTCTTTGAAAGTTTTGAGCACAATTTACTTGGAGTGTGTGTTTACGTGAATGGGTGTTTACTTGGAGTGTGTGTTTACATGAATGGGTGTTTACGTGAATGGGTGTTTACGTGCGTATTTAGATCCAAGCAACCGCCACACAACAAACAAGTGCACAATGTTGTAACTCATGCTGCAGGTGTATTGATGGCTGTGTGTGTGTGTGTGTGTGTGTGTGTGTGTGTGTGTGTGTAAACTCAATAGGGAATCAGCATCTGAGCAGTTCAGTGGTGCTCCAGTGAATCACAGTAATTCATAAACACAGAAGTGGCCTGTCTGCCGCTGGCCAGGCTCTCATTAAAAACAAAAGGCTGTTACCATTTTTTGAGCAGAGAGCACAAAACATACAAATGATGTAGGGGATACCCCAGTCCTATTATCCCATGGTTTATTGATCCCAAAAGTGAGAGAAGGGATTTGAAGACAGCAGGTTTAGATTCTCACGCTGGTTATGTAATGTAAATGAAAATGCCCACTAAGCTTTGCAATGCACCGCCGCCCATACTGCTCTGACTTCATTGGTCACATAGAAAACATTGCATTTGGTGATTGGAGGTATTTTTAGAACAAGATAAAGCTAATTAGCGGGGTAATTTTAAAGCGTATATATACTGTATAAGCTTGTATTGATAGTTGGCTTGTACTGTGCTGGTTCATTGGTTATTTATTGTAGTGTTGTCGTTTTGTAATCACTTGTTTTATTCTGTGCTGCTGCCTATCTTGGCCAGGACACCCTTGCAAAAGAGATGTTTAATATCAACTGGATCTTTCCTGGTTATCTAAAGATAATATGTATGTACATGTATATACTGTATATATATATATAGCTCATGTGGTTAGGGTTAGGCGTCATCAACATCCCTTCCCAAAGCAGGAACAGGAACTGTTCAGATAAAGATGGCCAGTGTTACATTGCATTATAAGGAGCCTGACCGGTGTATCATTTACACATGGATTGGCTCCATGCTACAAGCCTGTGTTTGAATCTGTACTCTCTACTTAGAATCCAATGTAAACCAAGGCCTGCGTGCTGTGATGTCACGGTGCTAAAAGCCCTCCATTGATTCATGGTGCCTTCTCCAGCTCTGTCCAGAGAGTCCTCTGGAGAGTGTCACATCACAAACCCAGCGGACACTGATGCTTGCTGAGGAAACATCCCTCTGAGCATCAAGTGCTCCACCACCAGTCATAATTGTAGGGAGTAGATGTCTTCTGTGGGGAGAAACATAACAGCGGTAGACGTGTGAGGATGCGTGTAGCTTCCGTGTCTCATGTAGATGTGTGTGCTGTTGTCTGAGATGGAAGCCGTGACTCACACAGTGAGTAGGCAGGAAAGCAGCGGCCTCCAGAAAAGATTAGCATGACGAAAAATCTGCATGAAGCACTATTGCTGTCACTGCACGCTGTGCACAATATCATTGCAGTGCATTGCTCTTAGTGAAATGTGAAAGGCAGCATCTGGAAGGACAGCAGAGTTGATCAGAGACTCTGGGAGAGGAGCACAGGGTTATGCTGCTGGGACAAAGGGTCTGTCCATAGAAACCAGTTAGGACATGTGATGGAATGTAAAGAGACAGTATGTCCTCAACCACATCCTGTTCTGACAATCAGCAGTGCTCTCTCACGTTACTTTCATGACAAGGTAAGGCAGTAAACCTGTTAAATGAACAGAAAGCCTGTGTTCAGCACGAGGGCCTGGTTAAAGGCAGCGCGTTGACAAAAGGTCTCACTGGTATGACACGGTTAGGAATATCCTTCACTAAACCGGCTGTCCTCAGCTCAAAGTTAGTCTGAGCTCCTCCTGTGGAAACACACAGTGAAGGACCAGAGACTTGAGCTGTTCTCTGTGAAGTGGGGAGTTCTCATGAAAAGCCTGTCACTGGTTTATACACTGCCTCCCCTGGTGCCTCCAGACAGGGAACACGGCAGAGCGTCAGCCTGCAGGGAGGAACCTAGCGAGGGTGAGGAGCGGAGCGCAGACGACCCCTCCCAGGTCTGATCAACACAAACTTCCCTCTCTAACAATCCCTTTGTTCCATGTCTCTGACAACCATGAATTATTCATGAGCCAAGCATAATCCATTTTAATAAGAATCTCTTTGGCATTGGGGTGATTAACAGTGGTGTTTGAATAAAAAAGACCCTCACCCTGTGACGTATGTTAGTTCTAAAACATATGAGTGACAGTAGGATGTCTGTGGGAACATGCATGCTAATGCTAGGAATGTGGCTCTAAAGAGATTTTTGCACGGCACAGCTATCTGAGTGACTCTGGTTTCTCTATAGAAAGAGGAGGATAAAATGGCTGCCTTTGTAAAGGAAGACTGCATCTGTGGAACAAACAATGAGGTCAGAGAAGAAAGACTGACCTCCTTCCTGTGATCTTTGCCAGGTCTCATGGACGGGGCCAGTCATCCCATTATAGCCTTATAGCCTTTGGAGGGAGGGGGGGGGGGGGGGGAGGGGGGGGGGGGGGGGGGGCATTATGCTGTTATAGCCTATAGCGGGGGGGGGGGGCAGTCATCTCGTTATAGCCCATGGGGGGGGGCATTATACAATTATAGCCTATAAGGGGGGGGGCATTATACTATTATAGCCTTAAGGGGGGGGGGGGGGGGCATTATACTATTATAATATAATAGTATAATGGGAGCAGTCAACGGGGGCAGTCAACCCGTTACAGCCTCCTCTCATGGGGGGGGGGCAGTCATCCCGTTATAGCCTTTAGGGGGGGCAGTCATCCCGTTATAGCCTCCTCTCTCATGGGGGGGGGCAGTCATCCTGTTATAGCCTCCTCTCATGGGGCGGGGGGGGGGGGGCACTCAACCGGTTATAGCCTCCTCTCAGGGGGGGGGGCCCTCAACCCCTTATAGCCACCGCTCATGGGGCGGGGGGGGGGGGGCAGTCATCCTGTTATAACCTCCTCTCATGGGGGGGGGCAGTCATCCCGTTATAGCCTATGGGGGGGGCAGTCATCCCGTTATAGCCTCCTCCTCTCATGGGGGGGGGGGGGCAGTCATCCCGTTATAGCCTCCTCTCATGGGGGGGGGGCTGTCATCCCGTTATAGCCTATGGGGGGGCAGTCATCCCGTTATAGCCTCCTCTCATGGGGGGGGGGGGCAGTCATCCCGTTATAGCCTATGGGGGGGGGGCAGTCATCCCGTCATAGCCTCTTCTCATGGGGCGGGGGGGGGGCAGTCATCCCGTTATAGTCTCCTCTCATAAGGGGGGGGGGGGGGGGGCAAAGGGGAACTGAATTGTTATTTTTTCTGCCAAATATAAAAATAAATTTCCAGTCCTTTAGTCTATTTGACGTTTCGTTTCTGTTTCTAGGAGATTCCTTTGATATCTCTGGCCTTGCACAAACCCACTCCACACCAAGGGGAATCTCCACATCAGAGAATTAGCTCCGTCTGATGTGCTAATGGGACACTTCACACTCACGCATGACGGCATACTTACCATGACTCAGCCTTATGCAAACTTTCTGCTTACAACTTCAAGATGTTGTTTTGTGTGTGCATGACTGAGAGCTGCTTCCTGTCTCCTCCACAGGAACAGGGAGAGCTCAGGAACGTTGTCGCTGGATCTCACATCGATTCTCTGCACACCTGCTGAGATTAAGACTGTAGAATTTGTTAAGCGCCCGCAACAATATCCAAATGATTGGTCATTAGCTAAACAAAGCTGTTGTCTTATCATTAGGTAGACCAGTGTGTGGGCATGTTGACAAGATTTGTTTTGGGTTTCAGTGGCTGCTGTGTGTGTTTCTACTTGGTGGGGGACGAGGGGGTATAACAGGCGTTTCCTCTGACAGGAAGTAAATTCCTCTGGTTTGGTAGCTGATGAGAATCCCTGAGTCTGAAGAAGGGCCTCATCAGTCTCTCCGCCTGTGTTTGCTGATCCAGTGGTTCTGGTGTTAATAACTCAACTCCCTCACACAGAGCACTCACCCTCTCTGTTCGGGATCAGTCGGGGGGAGAGAGGGAGAGGGAGAGAGAGGGAGGGAGAGAGGACTGTGGGTCAGAGATGAAAGAAATCACTGGGTTGTTGACCAAGAAATCAGTGGTGTGCAGTAGTTATCTGCCATGTGAAGCGGCTTTTGAGAGTAGGCAGCCGCTTGCAGACCAAAGGGCATGATCAAAAACCTTCACTGATAGGATTCACATACTCAACTTTAGTGTGTGTGTGTGTGTGTGTGTGTGTGTGTGTGTGTGTGTGTACTGGTGATTGGAAGTGTGTGTGTGTGTGTGTGTGTGTGTGTTTCTGTGCTGGTGACTGCAGTGTGTATGTGTGTAAATGTAATGTTGCTCTGGTTCTTATGGCAGCGGACGAGGGGTTGGTGTTGTTGACATAGCTGATTATGGATGACAACGTCGTCTTGATCTAATAAAGTTTAGCTTTAGTTTAACGTTGTTCACCACTTCCTTCCTGTGGTGTTTCTGCAGAACATAGGCAACGATGACTGTCCAAACTAACTGATGTGCTCCACATCTGCATATTAATGAGGAACTTCATCAGGCAGCGCTAACAAGCGCGCAACATTTTGTTTTAAGGAGAGAGTAGTGAGCAACACTTACTCACCATTTACAAATAGCTGCCAGGATCAAGATCAGTCCACATTTACAAAAAACAGTTTCAAGCACAAACAATAACGATCTTAGTGGGTAGGACAGCTATCTGTGTAAAAGCTTAGTGGGTAGGACAGCTATCTGTGTCAAAGCTTAGTGGGTAGGACAGCTATCTGTGTAAAAGCTTAGTGGGTAGGACAGCTATCTGTGTAAAAGCTTAGTGGGTAGGACAGCTATCTGTGTAAAAGCTTAGTGGGTAGGACAGCTATCTGTGTAAAAGCTTAGTGGGTAGGACAGCTATCTGTGTAAAAGCTTAGTGGGTAGGACAGCTATCTGTGTCAAAGCTTAGTGGGTAGGACAGCTATCTGTGTAAAAGCTTAGTGGGTAGGACAGCTATCTGTGTAAAAGCTTAGTGGGTAGGACAGCTATCTGTGTAAAAGCTTAGTGGGTAGGACAGCTATCTGTGTAAAAGCTTAGTGGGTAGGACAGCTATCTGTGTAAAAGCTTAGTGGGTAGGACAGCTATCTGTGTCAAAGCTTAGTGGGTAGGACAGCTATCTGTGTAAAAGCTTAGTGGGTAGGACAGCTATCTGTGTAAAAGCTTAGTGGGTAGGACAGCTATCTGTGTAAAAGCTTAGTGGGTAGGACAGCTATCTGTGTAAAAGCTTAGTGGGTAGGACAGCTATCTGTGTAAAAGCTTAGTGGGTAGGACAGCTATCTGTGTCAAAGCGAATGTGACTGTATGCCGTTGTTTACCACATGAAATACCGACCTCTGACCCCCCTGTTCTACAGCGATACTACAAATACCGACCTCTTAACCCCCCTGTTCTACAGTGATACTACCAATACCGACCTCTTAACCCCCCTGTTCTACAGTGATACTACAAATACCGACCTCTTAACCCCCCTGTTCTACAGTGATACTACAAATACCGACCTCTTAACCCCCCTGTTCTACAGTGATACTACAAATACCGACCTCTTAACCCCCCTGTTATACAGTGACACTACAAAGGAAGCCTCTAGTTCATAGTTAGCACTAAGAATGTAGGTTATTCACACGCTGTCTACAGTAACTGCTAACTGAGCCTTAAAGCAGCCTATATACAGTCTGGGATACCACCCTGCACTATGAATACATACACATACAGTCTGTGATACCACCCTGCACTGTGAATACATACAGTCTGTGATACCACCCTGCACTGTGAATACATACAGTCTGTGATACCACCCTGCACTATGAATACATACAGTCTGGAATACCACCCTGCACTATGCATACACACATACAGTCTGGGAGACCACCCTGCACTATGAATACATACTGTCTGGAATACCACCCTGCACTATGAATACATACACATACAGTCTGGAATACCACCCTGCACTGTGAAAACATACAGTCTGGAATACCACCCTGCACTATGAATACATACACATACAGTCTGGAATACCACCCTGCACTGTGAAAACATACAGTCTGGAATACCACCCTGCACTATGAATACATACAGTCTGGAATACCACCCTGCACTATGAAAACATACAGTCTGTGATACCACCCTGCACTGTGAATACATACAGTCTGGAATACCACCCTGCACTATGAATACATACAGTCTGTGATACCACCCTGCACTATGAATACATACAGTCTGGAATACCACCCTGCACTATGAAAACATACAGTCTGTGATACCACCCTGCTGTGAATACATACAGTCTGTGATACCACCCTGCACTGTGAATACATACAGTCTGTGATACCACCCTGCACTATGATAACATACAGTCTGGAATACCACCCTGCACTGTGAAAACATACAGTCTGGAATACCACCCTGCACCGTGAAAACATACAGTCTGGAATACCACCCTGCACTGTGAAAACATACAGTCTGTGATACCACCTGCACTGTGAATACATACAGTCTGGATACCACCCTGCACTATGAAAACATACAGTCTGGAATACCACCCTGCACTGTGAAAACATACAGTCTGGAATACCACCCTGCACCGTGAAAACATACAGTCTGGAATACCACCCTGCACTGTGAAAACATACAGTCTGGAATACCACCCTGCACTGTGAAAACATACAGTCTGGAATACCACCCTGCACTGTGCGTAAATGCTGCAGCACATCAATCTTCATCACGTTGGAAAACAATACACTGACAACAACAAATCAATGAGTCTTGACCTCTTGGTGACCTCTTGGTGACTCAGTAACATTAGTTTCCTCCCTCCTCTCCCTTCTCAATAACAACAGAGCAAATATATAACAAAAACACTTTAAACTATGACTCAGTGAAGCTCTGAGGGGCTCCTATGTATATCCCCCTGGAGAGGGCTGGGTGTATCAACATCCTGCAGAGTTTCTGTTCTCTGCGCTGGGGAAAGCATTTCCCCATGTCTGTGTAGCCCCTTTCATGTACCTGAGTGAACTGTGACTGCAACAGACCAATGACCTCCAGTCCCAGCAGCCCAGTCCCACCTGACTGGCCGTCAGTAAGTCTTCCAGTCCCACCTGACTGGCTGTCAGTAAGTCTTCCAGTCCCACCTTACTGGCCGTCAGTAAGTCTTCCAGTCCCACCTGACTGGCTGTCAGTAAGTCTTCCAGTCCCACCTTACTGGCCGTCAGTAAGTCTTCCAGTCCCAGCAGCCCAGTCCCACCTGACTGGCCGTCAGTAAGTCTTCCAGTCCCACCTGCTGGCTGTCAGAAAGTCTTCCAGTCCCCCTGACTGGCTGTCAGTGAACTGTCTTCAACAGTCCCACCTGACTGGCCGTCCCAAGTCCCAGTCCCCCCTGACTGGCTGTCAGTAAGTCTTCCAGTCCCACCTGACTGGCCGTCAGTAAGTCTTCCAGTCCCAGCAGCCCAGTCCCACCTGACTGGCCGTCAGTAAGTCTTCCAGTCCCACCTGACTGGCTGTCAGTAAGTCTTCCAGTCCCACCTGACTGGCTGTCAGTAAGTCTTCCAGTCCCACCTGACTGGCCGTCAGTAAGTCTTCCAGTCCCACCTGACTGGCTGTCAGTAAGTCTTCCAGTCCCACCTGATTGGCTGTCAGTAAGTCTTCTTTCCTGGTCCCCTCACTGACAAACCCTGTGGCCTGTTAGAGCATGACAACGACGGGAACCCTGAAGACACTGCTTTCTGTAAACAAAGGCCAACTCCTCTCCCTTGGCAACTGGAGGAAATGAACGAACACAAGCGTTTTGATTATAAGTTGCTCCAGGGAACTCATTCTGTGGTATTGACTATGAGCTGTAAGTGAAATGACTAGCTATCTCTCTGGATCTAACATCTTAAACTATGTGTGAGGTAGTATTAGTCCATGACAATACAACATATACAATAAAATCAAATGCCAACGGTGCTACAGTTAAACCTTAGGGAAACATTTTCCAGCATGCTGGTTCCTGCTTTTGTTTTACTAATCTATGAACTAAGAACCTAGGAGATCCTTCAAACCATGTTTACCACACCCCCAGAATTGCAACATAGTTGCAGAACTGATTCACCTACAATTCTTTATTATTTTTGCTGTCAGTGGCGGTGGGTGGGATGGGCACAATGTCAGGAGAGCTCTTTATACAGAGGTTATCCCTGCACCATGGCAACAGCTCACAGCACCTCTGGGTGAGCTTAAGATGCAGGCAGCAGTGGGCTGCTAACCATTTCCCTGGCAGACTTTACTGTCCTTACAGCCATGCTTCTCCATTTCTCCTTTTCTCTCAGACAATACTTGGCTTTCGCTTTGGCCACTTTATGGAAAATATACAGATCCTGATCAATGTTTTTGGGGGTGTTAATTTATAGTAGTTTTGTTTACTTCGTTATTTGGCTTGTTTGAGAAAGCAAAGAGATAAATGTTGTTTTGGAGCATGTCTAAGATCTACATCTGAAAACATCTAAAAGATGATTTAACTGGTGTTCTCTTTCAAAAGTCAATCAAAACGTAATTCAGATTTTTTTAACACCCACTTAAAAAACTTACAAAAAGTATTAATATCAATTTGTCGAATAATGCGCTGACAGGATATAACTTTCACAAAATTAAGGGCTGTTCTAGGGGACCTCTAACATTTCAGCGTTCCACAGTGTCAAACAGTACACATTTCGTTTGGTCAAAATCAAGTTGGCAAATGTTATTGCTCCCTCAACCCACTTGGCAAGGCGCCCGCCTTTCTTCTCATCTCCTCAAGAACTCGCTGGTCACAAAAGGTCAAGTGAAGCGGAGCCACCTAAACTGCATCGCTGGTCACCAAAGGTCAAGTGAAGCGGAGCCACCTAAACTGCATTGCTGGTCACCAAAGGTCAAGTGAAGCGGAGCCACCTAAACTGCATCGCTGACATTTACAGCTCGCACAATACTCTCTCCCGTGAGAGTGTGATGGGCTGATATTACAGAGTGAACACAGACAGGCCTCCCTGGGGAATCTGAACTATGTATTAATGGGTTGGTGTTTAATTTGAGCTAGGTGGACATCCTGAACTGAAGGAAGGAGGGGATCTTAGATGTTTTAAAATGTGTTGGACATTGTGTATTAATAGACTCTAGTATTCCTGCCTCCGGGTGGAACAAAGCGAGTCTGACCAGGAACTCCCCGCCTTACTTTAGCGCAGACGAGTTGCCTTAAAGCTGCGGCCATCACACGTGTTATATTAATGTGATCTGTATTATGAATGTAGGCTTTCATAGCCTGAGTCACACAGGTTTTAGCATGTGGAACGCCGACATCAGCACCTGTGTATTCCAATTTTTTTAAATGTATTTCTGACCTATATGTGCATGCCAGCATGTGCAACTATAAAATGTCACTAACCCAGATCCCCAAAACAACAGAATGTCGTTCCCGTGGTTCTTTGAAAGCCGTTGATCAATAATGCAGAGACTACAGCTGCCAGCGGGCATCGCTGCAGCTACAGCAGGGAGCTGTGAGAAAAGAGCTCTCTCTTAGCTTCTCCCATTGATATTAATAGAAGCCTATTAATTAACCACCGAGGTATCAAATATAGCCCAGGCTAGCAGACGTCGACTCAGCTGGGGAAAGCCGCTGAACGTGTGGCTGGGCTTTGGGTGTGGGTTCTGCTGGGTCCATACAAACCTCATATCCAGCATCAGGATAGAGGCTTTGGGTTCTGCTGGGTCCAGACAAACCTCATATCCAGCATCAAGACAGAAGCTCTGGGTGTGGGTTAGGGTTAGGGTTAGGCCTGCTCCTGGCTGGACATGGCTGAGTGGATGGGTTAGGGTTAGGATTAGGGTTAGGCCTGCTCCTGGCTGGACATGGCTGAGTGGATGGGTTAGGGTTAATGTCAGGGTTAGGGTTAGGCCTGCTCCTGGCTGGACATCGCTGAGTGGATGGGTTAGGGTTAGGGTTAGGGTTAGGGTTAGGCCTGCTCCTGGCTGGACATGGCTGAGTGGATGGGTTAGGGTTAATGTCAGGGTTAGGGTTAGGCCTGCCCCTGGCTGGACATGGCTGAGTGGATGGGTTAGGGTTAGGGTTAGGCCTCTGTGTAGTTCATAAAGATACATGTCCAAATGACTTCCAGTAAGGCTGAAGGCTGAGCTCTGTAAAATTACTGTTTTAAAAATAATGTATTTTTCCATGCTGCCATGTCCAATACGCTTTGATGTGGTTGACGTTGACTACCTGCTGTAACATAATGATGTACTAAAACAATGGATAAGTGCAAGAGAAGAGAAACAGCCACATCTCAACAATAGTCCTATTCAGAGATACAGCAAAATGCTTTTATGGTTGACAGCTAGACGGATGTGTACTGCATGTCGCTCTATATTGCCTATCCAACATGCCAGCACACATTAAGGCTACCTACACACACAGCTCCACCAGAGAAGAAGAACGTGTTTCCTGTGTGTGCGCACAGCATCTGGCCGCCTCCTAGTGAGTGAACCTCTGACAGTGTGTGATGATGTCCACTGACAGGTGCATGGCTCACATCCCTCCCTCAGTAGAATGCAATGCACGACTCCATGGTTCCTATGGACACGCCACTGTGCTGCCGGGGGCCAGGGGGTGGGGTTAGGTTAGGGGGCAGGGCGTGGGGTTAGGTTAGGGGGCAGGGGGTTAGGTTAGGGGGCAGGGCGTGGGGTTAGGTTAGGGGCAGGGGGTGGGTTAGGGGGCAGGGGGTGGGGTTAGGTTAGGGGGCAGGTGCATGGCTCACATCCCTCCCTCAGTAGAATGCAATGCACGACTCCATGGTTCCTATGGACACGCCACTGTGCTGCCGGGGGCCAGGGGGTGGGGTTAGGTTAGGGGGCAGGGCGTGGGGTTAGGTTAGGGGGCAGGGGGTGGGGTTAGGTTAGGGGCAGGGGGTGGGGTTAGGTTAGGGGGCAGGTGCATGGCTCACATCCCTCCCTCAGTAGAATGCAATGCACGACTCCATGGTTCTTATGGACACGCCACTGTGCTGCCGGGGGCCAGGGGGTGGGGTTAGGTTAGGGGGCAGGGCGTGGGGTTAGGTTAGGGGGTAAGGGGTGTGGTTAGGTTAGGGGCAGGGGGTGGGGTTAGGTTAGGGGGCAGGGCGTGGGGTTAGGTTAGGGGCAGGGCGTGGGGTTAGGTTAGGGGCAGGGCGTGGGGTTAGGTTAGGGGGTGGGGTTAAGGGGTGGGGTTAGCTTCTAACTGGACGTCAATGATGTCGTTCCCTATCGTCGACATGGAAACGTTATCTACAGTAGATTAAAATGTATTTATTTTTGGGAAAAATGCATTTGGAATTAATTTAGAGGAAGGTTTGTTAAGTGAAAGTTCAAAGATTACCCTATTATACCTTAATACTTTATGATAATGCATGAAGCATTGTGTGAAAATTAACCATAGTGCATGATACCCTGATGGTAGCCTTAGTGTGTTCCAGAGTCCCTCACAACACCCACCTACAGGCCTTCTCATGCCCCTCAACCACAATCAACCTCAATTGCTCTGATTGCGTTTCTTTTAACAAAGACCTGTGCACACCAGTCGCAGCGATAAGAGCCCTGCCACACTTTGAGGCTGACCACAGAGGGCCATCGTCTATTCCCTCTCATCCAAGATTGAAGTGAAGCGCCGCCTTGGGAGTCCTCTTGAACTCCAAAACAACTGCCTTCTCTATAACCTTTTGTGGAATCGAGGAAGATCGATGAAATTGCAATGGCACTGTGACTGCTATAGTGCTCTGGTGTATTGACCGGAGGGTGTCTGCTCCAGTCAATAGCCGTGGATGTTACTCCAGACCCCAGGAATCTCAGCCAGAATCATTGTCAGGTAACAACCCCAAACAGCCGGCTGTGTGTTTCACACCTACCCAGAGCAGATTATTCTGAGAACTGAAGCATTCGATGGGAGTTTAAAGACTGCTATCAACACTTTGGGCCTTAGGGAGTACATGTGTGAATATTTGATCCCTGTGTGCCACATAGCATTTTACAAGGACCGTACACTCCTCTGGCGCTCCATGAAGCATACTGAGCACTATAGCAAACATTCCACAAAAACATCAAACTACATTCAAAAGAATAAAAACTTACTTTTAAGAAAAAAATAACATTCACAATATATATATAATCAAATGAAGTTTTATAGCACATTTAAAATAAGCAGAGCTGACCAAAGTGCTGTACAATAAAACAAATACAGTATATGAAACATAACAAAACAAAAAGGCCTGGGGGTCCTGTATGTTCTCAGGAAATCTGGGATACATTGACACTAATAGCAGGATAGTCAAGTGAATTCTATATGGAACTGGAAGCCAGTAAAGAGAGGCCAAGATAGGGGAAATATGGTCCCTCTTTTTGGATCCATGTCAAAAGCTTGGCCTCGGCATTTTTGGACCATAATGAGAGGGGGACACACACACACACACACTCACGTAACTGACCAATGATGGGCACCCATTTAGAGAAAAACAGGGAAGGAAGCGATACCTATTGCTTGTACAAGGTTCACAAGTCTGTAAATGTGCGTGTGGGTGCGTGAGTGTGTGTGTGTGTGTGTGTGTGTGTGTGCGAATATGTGTGAATATGTGTGTAAAGTTTAAATCTTCCGCTAAATACGATTTATTAAAGGTGGATGATAAATACAGCATCACTGAATAGTGGGCAGCTCATTAAATATCCATTTGAGGGCTCCTGTACCTATGAAATGATAATCAGTGCATTAGCATTGGGGTCCTGACCACAGACTCCGTAATGACCACAGACTCTGTAATGACCACAGATTCCGTAATGACCACAGAGTAACGTGTTCCTGCAGAGCAGCAGAGGGATACAGGGAGCTGTCTCCTAGTAGGGATGGAGTAAAGTAGAGGATACAGAGAGATGTCTCCTATGGAGTAAAGTAGAGGATACAGAGAGATGTCTCCTATGGGGATGGAGTAAAGTAGAGGATACAGAGAGATGTCTCCTATGGAGTAAAGTAGAGGATACAGAGAGATGTCTCCTATGGGGATGAGGAGGATACAGAGAGATGTCTCCTATGGAGTAAAGTAGAGGATACAGAGAGATGTCTCCTATGGGGATGGAGTAAAGTAGAGGATACAGAGATGGAGTAAAGGACCATGAGGGTTTTCAGAACAACAACAGTTTGTTTCCCTTTAGGAGTCACAGAGGTTAAGCACACTGAGCCCTGCTGAATGTTCAATCAGACCCACACCACCATTCCCTCTCCTGCACCTCCTGGAGAGAGGGAACACTGGATCACTGTTAAAGGAATGTTTCCTAGGTGACAGCCCCACCTCACTCCAGAGGGACCAAAGGGTCCACCACTCAGTTGATGCTAGGTCAAGGGTCAAACTGGGTTAGCAGGGTCAGGGGCCATTAAGTCTATAGTCAGCGGGTCACTATGGGTCAGTAAACAGTCATTTTGTTGCCCTGACAGGCTGTGTCCGAATGTCTGCATTTTGAAATCAATAATCGTCTTCAGGTGAAAAACAGGAATTCACTGACAGTCAACTGGCAAATACACAGAGCTACCCAGCTCCCTCTCCGGGAACCATCACCTTATCGTGGTGGAGAGGTTTGTGTGTCCCTATGAACCTGGGGGCTGTGTTGTCTGGAACCTTGTGTTCCTGGTAGGGTCTCCCATGGCAAATTGGTCTCGGGCGAGGGGCCGGACTAAGAATGGTTCAAAAACCCTCATGGAAAGAACTATAAGAAAGGATGATACCCGGCCCAGAGGAAGCCCGGGGTACCCTTCTGGAGCCAGGCCCAGGAGGACCCGTCAGCGAGCGCCGTGTGGCCGGGCTTGAAACGGAGCCCGGCCGGGCATAGCCCGAAAAAGCAACGTGGACAACACCAACATTTTTCCTTCTCCGTCCCATGGGCTCACCACCTGCGGGAAAAACCAAGGGGGTCGGGTGCGCTGCCAGAAAGGTGGCAGCGAAGGCAGAGGTTTTCGACGGATCGGACCCGGGTGGCAGAGGCTGGCTTTGGGGACGTGGAACGTCACATCTCTGGGAGGGAAGGAGCCAGAGCTTGTGCGGGAGGTGGAGCGCTACCAGCTGGATCTGGTGGGGCTTACCTCTACGCACAGCCTCGGCTCTGGAACCTCACTCCTGGATAGGGGTTGGACTCTATTCTTCTCCGGAGTTCCCCAGGGTGTGAGGCGCAAGGCTGGTGTGGGGATACTCACAAGTCCCCGGCTAAGTGCCTCTATGTTGGAGTTCACCCCAGTGGACGAGAGGGTCGCCTCCCTACGCCTGCGGGTCATGGGGGGGAAAACTCCGACTGTTGTCTGTGCCTATGCACCGAACAGCAGTTCGGAGTATTCGGACTTTTTGGAGACCCTGGATGGAGCCTTCTATGGGGCTCCTGAGGGGGACTCTGTAGTCTTGCTGGGGGACTTCAACGCACATGTGGGCAATGATGGAGACACTTGGAGAGGCGTGATTGGGAGGAATGGCCCCCCTGATCTGAACGTGAGTGGTGGCTTGTTATTGGACTTCTGTGCTAGTCATGGAATGGCCATAACAAACACCATGTTCGAACATAAGGATGCTCATAAGTGTACCTGGTACCAGAGCACCTAGGCAGAAGGTCGATGATCGATTTTGTTATCGTATCATCGGACCTGAGGCCATATGTTTTGGACACTCGGGTGAAGAGGGGGCGGAGCTGTCAACTGATCACCATCTGGTGGTGAGTTGGGTCAGGTGGCGGGGGAAGCCTCTGGACAGACCTGGTAAGCCCAAACGTGTAGTGCGGGTGAACTGGGAACGTCTGGAGGAGTCCCCGGTCCGGGAGGCCTTCAACTCACACCTCCGGCGGGGCTTCTCTGGCATCCCTGTGGAGGCTGGGGGCATTGAACCGGAGTGGGCGATGTTCAAAGCCTCCATTGCTAAAGCTGCGTCTGAGAGTTGTGATCTCAAGGTCTTAGGTGCCTCAAGGGGCGGTAACCCTCGAACATCCTGGTGGACACCGGTGGTCAGGGGAGCCGTCCGATTGAAGAAGGAGGCCTTCCGGGATATGTTATCCCGGGAGACTCCGGAGGCAGTTGCAAGGTACCGACAGGCCCGAAGGACTGCAGCCTCAGCCGTGGCAGAGGCAAAGCAGCGGGTGTGGGAGGAGTTCGGAGAAACCATGGAGAAGGACTTTCGGTTGGCACCAAAGCGGTTCTGGAAGACCGTCTGACACCTCAGGAGGGGAAAGCAGGGAACCATCCAAGCTGTATACAGTAAGGATGGGACGCTGTTGACCTCAACTGACAAGGTGATTGGGAGGTGGAAGGAACACCTTGAGGAACTCCTGAACCCGACAAACCCACCCTCTATAGTAGAGGTAGAGCTGGAGGATGATAGGGGATCAGCATCAATCTCCCTGGCGGAGGTCACTGAGGTAGTCAAACAACTCCACAGTGGCAAAGCCCCAGGGGTTGATGAGATCCGCCCAGAAATGCTGAAGGCTCTGGGTGTTGAAGGACTGTCATGGATTACACGTCTTATCAACATTGCGTGGAAGTCGGGGACAGTACCTAAGGAGTGGCAGACCGGGATGGTGGTTCCCCTGTTCAAAAAGGGGGACCGGAGAGTGTGTGCCAACTACAGAGGCATCACATTACTCAGCCTCCCTGGGAAAGTATACTCCAGGGTGCTGAAAAGGAGGGTTCGACCGATGGTCGAACCTCGGATTGAAGAGGAACAATGCGGTTTCCGGCCTGGTCGTGGAACAATGGACCAGCTTTTTACCCTCGCGAGGATCTTTGAGGGGGCCTGGGAGTATGCCAATCTGGTCTACACGTGTTTTGTGGATTTGGAGAAGGCGTATGATCGGGTTCCCCGGGAGATACTGTGGGAGGTGCTGCGAGAGTATGGCGTGAGGGGGTCTCTACTCAGGGCCATCCAATCTCTGTACTCCCAAAGCGAGAGCTGTGTCCGGGTTCTCGGCAGTAAGTCGGACTCGTTTCCGGTGAGGGTTGGCCTCCTCCAAGGCTGCGCTTTGTCACCTATCCTGTTTGTGATATTCATGGACAGGATCTCATGGCGTAGCCGCAGGGGAGGGGGGCTGCGGGTTGGTGGGCCGAGGATTGCATCACTGCTTTTTGCAGATGATGTGGTCCTGATGGCATCATCGGTCTGCGACCTGCAGCACTCATTGGATCGGTTTGCAGCAGAGTGTGAAGCGGCTGGGATGAGGATCAGCACCTCCAAATCTGAGGCCATGGTTCTCAGCAGGAAACCGATGGATTGTCTACTCCAAGTAGGGAATGAGTCTTTACCCCAAGTGAAGGAGTTCAAGTATCTCGGGGTCTTGTTCTCGAGTGAGGGGAAAATGGAACGAGAGATGGGCCGGAGAATTGGAGCAGCGGGTGCGGTATTGCAGTCGCTTTATCGCACCGTTGTGACGAAGAGAGAGCTGAGCCAGAAGGCAAAGCCCCTCAATCTACCGGTCTATCTTCGTTCCTACTCTCACCTATGGTCATGAAGGGTGGGTCATGACCGAAAGAACGAGATCGCGGATACAAGCGGCGGAAATGAGTTTCCTCCGGAGGGTGGCTGGCATCTCCCTTAGGGATAGGGTGAGAAGTTCAGCCATTCGTGAGGGACTCGGAGTAGAGCCGCTGCTTCTTTGCGTAGAAAGGAGCCAGTTGAGGTGGTCTAGTAAGGATGCCACCTGGCCGCCTCCCTAGGGAGGTGTTCCAGGCAAGTCCAGCTGGGCGGAGGCCGCGGGGCAGACCTAGGACCAGGTGGAGGGATTATATCTCCACACTGGCCTGGGAACGCCTTGGAATCCCCCAGTCAGAGCTGGTAAATGTGGCCCAGGAAAGGGAAGTTTGGGATGCCCTGCTGGAACTGCTGCCTCCGCGACCCGACCCCGGACAAAGCGGATGAAGATGATGATGATGACTACCCAGCGTGGTTCTGACTTAGTTTGACTGGTTTTTACTGGTTTTGACTGGTTCTGAGTGACCTTAAAGAGACAAAAAATGTTAGACGATGCACAAAAGTTGCAGAAAGTTTTGTAGAAAAAAAGAAAAACCAAAAGCATGTCCCTGGTTGAGAATGGGATGGTTAGTTGGCGTTATAAGACTTTAACTTACCTTCAAACACTGCCATACATAGCACACTGAGCCATTAGCCAGCGAGGAAACAATTTCAGACGTGAGTCTTCTGTTATTTTGTTGGCACAATTCCATGATCAGCAGTCGCTGCAATCTCTTCTCTCCTCTTCAATTATCTCTGTAGTTTGTTTGTTATCTCCCTGTTTCTCCAAGTTGAGTCTAATAAATATGTATGATTAAAGTAACCAGGTCCTTTGTTACTTCATCTGGAACTAATTAGAATTTAATGACAGGTTTTTATGGTCTTGAATCTGGCAACCAATTCATCACCGTTCTATGAATAATATATTGCTACGTTCAGCACAGAGATTATGGTTTTGCCTTCACATTTATGAACTGCTGACAAACCCCTTTATTCGTTTTCTCAGACTTTATTTGTGTCTAGTCAACCATGCGGGGTATTGGGTGGCTTCAGAACAACCACATGAAACTGCTGTAACGGTCATATTATTCCAAATGTAGAAATCATAACATCATTTTTAAAGTATAAGTAATCAATTATAAACCATTCAAAGTTACAAGAGGCAGTTTATCTGTAGGAGGTGATTTTGGCGACCCCTACAGTTTGCTTAGTGTTATTATTTCCCTTAACTGTCGCAAAGAAGACATTCAGAATGCTTGTGGTCACTGCACATCGCTAGCACGATCAAAGAAGACATTCAGAATGCTTGTGGTCACAGCATACCGCTAGCACGATCAACCGCCATACTGCAAGTATGGGCATCTCTCCCTGATTTAATAACGCACTTCCTTGTGCAATAAAGCAATTTGTCACAGTTTCGTGGGAGATCGTACCCGGTGGCATACAGAATGAGTGATAAATATTGAGACTTCAAGAGAACTGGTCTGAACCGTTATTTGTGTGCTATCAGAAGAAATGTATTGATAATCTGTTAATATAAAAAAGTTGCCTTTAGTTACTTTAATACGATTTTTTTTATCAATATGCAGTAAATATTTATATAATTAAAAAATTGTCAAATAGTAAATGGACCAGATTTCTGAATCACAATTTCAATGTTATTTTGATTGATGTGTTTATCTTGCAGTGTAATAATATTGTATTATGGGACCTGAAACATGCGACGAGAATATTTGATGTATATATATATACATATACTGTATATATACAGTATAATATGTAGATATATACACGACCAGTCAGAAGTTTGGACACACTCTCCCATTAACTCGACGGTCTGTGTTACAGGGGAAGAACGAGCCACAGCTCTAGAGTGAGTCAGCGTGTTTGCTCTACAGTGAGTCAGAGTGTATGTTTGCTCTACAGTGAGTCAGCGTGTATGCTCTACAGTGAGTCAGAGTGTATGCTCTACAGTGAGTCAGAGTGTATGTTTGCTCTACAGCGAGTCAGAGTGTATGTTTGATCTACAGTGAGTCAGAGTGTAAGTTCTACAGTGAGTCAGAGTGTATGTGTGCTCTACAGTGAGTCAGAGTGTATGTTCTCCAGTAAGTCAGAGTGTATGTTTGCTCTACAGTAAGTCAGAGTGCATGTTTGCTCAACAGTAGGTCAGAGTGTATGTTTGCTGTACAGTGAGTCAGATTGTATGTTTGCTCTACAGTGAGTCAGTGTATGTTTGCTCTACAGTAAGTCAGAGTGTATGTTCTACAGTGAGTCAGAGTGTATGTTTGCTCTACAGCGAGTCAGAGAGTATGTTTGCTACTCCGGTGCAGTTAGCACACTTCTTTCAGAGATTTAATTACCCAAATGACCTTTTTGTCAACAATGTTATTCAGTCAATTAGGGACCGCAAAGTAGAAGAGGAAATAAACAGACCGTTTGAACTTTACATTTTTGTTGAGAAAAGATATTGCTTTACATAAAAACATTTTTTCTTCATGTTTTGAATGGCTACAATAATTGCTTGCCTAAAAATAGATGAAGTGATTTATGGCACAGTCATCTTTGAGAGCCAAGCAAAACCTGGAGATGAAATAGATCCACATTCACACTGTGAGCTTTCCAAATCACATTAAAGAGCACAGCCTGCACTTCTGTTTCAATCATACTTCAATAATAAACATCTACAATACAGTTTAGCAAACGTATAGTGTTTTATCATTGACATGTTATTCAGACTTTAGCTAGGCTGCATAGTAATGCAGCTATTCAGACTTTAGCTAGGCTGCACAGTGATGCAGCTATTCAGACTTTAGCTAGGCTGCACAGTGATGCAGCTATTCAGACTTTATCTAGGCTGCACAGTGATGCAGCTATTCAGACTTCAGCTAGGCTGCACAGTGATGCAGCTATTCAGACTTTAGCTAGGCTGCACAGTGATGCAGCTATTCAGACTTTAGCTAGGCTGCACAGTGATGCAGCTATTCAGACTTTAGCTAGGCTGCACAGTGATGCAGCTATTCAGACATTAGCTAGACTGCACAGTAATGCAGCTCTTTAGAACGTTCTGACAATAATGGACCTGCCTAGTTTCAAGTCCTTAAAAAACACTGAAATCCTCCCTTCAAATGTATTTGCATTCAGCATCAACTTCCACATTGACAATACATGTAATCCTTTATTCCCACCACATCATACACACGGAAATGTTATGCTTCCCTAGTATACATACTCCACAGGCTCTGCACTCTCCTTCACCTGTCACTCTGACAGGAAACATACCATGACAGGGACACGTCACAGTCCAACCAGGAACTCAGATCATTTTAATATGCTCCTCAAGCGAGATGATACAACTCCCTGATGGTTAATTTACCTAGGGAGACCAGAAAAGTCATTTATCAGTTTAATGATTATGGATCCTCCTCGTCTTTCATATCAGCAGCAGTCTACCTCCACAGCCACCTGCGGGGAGCAGCAGATGGAACTATCACAACACAGACATCTATTTTCTGCATCAGATACCAACTTATCAATCTGCCATGCTATGCTCTTTTGGAAGATCTGTGAAGGGCTCCTAAATGGCTAGGATACTAAGGAATTTAAAACAAATCTCTAAGAGGAAAAAAAACTTTTCTTGTTTTAAAATTGTAACTTGGAAATGGCAGGTATGTTATTGTACAAAATACGCTTTACTGATTTAGATGAAGTCATCATTCTAAGGCTGTGGGTTCTATTACAGAGTCCTTTCATATTTTTCTGAGACACTTCATGCTTCTCCCGTACTTGACTGTCTCTTAGATTGCCTAACTCTGCCTGGTTTGACTTTACCTAAATGTCCTAATTACTCTCCTTTCAATCCTCTCAGTCCGACTATTTCATTCTAAATGTGTGTCGTCTCCTGTGATAAATTACCCTGAAACACACAGAGTTAATCCCTATGATGTTGAATTTGCCAATTCAACATTTGAACAGGAAGGCTGTAAAAGCATTTGAAAGACACACACACATGCACACACACACACACACACACACACAGTTCAGCTGTTTAGAGCTAATTCCTTTTCAGACTGGTGACTGCTTACTTGAACTGCATTTTTTAAAACTGCAGATCTTCTTGTCTGGACATTGAAAGGTTTTGATGGTATTGATTGAGCCACTTCCCCACTTCGACAACAACGAGATCTATCGCACTGATGAATAAACTGAACAGCGTCATTTAAGGAGTAAAAAATGGGCTGAACCCAGGAATAGAGAGGTCTTTAATCATTTCTGATAAGACTGTCACGATTATATCTAAATGTAGAGCAACATTTAAAGGGTTATCAATCAAGTCTAAGAACTAAGAGAATTATGCCCTAAAATGGCTTCCTCTTTTCAACGTCTTGTGACGTCCTTTGTTGGGTCCTCCCTCATCCTGGTTTCTATTGGAATGCTGCTGTGCTGGAAGGGGGGGGGCACTAATGGTCCGTCCTCTTTACGTGTCCCCCTTTCTCCGTGTGACACCCCACCTTCCCCGGCCCCCCCCGGCCCCCCCGCCTCCCCCAGCCCCCCAGCCCCCCCCCGCCTCCCCCGGCTCCCCAGCCTCCCCCGCCCCACGCGGCCCCCCTGGAGCTTGCCTCTGAGTCTAACAGAAACAGATAGTCAAAGAGCCAAACTCCAATACATTTGTTCCACTCCACCAGACCTTATTCAGTCCCTCCTTTTCTAAGCCCCTTCGCCTCCTGCCTCCCTTGGGGCATGCCTTTGAAAAATGGTAAGCCCCCCCTCTTATGTACAGTAACTGGGGCAGTCAACCATAGACCTAACTAAGTGTAGAAGGATCCATTTACAATGGGACACGGGCTTTAAGTGTCCTGGCTTGTTTCATGCAGCTCTGGTCCCTTGCATTCTGGCTCGGACTATGTATTTTCATTTCTGTTGTTGATTGCAGGATGAGAGAGAGTGTGTGTGTGTGTGTGTGTGTGTGTGTGTGTGTGTGTGTGTGTGTGTGTGTGCGAAAAGGCGAGATGAATTACATTAGAGGGTGGTTCACATCATTGATGATGAGGTTTGTGTCAAACTAGACCCCCTCTGGACGGCCATTAAGGTCTGCAGCTGTTAAGCATTGTCCTTTAAGCGGTGCTTCTTCCTCTGCACGACCCGGTGCTCATAGAACACACAATGAAATGCTACTGGTGCTCATAGAACACACAATGAAATGCTACCCGGTGCTCATAGAACACACAATGAAATGCTACCCGGTGCTCATAGAACACACAATGAAATGCTACCTGGTGCTCATAGAACACACAATGAAATGCTACCCGGTGCTCATAGAACACACAATGAAATGCTACTGGTGCTCATAGAACACACAATGAAATGCTACCTGGTGCTCATAGAACACACAATGAAATGCTACTGGTGCTCATAGAACACACAATGAAATGCTACCCGGTGCTCATAGAACACACAATGAAATGCTACCCGGTGCTCATAGAACACACAATGAAATGCTACTGGTGCTCATAGAACACACAATGAAATGCTACCTGGTGCTCATAGAACACACAATGAAATGCTACTGGTGCTCATAGAACACACAATGAAATGCTACCCGGTGCTCATAGAACACACAATGAAATGCTACCCGGTGCTCATAGAACACACAATGAAATGCTACTGGTGCTCATAGAACACACAATGAAATGCTACTGGTGCTCATAGAACACACAATGAAATGCTACCCGGTGCTCATAGAACACACAATGAAATGCTACTGGTGCTCATAGAACACACAATGAAATGCTACTGGTGCTCATAGAACACACAATGAAATGCTACTGGTGCTCATAGAACACACAATGAAATGCTACTGGTGCTCATAGAACACACAATGAAATGCTACTGGTGCTCATAGAACACACAATGAAATGCTACTGGTGCTCATAGAACACACAATGAAATGCTACTGGTGCTCATAGAACACACAATGAAATGCTACCCGGTGCTCATAGAACACACAATGAAATGCTACTGGTGCTCATAGAACACACAATGAAATGCTACTGGTGGTGCTCCATGTACAACTGTTTACATTGATATTTAATCCACAATATCATGGATTTGTTTTCTTCATACTTTTGGGTAAAGACTAAATGATTGATCGCTACATTACTAACGCCTTTCACTCGATCATAGAGCTCCCTTGTATTGCATTTGGAAACCAACCTCATCCGTCTTCCATATTCCGGCATCCCTACTGGGTGATTCAGAGCGGCCATTTTGAATGAGGACGATCACCATACATCAGACTTAATGGTGACTTTCAGACAGCTCTGTCAAGAGAAATAAAACAAGATCAAAACACCCGGTCAAATTTCGGTTGTCAGAATCCATGTTCTAACTTCTCAACACCTGCAGGACTGTTCCCTGAAACAACCCAATAAAATGACAGCACCTTACCGGAGCAAAACAAGTCAAACAAAGGAAAGAGACCGTAGGCTCCCCAACTAGCTTTGCTAACCCTTTCTATGGGGTTTAGCCATCAATATGAGGACAGCCCCTTTTCATTCTAATTTGTTCTTCATTAGAATCACTGGAAGGATCCAAATATCCCAACCTACGTTACAGAATAAACTTGTGCCAAAGATCCACAATTTTCTGCAAAAATGACCTTTGCCCTCCGAGCCAGACATCACATTTAAAGCTTGGTCGAGCCCTGATAACGCTGTGTACAAAAGCTGCCTTTTTGAAGACCACATACAGTGCCTTGCAAAAGTATTCACCCCCCTTGGCATTTTTCATGTTTTGTTGCCTCACAACCTGGAATTAGAACGGATTGTTTGAAGGTTTGCATCATTTTATCCAGAGAACATGCCTACAACTCTGAAGATGTTTTTTTTTTTTTTATTGTGAAGCAAACAACAAATAGGACAAAATAACAGAAAACTTCAGCGTGCATAACTATTCACCCCCCTAAAGTCAGTACTTTGTAGAGCCACCTTTTACGGCAATTACAGCTGCAAGTCGCTTTGGATAAGTCTCTATGAGCTTGCCACATCTTGCCACTGGGATTTTTGCCCATTCCTCAAGGCAAAACTGCTCCAGCTCTTTCATGTTGGATGGTTTCCGCTTGTGAACAGCAATCTTCAAGACTGACCACAGATTCTCAATTGGATTGACTAGGCCATTCCAACACATTTAAATGTTTCCCCTTAAACCACTCGAGTGTCGCTTTAGCAGTATGCTTCGGGTCATTGTCCTGCTGGAAGGTGAACCTCCGTCCCAGTCTCAAATCACAGGCAGACTGAAACAGGTTTTGCTCAAGAATATCCCTGTATTTAGCACCATCCATCTTTCCCTCGACTCGAATCAGTTTCCCAGTCCCTGCTGCTGAAAAACATCCCCACTGCATGATGCTGCCACCACCATGTTTCACTGTGGGGATGGTGTTCTTGGGGTGATGGGATGTGTTGGGTTTGCGCCATACATAGCGTTTTCCTTGTCAGCCGAAAAGTTAAATTTTAGTCTCATCTGACCAGAGCACCTTCCTCCATACATTTGGGGAGTCGCCCACATGCCTTTTGGCAAACTCAAAACGTGCCATCTTATTTTTAACACTAAGTAATGGCTTTTTTCTGGCCACTCTTCCATAAAGCCCAGCTCTATGGAGTGTACGGCCTATTGTGGTCCCATGCGCAGATACACTAGTCTCTGCTGTGGAACTCTGCAGCTCCTTTAGGGTTACCTTTGGTCTCTGTGCTGCCTCTCTGATTAATGCCCTCCTTGCCCGGTCTGTGAGTTTTGGTGTGCGGCCCTCTCTTGGCAGGTTTGTTGTGGTACCATGTTCTTTCCATTTGAAGATGATGGATTTGATGGTGCTTCGGGGGATCATCAAAGATTTGGATATTTTTTTATAACCCAACCCTGACTAGTACTTCTCAACAACTTTGTCCCTGACTTGTTTGGAGAGCTCCTTGGTCTTCATGGTGTGATGCCTCTTGCTTGCTTAGTGGTGTTGCAGCCTCTGGGACCTTTCAGAAAAGGTGTGTTTATACTGACAGATCATGTGACACTTAGATTACACACAGGTGGACTTCATTTCACTAATTATGTTACTTCTGAAGGTAATTGGTTGCACCAGAACTTTTGAGGGGCTTCATAGCAAACGGGGTGAATACATATGCACATGCCAATTTCCAGATTTTTTTTTTTTTTAATAATTTTTTATATATATTTTTTTCTCATTTCACTTCACCAACTTAGACTATTTTGTGCAGATCCATCACATAAAATTCAGATAAAAAAAACATTTAAATTACAGGTTGTAATGTAACAAAATAAGTAACAAGCCAAGGGGGGTGAATACTTTTGCAAGGCACTGTAGCTTGTCTCATTGTCCTGCCTACTCACTGTCTTATGGAGTGGATGTGCGTCTAAAGATCTCCAGCAGGAAAGGCAATCGGCCTCTCGTGTTGAATGCTAAATGAAGTGGGAGTAAAATGACCAGGTCAAAGGTCAGATAGTGTGTCATTCAGCGGGTAATGAGTCAACAGGAAGTTTGCTGCACACCAAAAATAGACTAGTGTGACATTTTGATGACCTCCTTTTTATGATCTGTCACAGTGTTTTTATGGTCTGTCACAGTGTTTTTATGATCTGTCACAGTGTTTTTATGGTCTGTCACAGTGTTTTTATGGTCTGTCACAGTGTTTTTATGATCTGTCACAGTGTTTTTATGGTCTGTCACAGTGTTTTTATGATCTGTCACAGTGTTTTTATGATCTGTCACAGTGTTTTTATGATCTGTCACAGTGTTTTTTTTCTTCTTCATCGTTTGGCAGAGACAACTAGTGAATGAATATCAATATTTATCATCTTTAAAAAAAACTGTCAATCTAAATTAGAAAATTATGATGGCAGTGAGTAATTTTAAACTAGCAAGTCCAATGTTATACTGAAGAATACAGAGTAGCTTGGCATTATAATCTGAACCTGCTACCATGTGCCTTCATCATTTCCACTTCAATGAAAGTTGATGTGCCAAAATTACAGTAGCAAGATCTGGGCAGAATTCCCAAACCAGTTCAATGCTCCTTTAAACCAAAATGACATGAAAGGTACAACTCTGCTTCAGGCAATCGATCCCTCTCTCTTGTTTTCCCGATGTGAAAACTGCTTCATACAGAAGTGGTTTATGCACGAGCAGCTTTTCTTTCAAAGTTAAGTCCTTAGCTCAGCTTTGATATAATACAGCATAAGTGTTTTGAAGAAAGGTCAGAAAACGTTGCCCCAAACCATTTGTAAAGAAACAGTGCCATCATCACATCCTCATTGTCATACTGTCACGTTAAGGTGCAGAACAGCTGTGCAGCGCAGACGCCCCAGTGCCAACCCCGAGGCAGAACGTGCAGCTTCACTCGCAAGGCCTATTCTATTAGATGGTGACCAAATAATATATTGTAATGTATATAGAAATATAATGCTTCTGATGTGTAGGAAGTGTATTTAATAAGCTACTCATAACGCCTAAACAAAAGGTTTGCTAACATATGAAAAGCTGCTGTATGAGAAGATGTTAAAGTCCCAGGTTTAAGGCAGTAGCTGGACAGGTGGTGATGAATATAGTTACATACATGGCATCCCTCTCTTAGAGACGCATCCCTGTTATTGATGAAGGTCAGTAATGGAACCATCATACAGGCAGAAGGATGTTTGATTTGTTTGTGCCAGTCCGCTGCTCGTAGTTCATCTCATTTTAGGCAGATCACCATCCCTACATTAACCCTACATTAACCCTACATTAGCCCTATATTAACCCACAGGCCTTCCAATATGCTTTCTATAGAGGCCCATTCAATATTTCATGAATTGATTTAGTGTCATTAATCATGCGTTCAAGACGTTGGGGAAATTCTAAAATAAAGTCTTCCAACTTGTACTAATAGGAAACTCAGGCACCTTTTGTATCATATTCACAAAACAAAAATGCAAGATATATAGGAAAAAGCACTGCCCCAGAAACCTAGTAACTTTGAAGCTTGAGACAAGTTGAAGTTTTCTTTGCCACCCACTTTCTGCACCCTTCTGAGAGCTGGACTAAGGCCAGGGATCTGAGTTACAGCTTTAGACCGGCTAACCATGAAACAAAGAGAGACACGTAGCAGGTTAGCTGAGCGTTAACTTACTAGATACATGTGGATTTCCCTGCTGTGTATTTAGACATCAAATACTAGACAATTATGAAATAAAGATGGGACTAAGGAAGTAGGTCCAAAAATAGAAATGTATTTTTGCAGCCCCTTTAGCTCTGTCAGAAATGTGAATCTAAGCATGGCCCCTGTCAGAGCACGCTGAAGGAGGCTAACGCTTAGCGGCCTCTGCCAGCTCACAAATCCCCCTCTATCCCTTATTCTTTATTCTATAGAGAAAAACACACAGTAAACTTCTGCCGTAGTGTCATTTCCTACTTGCACGTGGATGAGGTCCAATCCAAGCTTCCCCACGTTCATTACACCATTTCAAAGCCACTATGTTGTGCCTCCAAACCAAAGCAATATCCCCATGTAACACACACTTACGAAAACAATATTCTCTTGTTTTCCCTCTGCCGTTCCATCTGAATGGTAGCCAGGGGAACACAGGCTATTTTGAAAGCACTGTGTGTGTGTGTGTGTGTGTGTGTGTGTGTGTGTGTGTGTGTGTGTGTGTGTGTGCGGGGGGACAGGGCGTTTGCACCGTAAATCTCCCTGGTCTTCAGTAATTGTGGCTCTGCATCCCTCTCCTCTGCTTATCTGGTCTGTCTCAAAGCACGGTTTAATGGGGATTTTGAACTGTGACCAGTGCAGGACCCTGTGGATTTCACGCTACTGTCAGGCGGCCTTACAGCATCTCTAATGATTGTCTCGCTTGCGGCAGAGCCTGCTATATATCTTACAGGTGAAACGCCGGCTTTCTGCGGCCGGCATTGATTAAATTAAGACTTGGAGGGAAGCCTGGACCTCAGCTCTCTAGCTTTACATTCAGTGTGTGTGTGTGTGTGTGTGTGTGTGTGTGTGTGTGTGTGTGAGTGAGTGAGTGAGTGAGTGAGTGAGTGAGTGAGTGAGTGAGTGTGTGTGTGTGTGTGTGTGTGTGTGAGTGTGTGTGAGTGTGTGTGTGGCTGTGTAAAGCTGTACTGCTCGCACACAAACAGACACCTTAGCTTCAAGCCTCATTTGCATTGTGTTTCTTGGTTGTCATTGGTCACATTCCAAAGTGTCACTCGTCCATGGAGATGGTACTGTAAGTGGTTCACATTATTGTGGAATTATTCAAGTTCAAAGGTTGCATATTTGGTTTTAGATAACGCAAATTTGAAACACAGAGATCTTCATTAATTATTTACGTCACTACTCCCTTTGACTTCTGGTGTGTGTCGTGGACCCCTTAGCCATTTGGATGGAGGAGGGTTGTTGATTCTGGTGTGTGCCGTGGACACCTTAGCCATTTGGATGGATGAGGGTTGTTGATTCTGGTGTGTGTTCTGGACACCTTAGCCATTTGGATGGATGAGGGTTGTTGATTCTGGTGTGTGCCGTGGACACCTTAGCCATTTGGATGGATGAGGGTTGTTGATTCTGGTGTGTGTCGTGGACACCTTAGCCATTTGGATGGATGAGGGTTGTTGATTCTGGTGTGTGGCGTGGACACCTTAGCCATTTGGATGGATGAGGGTTGTTGATTCTGGTGTGTGGCGTGGACACCTTAGCCATTTGGATGGATGAGGGTTGTTGATTCTGGTGTGTGTTCTGGACACCTTAGCCATTTGGATGGATGAGGGTTGTTGATTCTGGTGTGTGTTCTGGACACCTTAGCCATTTGGATGGATGAGGGTTGTTGATTCTGGTGTGTGGCGTGGACACCTTAGCCATTTGGATGGATGAGGGTTGTTGATTCTGGTGTGTGTTGTGGACACCTTAGCCATTTGGATGGATGAGGGTTGTTGATTCTGGTGTGTGCTGTGGACACCTTAGCCATTTGGATGGATGAGGGTTGTTGATTCTGGTGTGTGGCGTGGACACCTTAGCCATTTGGATGGATGAGGGTTGTTGATTCTGGTGTGTGTTCTGGACACCTTAGCCATTTGGATGGATGAGGGTTGTTGATTCTGGTGTGTGTCGTGGACCCCTTAGCCATTTGGATGGATGAGGGTTGTTGATTCTGGTGTGTGTTCTGGACACCTTAGCCATTTGGATGGATGAGGGTTGTTGATTCTGGTGTGTGCCGTGGACACCTTAGCCATTTGGATGGATGAGGGTTGTTGATTCTGGTGTGTGCCGTGGACACCTTAGCCATTTGGATGGATGAGGGTTGTTGATTCTGGTGTGTGGCGTGGACACCTTAGCCATTTGGATGGATGAGGGTTGTTGATTCTGGTGTGTGTTCTGGACACCTTAGCCATTTGGATGGATGAGGGTTGTTGATTCTGGTGTGTGTCGTGGACACCATAGCCATTTGGATGGATGAGGGTTGTTGATTTAATCATAAAGATTGACTTCATGACTGACTGGTGTTTGACATTGCACACTCAGCTGCTGTCAACAGTTTATTTATTTTTTGCCAGGCTGAGTGGCAGGTTCTTTTGCTCTGTATTTGTCAGTGACCAGAGACAGGACAGCTCAGCCTCTCTTAGTCCTGATATGCATCTAAAGGACAGTGGCTCAGGATCATCCACTCTATCCCACAGAATTCACACAGTGTCAATAATGGACTGGCCTTCCTGTATTGAATGCTAACAGACACATGTCATACAAACAAGGCACCAGGTATGTGGTTCCGTTAACGAGCTGGACAGAACCGCTAGAGCAATGGATGGATGAGCAGAATGGTGCTTGGACAACTAATGTTAACTGACAGGGAAAATGTTGTGTTGTTTATAATCTTGGTCATCCCACACAAGGAGCAGACAGAGATAGAACTCTCTCTCTCTCTCTATGGCAACAGATGTCTGGACTCACTGCTTATTTTAACCATGTTCTACACATTCTGTAAACTGTAGTGGAGATAGCGTCTGCCTGGTTGGCATGGTTCTACAGTGTGTCCTGTGAGCGTGTCCTGTGTGTGTGTGTGTGTGTGTGTGTGTGTGTGTGTCCTGTGAGCGTGTCCTGTGTGTGTGTGTGTGTGTGTGTGTGTCCTGTGAGCGTGTCCTGTGTGTGTGTGTGTGTGTGTGTGTGTGTGTGTCCTGTGAGCGTGTCCTATGTCTGTGTGTGTGAGCGTGTCCTGTGTGTGTGTGTGTGTGTGTGTGTGTGTGTGTGTGTCCTGTGAGCGTGTCCTGTGAGCGTGTCCTGTGTGTGTGTGTGTGTGTGTGTGTGTGTGTGTGTGTGTGTGTGTGTGTGTGTGTGTCCTGTGAGCGTGTCCTGTGTGTGTGTGTGTGTGTGTGTGTGTGTGTGTGTGTGTGTGTGTGTGTGTGTGTGTGTCCTGTGAGCGTGTCCTGTGTGTGTGTGTGTGTGTGTGTGTGTGTGTGTGTGTGTGTGTGTGTATGCCCAGAGACATGTATCACGGCCGTTGACTGTAGACTGTTGAGCGTCTGATGCTTTGGGAGACCTTCCAGGGGAGATAATAATTTATTGTGCAAATATGTCTGAAAGCCACGTAAATGGCATTTATCCCTAATACTATATATTTGAGTAATAATAATATATATTTTTTACTGATACATTTCCTTGTATCGCCATTCAAAGCAGTTGGCTAACAGAGTTAACAGTGTATATTACCATATATTACTACATTTCTCTCATAAAAAATTTTTTTTTATGCACCCCGCATAATCTGCCACATTTTATGTATCTTAAATATTGTCTTAATGTTCATTGAAAAGGAGGAAGTTCCATGATTAATTATTTACATTAACCAAAACTTAATTACTTACATAAAACAGACTTCATCAGAAAGTCAAAAATACATCCATCAATTTAACAAGTCCGTCAGAGAAGTGAAGTTATCAAACCGAGGACACTGGGAAGAAAAGCAAGAAGCACAAGGTTAGAAAAGTTAGAGAGAGAAAAAGCTGCCAAAAGCCTTTCTCAGCCACCCATTCCCACCTGCCATCTTTGTTTCTAAAGGGCTTTCTGCAAAGTTCTGTGTCCTAATTGGAGTTGGAACCCTTGGCCTCAGAGACGAGGCCCTGGACGTCCCACTTCTCTGAACCCTTGGCCTCAGAGACGAGGCCCTGGACGTCCGGCATGGCAGTGGAGAAGAGAGAGATGAAGGCACCATACAGTAATCAAAGGCCCACTCCAAAGCAGACATGAAACACAGTGAGATCACAGGCTGTTTACTACTTACCTTAGCAACCCGCTGTTTACTCCTTACCTTAGCAATGGGCTTAGAGGAGACAAGCGGAGGACGGGAGAGGAATACCAACGAGGACCCTCTCAGCCTTTGTGCCTCCCTCTGAACAGACGCAGAGGGGCTGTCTATCTGTCTGCCCCCCCCCCTGGTGCTCCAGGTGAAACGTGGTTAAACCGGGTCTATTTCCAAAGGGGTTAACAAAGGCTGACCCTGGTCACATCCTGAGCACCTCTGATTACAAGGATACACCCCCCACCCCTATGGAATCCCCCCGCTCTCTCTCTCTCTCTCTCTCTCTCTCTCTCTCTCTCTCTCTCTCTCTCTCTCTCTCTCTCTCTCTCTCTCTCTCTCTCTCTCTGTCTCTCTATCTCTCTCCCTTTCTTCAAGGAAAGTCAAGCCCTTGTGAGGTGAATAGAAAGGAGCCAGACAAACATTTCTCTCTGGCGGTGACTTGTGTGCTTAAGGGATTGGTGAAGCCTCAATCAGGGCCTGTGTTTGCTCTCTCTCTGGTCCCCTAATGGAAGCCCCGGTGGCCTCCTAGAGAGCAAAGGATTTAGCTCAACGGGTGTGTGAAGGCAAGAGGAAAATAGCTTTGTAAGAAAAATATATATAGCTCCCCATCTCCTGCAAGAGAGGCAGCGCACGGCCTTTCAGGTTCAAATTAAGAAAGTCTTCTTGCATTAAATGAGCTCCTGAGCCGGTTAGCTAGCCATCCGTTTGGTCACGGAGTCGAGAAAATAGATTCTGAAATAAAGGTTAGAATAGCAGTTTATTAGAAAAATAAATTCTCTCCAAAGACCCAAACAGTGTCAACATGAAATGTTAAAAGTTTTTCTGGACGGTTGGAGGGCCTTATTGAACCTCCTTAATTAGCCTTCACCACGTCTTACTTCCAGAAAAGACATTTCTTTCTCACTGGCAATATGCAGGCTTAAACACAGGCTTAAACACAGGCTTAAATATAGACTTAAACACAGGCTTAAATATAAATATTAAACACAGGCTTAAACACAGGTTTAAACATAGGCTTAAATATAGACTTAAATATAGACTTAAACACAGGCTTAAATATAAATATTAAACACAGGCTTAAACACAGGTTTAAACATAGGCTTAAATATAGGCTTAAATATAGACTTAAACACAGGCTTAAACACAGGCTTAAATATAAATATTAAACATAGGCTTAAATATAGACTTAAACACAGGCTTAAATATAAATATTAAACACAGGCTTAAACACAGGTTTAAACATAGGCTTAAATATAGACTTAAATATAGACTTAAAAATAGACTTAAACACAGGCTTAAATATAAATATTAAACATAGGCTTAAATATAGGCTTAAGCATAGGCTTAAATATAGACTTAAATATAGACTGAAACACAGGCTTAAATATAAATATTAAACATAGGCTTAAATAGCTTATGCAGCACTTTGGCTAAATGACTTCCAGATAGTGTGAGGGAAGAGGGGACATTAGAGAGGTCCAGACTCACTCACTTCTAGCAGGGACAAGTCATCTAGTTCTAGATCAAATCTTTCTATACATAATAACCCTGTGGATAAAGAAGGGTTGGCAGGTAAGAGAGCTGTAAACAATGTGGCCCGTCCTTCTGTTCTGAGCAGCCAGATGAAACAAGCGTCCACCGCCATAGTGGAGAGAGAGCTTTGACTGCCTCCAGCCAACAAAAGTCATAATGAATTTCTGTAAGTCAAAAAATGTCCACCGATGACTTTGCTTTTGGCCCCTTTGTTTGGAACGGGTGGAGAGGTGGATGGGGGGGGCAGTGTTTGGAACGGGTGGAAAGGTGGACGGGGGGGCAGTGTTTGGAACGGGTGAGGTGAACGGGGGGGCAGTGTTTGGAACGGGTGGAGAGGTGGACGGGGGGGGCAGTGTTTGGAACGGGTGGAGAGGTGGATGGGGGGGGGGGGCAGTGTTTGGAACGGGTGGAGAGGTGGACGGGGGGGGGCAGTGTTTGGAACGGGTGGAGAGGTGGACGGGGGGGGCAGTGTTTGGGGGTGGGTGGAGAGGTGGATGGGGGGGCAGTGTTTGGGGGCGGGTGGAGAGGTGGACGGGGGGGGGGGCAGTGTTTGGAACGGGTGGACGGGGGGGGGCAGTGTTTGGAACGGGTGGAGAGGTGGACGGGGGGGCAGTGTTTGGAACGGGTGGAGAGGTGGACGGGGGGGGCAGTGTTTGGGGGCGGGTGGAGAGGTGGACGGGGGGGCAGTGTTTGGAACGGGTGGAGAGGTGGTCGGGGGGGGCAGTGTTTGGGGGCGGGTGGAGAGGTGGGCGGACGGGGTGAGCGCTTTGTTTGGGAGCGGGGGAGAGGTGGACGGGGGGCGGGGGGGGCAGTGTTTGGGAGCGGTGGAGAGGTGGACGGGGGGGGGGGGCAGTGTTTGGGAGCGGGGGAGAGGTGGACGGGGGAGAGGCAGTGTATGGGAGTGGGTGGAGAGGTGGACGGGGGCGCTTTGTTTGGGAGCGGGGGAGAGGTGGACTGGGGGGGGGGGGCAGTGCTTGTCATTCTCATCCTGTCAGCAGTCACCATTGTAATCCCAAAGAGATGTAATTACATTTGGAGGGAAAGGCTCTGCTAGTGAGAGGCAGGAGGGCTTTTAGCACATCAAGGCCTGCTAGCCTGAAGAAAGGAATGCCAAACAAGTAAGAGCAAATTACTGTCAGTCTGTGTGCCAGTGGTGTGCGTGCGTGCAAAAATGTGTTCCTGCCTGTTGATCTGCCTGTCATTCCATATAGCAGGATGCTGTTTGTGTGTGTGTGTGTGTGTGTGTGTGTGTGTTTAGGTCAAGCGTATGTTTGTGTCTTAAGATATTCCATGTTCCACAAATCAAAATGCAAAAATGCGAGTTCATCTTCATTAAACAAAGATCTTTATGTTGAGACCTCAGAGTCCCAGCCTGTAGACCTCTGCCTCACTCTGAGGCAGCAGTGGGAGTCTTTCACACAGGAAATAATTGAGGCAGCCAGCCAGTGAACAGAGAGAGCAAGCTGGAGACGTAGACAGCCTTTCCTCACAGGTACCTGGGTGGTTTCCAATTATACCCAGCAGCCTCTGCTACTGACTGAACCCCAATTACGTCCAGGAGAACCGGGTTGACTTGAGAAGCTGTCACCCTCCGCTGATGCTGCTGATGCTGCCTAGCAGACATTCCAGCCTGGAAGAACCTGTGATGCACTGGGGCGTGGATGTGTGAGGGGGCTTGGCAAGTAGATGTTTGTATGCAATTCTTTGTGGCTTTGCAAGTGTAAGTGTGTGTGTTTGTGTGTGGGTATGGGTGTGTGTGTGTGTGTGTGTGTGTGTGTGTGTGTGTGTGTGTGTGTGGGTGACAGTGTGTTTGTGAGTGTGTGGGTGTGTGTTTGGGAGGGGGTGTCTGTGTGTAGATGACCGTGCGTGCGTGCGTGCGTGCATGTGTGTGAGTAATGCTGTGTTGGTGTCTAAAAAATAGAACTACGGCCAAGAGTTTTTTCTGACCCAGAGAACAGTCAACAATACATATATATTTACTGTATTTTGCAAACATTAGTATTTACTTTGGAGATTTGGAACAAAAATATACATTTGTCACTAGTATTATAAAAATAATTGCTTTTTATTTAGCTTTTGTTAATGTTTAGGAACAATTCTACATATAGACCTAAACTCCTTTTTCTTACACACGTTACTTATAACACCAATTTCACAAATGAACGTTTTGTCAAACGTACTGTATGAATATTTACAGATCTAAATGAATGAGTCAGTCTGCATTAGCCAACACACTGTAACCATGACAATCTGATGGTAATGATTTCACAGCTTTGTCAGCAGCATCCCTTTGTTGTTTAACATTATGTTCTTATTACCCAGCATTCCAGAGGTTTCATATGATCTGTGTGGTTATGGCCTGAGGACTCGTTTGATATTGCTGTTTTTATCGCTGAAATGTTGATGATTTGTTTTGTAGTTGTTGTTTTTTATTAGAGTGTAGATATGCCTTTCTCCCCGTCTCCATCCTTACACTGCTCGTTTGATTTGTCCTGTAGGACCCATAACCACCAGCTACATTCTGATTGATGTATTCATTTCCTAGTCCCCGGAAGCCTGAAGCAATGCTTTCGCCTGCTAACACACAGAGAGTGCACAGCACCATCACAAAATATCACAGCATTTATGTCTCGCCAAGACATTATTCAAAGCAGGTAGCTGTAATGGCCGACACTAGGGTTGTTTGGGATCAATTTAAAAGAACTGGAGTTTCAGGAGAAAGAACGAGCGCTTTGTGAGGCAGCGATTTTCATTTCTTTGAACTGTGGGAGTGGCACTTCAGGTATATTTGTGCTGCTTGGATATGGTTCTTATGTTACTGGCGGGTTCAAGTGATAATTTTAAAACTTATACTCTGTGCGTGTTTGCGTGTGCACGCATGTGTGTGTTGCTGCAGAGGGCAAAGTGCCTCGTACTACTAGGCATGAGCCTGATTACAGGAAAACACCCGCACGTTCCATGGGTTAGACCAACAATCTAGCCACACATCTTCACTGACTGGTATTCAATTGTTTAGGTCATTTGGAAAGCCTCTAACTAGCTACCATGGACAGCACCATTGACAAGTCTTTAGCTACCATGGACAGCTCCTACAAGGTTCACACTAGCTTCAATGGACAGCTCCTACAAGGTTCAAACTAGCTACCATGGACAGCTCCTACAAGGTTCAAACTAGCTACCATGGACAGCTCCTACAAGGTTCAAACTAGCTTCAATGGACAGCTCCTACAAGGTTCAAACTAGCTACCATGGACAGCTCCTACAAGGTTCAAACTAGCTTCAATGGCCAGCTCCTATAAGGTTCAAACAAGCTACCATGGACAGCTTCTACAAGGTTCTAACTAGCTACCATGGACAGCTCCTACAAGATTAAAAATAGCTACCATGGACAGCTCCTACAAGGTTCAAACTAGCTTCAATGGACAGCTCCTACAAGGTTCAAACTGGCTACCATGGGCAGTTGTTATTGGTGATGTATGCTGAAATTGCTCCCGTCTTTACCGTTGCCACCATCTTGGCTCTCCAAGACCGTCAATCATGAAGTTTAATGGAGTTCTGAATCTGTTTTTTTTGGTGCCAATCAAACGTTGTTGTTTTATTGGCTGTGCACTTTAAAATAAGCAAACCCCACTACGCCAAATTCAATTGTATTTTTCATTATCATTCAGAAAAACGCAACTGAAGTATTTCTGACCGAACTTATCTTGAGGGCCACTTCAAAACTATTTTTCATTATTCTCAAAAGACAAACTAGTTTGACAACAAGCTGGGAAAGAAATGAATGTGACAAATGAGTGTGTTCCATGATCACAGAGAAGCGACTGGGCGTTGAATGCACATCAAAATGACTGGATCAACAAAGGGGCTTGTGAAAAACTAAATAGGTTTACCTATCAGATTAAAACTACAGCTATAAAGCAGCAGACTGATCCACAATGTTGTGTCGGCTCCTTAAAGCAAACAAACATCGGTCTCACTGCAGACATGTACGTTACAGATGTAAACTGTGTCGCTGTCCAGAGCTTTCAGAAACTACACAGGAGTCCAGGGTACAAAAGCTAGTGTCCTGCAGCAGCTCTTCCTACCACTACACCCCCCCCCCCCCCTCGTTTGACTGACACCTGAGCCGGAAGCCTAAATGGCCACTTTGCCAATGAGGGGGTGCCCCTCACAGTCTGCATGGATTCTAATTATCACTCTCTAGTCTTTGTTTTCTTCCAAAGGTGATGGCTCTTTCCCCGTTCCCATGTACTTTCCACTGATGAAGACTGAAAGGCAGCAGCCTCCTCATTGCTTCCAGCCACTTTACTCAGGGCTCCAAGGTCTCCGTGGCAACATAATGTAATGCTGATTTCCACCCACGGCCAGTCCTTAGCCTTCACTCCATCTATGTACAGTAAGGGGAGGGAGAGGAGGCCACTGAGGATGAAGACCAGAGAGAGCGGAGTGATTTATTTTGCACAGACAAAAACAGAAGATAAAACTGATGAAAAATGTCCCTAGAACCCTCTGACGTCAGACTAACTTTGTGAAAGACATTTTAGGCGTTTGCTTATTCTTTGACAATGGAATAGCATTTTGAAGACGTGCCTGGCGTGAACTCCCCAGTGTCATGTAAGGTGGCGTGCTATCTCTCTGTGACCCGCTTCTCTGGGCTGGCACCTTGCGAAGTGTTGCATCTGTTATGTACAGCCTGTGGTTCTCTGTAAAGTAAATGAAGGATGTCTGGCAAGGCTTCCAGGGGAGAAACAACCAAGTCTCCCTAAATCTTCTCTCTGTGTCTCTGTCTGTGGACCTATATATCTCTCCCTCCCTCTCTCTCTCTCCCTCTCTCTCTCTACACATGTATATGCATCCAGAGGGAGAAACAACTAAGTCTCCTCTCTGTATCTCTGTCTCTGTCTCTTTCTCTCTGTATATTTCCGTCTCCATGTCCTCTCTGTATCTCTGTCTCTGTCTCTTTCTCTCTGTATATCTCCGTCTCTGTGACGACCTGCAACAGCCCCAAGCCCAGAGACGATCGGGACGCACGTGTTCCTGATTGCACACATTGTTTTCACCTGTGGGGACACGGGGGTGATTACTGATTGGGGTTTTTCTGGGCTATATATGGGTCACGGATATGTGTGGGGCTTGTGCGGTCATTGTATTGTGTCAACATTAAACCTTACGGATTATTGTTCGCAAACGTTGTTCTACTGTCTCTCATTGCTATCGTTCCGTTACCGCTTTTGGATCCAACCGACTACATCGCCACCACCCATCGTTACAGTCTCCATGTCCTCTCTGTATCTCCGTCTCCATCTCCTCTCTGTATCGCTGTCTCTATGTATCTCTAAAGAGATTGAGAGAGAGAGAGAGATTGAGAGGTAGAGGCAGAGACACATATACTATACATATATATAGTCTCTGTCTCCGTTTCAGGGACTATAATACAGACACATGTACTATACATATATATAGTCTCTGTCTCCGTTTCAGGGACTATAATACAGACACATGTACTATACATATATATAGTCTCTGTTTCAGGGGCTATAATACAGAGACACATATACTATACATATATATAGTCTCTGTCTATGCCCATATTTATGCATATGCCTCTGTCTCTCAATTTACCTCTTTCAATCTCTCTCTCTCTTGCCCTCTCTTTCTATCACTCTCTCTGTGTGTCTCTTTTCTCTCTCTCTCTCTCTTGCCCTCTCTCTTTCTATCCCTCTCTCAGTGTGTCTCTTTTCTCTCTCACTCTCTCCCTTTCCCCTCGTATGCTCTGGTTTCATTTCTTGATCTCTCTTCTAAAAGTCTCCCTGTCAATCTCTCTGACAGTCAGCTCCTTTAGGGAGGAGTAAGGCGTTTGAAGGAACCCTCCCCCCTGGTGTCTCTCACTGAGGGACCGCACTGTTGCAAAGGGGTCACAGCCCAGGCCAAAGGTCAAGGTTTAGATCGTCCGGCAGTATTTCAGGGCTCTGAAGAAGGAGATGGAGACTTTGTGGTGTAGGTGCACTAATAGAGGTTAGAGGTCAGAATTGTACCCTTAACTGCACATTGTTCCAACCCCCAGCTCACAGTGTGGGGTGTGTCCCAGGCATTATGTACCAGGTAACACGTCCCAGGCAGTATGTACCAGGTAACCAGGCAGTATGTACCAGGCAGTATGTACCAGGTAACTAGGCAGTATGTACCAGGCAGTATGTACCAGGTAACTAGGCAGTATGTACCAGGCAGTATGTACCAGGTAAATAGGCAGTATGTACCAGGCAGTATGTACAAGGTAACTAGGCAGTATGTACCAGGTAACTAGGCAGTATGTACCAGGCAGTATGTACAAGGTAACTAGGCAGTATGTCCCAGGTAACTAGGCAGTATGTACCAGGTAACCAGGCAGTATGTACCAGGCAGTATGTACCAGGTAAATAGGCAGTATGTACCAGGCAGTATGTACAAGGTAACTAGGCAGTATGTACCAGGTAACTAGGCAGTATGTACCAGGCAGTATGTACAAGGTAACTAGGCAGTGTGTACCAGGCAGTATGTACCAGGTAACTAGGCAGTGTGTACCAGGCAGTATGTACCAGGTAAATAGGCAGTATGTACCAGGTAACGAGGCAGTATGTACCAGGTAAATAGGCAGTATGTCCCAGGTAACGAGGCAGTATGTACCAGATAACTAGGCAGTATGAACCTGGTAACTAGGCAGTATGTACCAGGCAGTATGTACCAGGTAACTAGGCAGTATGTACCAGGTGGTATGTACCAAGTAACTAGGCAGTATGTACCAGGCAGTATGTACAAGGTAACTAGGCAGTATGTACCAGGTAACTAGGCAGTATGTACCAGGTGGTATGTACCAAGTAACTAGGCAGTATGTACCAGGCAGTATGTACAAGGTAACTAGGTAGTATGTACCAGGTAACTAGGCAGTATGTACCAGGCAGTATGTACCAGGTAACTAGGCAGTACGAGGTAACTAGGCAATATGTACCAGGCAGTATGTACCAGGTAAATAGGCAGTATGTACCAGGTAACTAGGCAGTATGTACCAGGTAACTAGGCAGTATGTACCAGGTAACTAGGCAGTATGTACGAGGTAACTAGGCAGTATGTACCAGGTAACTAGGCAGAATATACTAGGCAGTATGTACCAGGTAATTTGGCAGTATGTACCGGGCAGTATGTACCAGGTAAATAGGCAGTATGTACCAGGCAGTATGTACCAGGTAACTAGGCAGTATGTACCAGGCAGTATGTACCAGGTAACTAGGCAGTATGTACCAGGTAACTAGGCAGTATGTACCAGGTAACTAGGCAGTATTTCCCACGCAGTATGTCACTGTGGTGTGAATGATAAACCTCTGTGACGGGGAGGAGTGTGTAGATGGTCTCTGGGGATCTTCTTTCCTTTCCTTGCCCCTGGAGGAGCACTATAAGGCAGGAAGTGCACGTTGAATGGAGCCGGCTCCCTGGCTCTCACTTCATTAAAAGCCGAGCGGGAGTCTCCAGTCTCAGTCAGTGGAGGATTTACAGGCTTATATAAAGGCTCTGCCTCTGTGTTCTCTGCCTTTCATGCCAGCATGGCAAAAAGAATCAGATAAGAAGGAATGATTGTAGAAAGGCCTGAAAACATAGGGACAACGACTGGGACTTCATTTTTATATAACACACATCACATTTGGGAAAAAGGCTTTTGTACCAGTGTTTTATCTGACTACTTTCAACATTATTTATTCAAATACCAATAGTACAAATATAATTAGCCATGTTTTACAAATTTCACTATGTTGAAACTTTCAATGTATTAAAGTATATGTATTAGTCTATTACTAATTTTAACATCAACCATCAACCATCTTTCAAAGGTTTTCATAATCTTGTTCAGGATTATTGACTATTATTGCACTTCTCTGTTTCTGATTTATCTTGCTTCTGGACAAGAGAACAAACTACATGGGAATAACGCTGGGTAAGGTTGCCAAAATGGAGAGAATACTATTTTTCGTCTTTGTGGAGGTCAAACGCAAACGTTTCACAGTTTCATCTTTGCCCTTGAAGCTGCATGCAGGTGACTTCCAGCAGGTTGAATGTTCATTCCTACCCGTGGCTGAAAGGAGGCTGTATCTCAGTTTGAGATTCACTGAAGGCCAAGAGGCACAAACAACAACTTGTTGAAAGACAAGAGCTCCAACCTGGCAGCCGTGGAGGAGAGTAAATGTTTCAGAGTGAGAGAAGAGTGAGATGGAGGTCTGGAAAGGTCTGGGAGGAACAGGAGGTCTGACTGGTCTGTACTGAAGCCCTTTTCCTAAACACAAATGAAAGCTGCGATATGTAACATGTCAGCAGTAAGCCAGCAGAATGTAAACAGTGATCATTACCTAATATAATATTCATAACATGCGCTTGTATTGTCGAAATCCCTTTAAAATGTGGCAAGGCTGACGCAATTAAGTAGTCTACAACCTGTTTTGTAGGGTTAAGAAGAAAATCCACTCCTTTAGATAAAATGACGCATGACTCCACCACTGTGGGACTGAGATGTGTGTGTGTGTGTGTGTGTGTGTATGGGGTGGGGGGAGGGGGGCTAAGCTCTAAAAGAATATGAGGAAACCATTAATTTCATTGTTGTGTCTTAAAACGACACATGAATGCTTTTTTAGCTATCCATGGACCAACTATAGGTTTGTTGCAGCATCCTAATTATGTGTTCATAGGAAAATAAACAGGTGGATTTGCTTCTGCTGCTTCTGCTGAACGTCTAAGAAGTTATTTTTTCCCAACATTAGCGGGCTCTTTGCCTTTGATCAGGGCGCTGACAGATTGCTAGCAGACACCGGCGGCTTTTAGAATGACACAAAGTGACTCACTCACCTGACCCCTCGTCAGAGCTACGCAAGAACACAGCCTGCTGCAACAGCCAATTAAAGCAGAGGGGACATTCTTTTAGAAATATAAAACTATTTAATGTTTTGGTGTATAGAGACTGTTTTCTATTTGGTAGGGTTGATAGGTGTCTTCTGTTGCAAACTCACAAACGCTGCACTACAGACAACAATAATAGAAAGTCAAAGCCTATTTTGAATGGCATCAAGATCCCATGAGGGCGCACAACAAGCACAAAGACGTAAACTTTAACCTTTTACCAGGGCAGATAGGAATACACACATGAATTCAAAAAGACCCTAAGTATGCAGATTGCGTAGCTATCTCTGTCCTTGCTGAAAAAGCTTTTATGTGTGTCTGCTGAGGGTTCCTGTCAAAACATCACATGGAGAAGATGGCAGCACTGCTAGCTTCATAAGGAGAAGATGGCAGCACTGCTAGCTTTATAAGGAGAGGATGGTAGCACAGTTAGATTTCTAGGAAGAGGATGGCAGCACTGCTAGCTTTATAAGAAGAGGATAGCAGCACTGCTAGCTTTATAAGGAGAAGATGGTAGCACTGCTAGCTTTATAAGGAGAAGATGGCAGCACTGCTAGCTTTATAAGAAGAGGATGGCAGCACTGCTAGCTTTATAAGGAGAGGATGGCAGCACTACTAGCTTTATAAGGAGAGGATGGCAGCACTGCTAGCTTTATAAGGAGAAGATGGCAGCACTGCTAGCTTTATAAGAGGATGGCAGCACTGCTAGCTTTGTAAGGAGAGGATGGCAGCACTGCTAGCTTTATAAGGAGAGGATTGCTGCACAGTTAGCTTCATAAGAAGATGGTAGCACTGCTAGCTTTATAAGGAGATGGCAGCACTGCTAGCTTTATAAGGAGAGGATGGTAGCACAGTTAGCTTTATAAGAAGATGGCAGCACTGCTAGCTTTATAAGGAGAGGATGGTAGCACAGTTAGCTTTATAAGAAGATGACAGCACTGCTAGCTTTATATGGATCCATGCTTTTAAAACATCTCTACATGTGCCTTTTTCTTTTTTCTATTCACCCCTTTTCCTCACTCTTTGGTTGGACTTGAATAGTCTAAAAAAGTATGTTCTTTTGACTTTCAGTATGTACTTTCCCTTAACCCCGAGGGAAAACGTCATGAGGTCAAGGAAAGATATGAAGGAGAATTCATAAGGACTTAGGAAAAGACAATCGTGTGGCTAAGAGAATCCAACTGCATTTACACTAGGCAACATAATCATGCGACGGTGGTTTTCATGCGTTATTCATGGAGAAACTACAATGTCCCGAAGATAAACTAGGCCTAGCCTACAAAAAGTGCATCTTAGATACTTCGCCCCGTGCATTGTTAACGCGTTGTTTTATAGCTGTATAAACGTGAGCAAGCTAGAAAAAAATATGACTTTATTACCAAGGTTGGAATTTAAATTTAAAAAGAAATATAGGCTACCGATCACTAAACTGAAACAAAATACCTGTTTCAGAATGGTTAGGTCGTTCCCATCCTGGTTGTAATTGTTGCTCATGTCCTCATCCCCTGTCAACTCACATCGCCATGAATCCCAATTAATATGATTCTATGAAATAGCCTAATTGTTAAATGTATGCAAGTTATACATAACATGATAGGCATACAAATCTACTATGGTACACATAATCATTCGTTGCAAACATGTTGACAGTTGAAAATATGTTAGCATATTAGCAAGTTATGGCATACGCTGGAAAATGCTTAATAAACTAGGCTTTATTATCTGCATCTCTGCTCAGTCATGTCTCGTTTGGTAAACGGCTGAATGTTTATAGCTTTAAATGTTGCTGTCACGAGGAATTGTGGGGCGACATTTTCTTCTTTCCTTACATAAAGCATGGTCCAGTGTATCCTATGCTAAAGTACTTTGAGAATTCAAACAGCACTTATTATGGCTGCAAGTTAGATACTTCCGGGTCATTTCCCTCAGAAACCTTCCTAAGCAAAAAAAAAAAAAGAGTTTAAACGTTCCCTTTATCTCCCTTCTCCCTCATGGTTTCTCCTTTTGGTCCCCCCCTCCCCTCCCCGTTTCCCTGGCCGCTGACCTCAGCAGACAGAGCTGACCATCCTGTCTGCCTCCCTCAATGACCTGCAGCTTAGAGCCATGCATCCTCCCAGGCTCTGCTGGCTCCTCCCGGTAGACTCTCTGACAGCAGGCAGATTCCTCCACAGCCCTCCAAACACTTGGTATGTCCACTGAAACCCTCTCAGTGTCCTTTAAGATCTAAACTGTCTTGGGACACCATTGACAGGTGACAGTAGTCTTGTCATGTGTTGTAAGTGTTTCCAATGAGTTGAATGGCTCTTTGGAAAAGAATGAAATGTAATGTAATATAAATCGAGTGAACGGCATAGGATTGTAGGAACTTTGTAGTGGAAAAGAAGGGATACAATGTGAGACGTAGCCATTTAAAATTAGGCCGTGTCCTCAGAGAGGGGCTCCAGCTAAGCAAAATCAACATGTTTCTTTAAAATACTGTCTAAGTCTGCTTAACAGCTGCAGTGATTACTGACTGAATACTTTGAGTTGAGTAATCAGTAAAGTGAATTTCAGCAGTCCTATCTTAGGTTGGAAGTATTGTGATAGTGACTGCTGATAGGTTTCCGTTTAAATAAACAGTCTAATATTTCTATGTGACAACATGATGTCAACATGGTGACCTGATGACTTTTACCTTTGTTTGGTTTTTTCAATTCAGTTCTTCTTTTTGGATACAGTATGTATTTTTGAAGTGGACATCAGAAAGACCAGGATAAAATAGTAGTTGACAGAAGGGACTTTAAACACAATGTTCTTCTAGAGCACCAACACTTTCACACTTCCTAATAGTTCCTTACACACAAGCAAACTTGTTTTAAAGGTACGGTTTAATAATGAAAAAAAAACGTATTTTTGTATTGGACATGTTCTTCATGAGCAGTGACACACTCATGGCAGTTTTAAGCCCAGGTTGAGTAGCACATAGATTTTTGCACTGTGAATATGGCGAGATTCTTGAAACGGTGAAATAAAACAAATCCATCTTTTAGCTTTCTAATCTGAACCTTTTGCTTTGTTTTTTGGGTTAGAAAACAACAGCATTTCTGGGTTGATTAATCTGTAGATGACTGAATAGCTTTGAGGATCTAGACCCCTGCTGGTTCTGCTGGGCCTGATCGCTCCATAATGCCATTTCAATAAACAAACCACCAAAAATGTCACCTTCATACTCCGAAGAAACCAGCTGCCATGACAACGGAAAACACACACACAACCTCATTGACCAGCAAGATGTAACCATTCTCTACTTTTAATGAGAGATTTCAGATTAAAATAGGGTGACTTCATGTTCTCCAAACCACAGACACTCTCTGACTTCTGATTGGCTCCTTAAGAATGACATCGGCCCCTTTGCTATAGGCCTGGTTCTGGTTGCCGTGGGTGATCATGTTGTACTCTTGTTGCCAAGGAGATAGGTTACAGTCTGTGCTCAGCTTTCTTTGTCAGCATCAAACACCATACAAAAAAAAGAAAAACACACATACAGAAAAACACACTCTTAGACTCACACACACACACACACACACACACACACACACACACACACACACACACACACACACACACACACACACACACACACACACACACACACACACAGTGATTCAATGTGAAGAACAGAGAAACAGGAGAAGACCTTAACACTGCACGGCACAATAAAACAATTCTGCTGTTTTGTCAAAGTTACAGTGGAAAGAACCAGAGTGTAAATCATGACTGGGCCCACCACCACGTTCTGACATTTGGTGTAGCGGCTAAAAGTGGAAAACAAACAAATATCCATGAGTGGTAATGAAATTCACAAACCCTTACGTTGCAAAGGAACCAAAGACAGCTTTGAACACACAACAACATTACAAGGGGTACCGTAACAATATGAGCCCTGCCTAATTGTGCTGAAAGCTAAATGTGCCCCACAGTTCAACGTTTCATAGAGAGCCTCTCAGCAGTCTGCTTGTTCATGCAATGGGCTGAGGAAGCCTTGTAACAGTAACACACACCATTACAGAAGACAGCCAGGCCTTTGTTTCCCCCTCATAACAAGGTGCTGGTCTTTGTGTTAGAGTCTTGTCTTCTGCCCAAAAGAAAGTGTGGAGTCCAATGAGGTTGTCAGGAGGTAACAGGGATAGAGGCGCGTGTAGCAGCACCCCACCCACTCAGCCTCCCCCTGCTCCCCACATCCGCGTTGTTAAATCAGGTTTAATGTTGCTGGTCAGACAGGGGGATCCTTGTGTCTCCCCCTGCTAAAAGATTCAAGCATGGAAAAGACTGGATATTTACTGCCCTCATTTTGTTTCCAGGCAGAGGCTTATTGCATTCCACTATTATTGCTTCCAACCAGGGCCGATTTATTCCCATTAAACAGCGCTGGGGTTTGCCTGCTTCGCTTTAGCTGGGAAAGTGCGTCACAATTCTTTGAGGTAGAAAGGAAAAAAAAATATTACCATTAAATTGTTTTATGAACTACTAAGAAATTAGACAGCTGTATTCTCCTTCTAGTAACAGACACTAAAAAAGAACTCCATTAAGGCGCAATGCGTTCTAAGCAATTTAGACGATGATATGGAGATACACTGGCTGCAGTTTTAAAAACACAGAACTCAAACATTTGGTGCCGATTAATGGTTTATATATGTAAATTATAATGACATTGATTAATTGTAAAACTATAGTCAATTAGGTCAAACACAGACAAGCAGTGGCATTTAGAATAGTAGAACTGATTGTGGCAGATGATTCTCCTCTGTTGGAGCAGGTCCTTTCCAAAGAAACAACACTATTGATAGACAGCTTAGTGGATTGGGTTAGGGTTAGGGTTAGGGTGATTCTGGCAGATGATTCTCCTCTGTTGGAGCAGGTCCTTTCCAAAGAAACAACACTATTGATAGACAGCTTAGTGGATTGGTGAACAACAATAGCGCCTACCATAGTGTCAAACTGCAGCACTGCTACATTTCAGTGTTTTTAGATTAGACACAGAGCCTTAAGTGTCTAATTAAAATGATCTGTTTAAACACCTTAGAAAACAAAATCAACAAACATTACTCTGTCTTGCCTAGATTTCACATGATCAGCTGTACATTTTCAAAGCAGAAAAATGTTCCAATGTATTTTTCTGTTTTTCTTTCTGTTTTCAATATTAACCTAACCTATATGTGTGCTGCCCTGAAATAACATGGTTTTCTGAGCGTAGCTGTGCTGGAGGCTCTCTGGGCAGGGGCCATATGTGCAGGGCTACTCGTGTTCCTCTCTGTGTCTCGGTGGAGCAGCCAGCAGAGCCAGACTGTGTCTAATGAAGGTTTAGGTCACAGCAGTATGGCGGTGTGAGGCCTGTCAGGGTTCTAGGGCAGCTCTGCATGGAAACACTGCTGGCCAAGAGGCCTCTTTGTTCACTTGTGGCTTCAACTATAACATATATCATTATAATGTAGCTGAAACTATAATATATGTATAATATAGCTTCAACTATAACATCCATCCATCCATTAGCTGTACCGCTTATCCTTTGCAGGGTCGCGGGGGGCTGGAGCCTATCCCAGCGGGGGGGGCTGGAGCCTATCCATCCATCCATTCCGTAGCTATACCGCTTATCCTTTGCAGGGTCGCGGGGGCTGGAGCCCATCCCAGCGGGGGCTGGAGCCTATCCATCCATCCATTAGCTGTACCGCTTATCATTTGCAGGGTCGCGGGGGGGCTGGAGCCTATCCCAGCGGGGGGGCTGGAGCCTATCCCAGCGGGGGGGCTGGAGCCTATCCATCCATCCATTAGCTGTACCGCTTATCCTTTGCAGGGTCGCGGGGGGCTGGAGCCTATCCCAGCGGGGGGGCTGGAGCCTATCCATCCATCCATTAGCTATACCGCTTATCCTTTGCAGGGTCGCGGGGGGCTGGAGCCTATCCCAGCGGGGGGGCTGGAGCCTATCCCAGCGGGGGGGCTGGAGCCTATCCCAGCGGGGGGGCTGGAGCCTATCCATCCATCCATTAGCTATACCGCTTATCCTTGACAGGGCTGGAGCCTGTCCCAGCTATATTATACATATAGTATATCTTAAACTATAATATACAGTATGTATAATATAGCGTAAACTATAACATACTGTATATGTATAATATAATATAACTACACACTGCTGGCCCTGTGGCCTCTGTTTACTGGTAGCTTAAACTATACACGTTGGGTTTTAAAGGGTTAAAAGTCTAATGCCTGTACTAATGGCATTAATCCGTATCAATATATATTAACCCCATGACTCTTCACCAGTGCAAGGTGTGTGATATTATGCACATATGAAAACAATATCTGTAAGCATTAAATAATCAAATAAAAAGAAAGAAATGTGTCGTTGAGGTAATAATGGAACAGTCGCAGGCTCCAGGCACTTAATACTGGCTGGAAATGTAGTTGCCAAGGCAACAGAACATCCAGCCTCGCTGCATCCCAGCAGTTGATAAGAGCTTAAATTTATTTTTTATGAGATGGCAGGAAATGGGGAGGAGGAAGAACATTGGTGTCGTGTGGTATTGTTGCGTAATTCCCTGAGGGGCGCTCACCAGAACGTTTAAGCGCTGCCCCTGTTTCTCCACGGGGGGAAGGCCATATTCTTTAGGGTATTAATATTACAGGATCATTTCTTAATCCAAACAGTCCTAAAGCCCATGGGCTCTCATAGCAGAGTGTGGTTGACCTGGTGCTAGCCTGATAGACCAGGGTGGGCTCTCATAGCTGAATGTTAGCCTGATAGACCAGGGTGGGCTCTCATAGCAGAGTGCTAGACTGATAGACCAGGGTGGGCTCTCATAGCAGAGTGCTAGACTGATAGACCAGGGTGGGCTCTCATAGCAGTGTTAGACTGATAGACCAGGGTGGGCTCTCATAGCAGAGTGCTAGACTGATAGACCAGGGTGGGCTCTCATAGCAGAGTGTTAGACTGATAGACCAGGGTGGGCTCTCATAGCAGTGTTAGACTGATAGACCAGGGTGGGCTCTCATAGCAGTGTTAGACTGATAGACCAGGGTGGGCTCTCATAGCAGTGTTAGACTGATAGACCAGGGTGGGCTCTCATAGCTGAATGTTAGCCTGATAGACCAGGGTGGGCTCTCATAGCAGTGTTAGACTGATAGACCAGGGTGGGCTCTCATAGCAGAGTGCTAGACTGATAGACCAGGGTGGGCTCTCATAGCAGAGTGTTAGACTGATAGACCAGGGTGGGCTCTCATAGCAGTGTTAGACTGATAGACCAGGGTGGGCTCTCATAGCAGAGTGTTAGACTGATAGACCAGGGTGGGCTCTCATAGCAGTGTTAGACTGATAGACCAGGGTGGGCTCTCATAGCAGTGTTAGACTGATAGACCAGGGTGGGCTCTCATAGCAGTGTTAGACTGATAGACCAGGCTGGACTCTCATAGCAGTGTTAGACTGATAGACCAGGGTGGGCTCTCATAGCAGAGTGTTAGACTGATAGACCAGGGTGGGCTCTCATAGCAGTGTTAGACTGATAGACCAGGGTGGGCTCTCATAGCAGTGTTAGACTGATAGACCAGGGTGGGCTCTCATAGCAGTGTTAGACTGATAGACCAGGCTGGACTCTCATAGCAGAATGTGGTCATAGACTGATAGACTGATAGACTGATAGACTGATAGACTAGGGTGGACTGGCAAAAATAATACATGGACAACCTAAGAAAGAACAATAGCTACACTCAATAGTCAGGGAGCAGATAAATTAGGTGCCATGTTTTTAAACATAATTATAGTTTTAATGGTACCTCCTCCCTTCTCGTTGGAATAGTCCAACATTAGTACTATAGCCATGTCTCCACACATAGAGAATGCCCTCCTTTGTCAATGTTTCGACTCAGGTTATCACCACTATAAGCAGGGCGGTCTATATATTGTCTTCAAAGACAGAAGCAGAGACCTGACTAAGATGCTCCACTGCTGACAGCGGGTTTAGAAGATGGTCTACAGTAGAGAACAATGTGCTTGGATTGTTTCACCATTTTGGTTTTGGGTATCTCTCTATTCAAACAGCTTTATGGTAGGTGGAGATGTTGGCCTGCAGTATTTCAGAGTGGACCTGTAACTTAGAATCTCTACATTTGCGTTCAGCCGTGGGACATTCCCTTTTACGATAAAGTGTGGCCTCGTTTTTCCAAAGTACATGATAATCACAACAAAGTTTCTTTCTTTTTTGGGGAGCTAAAATGTCGACCTTTCGTTCTAGAATGGAATGGACAGTTTAAAAGCCATCCCGATAATGTCCAGTCTCCACCTCGTGGCAGTCTCAGTTGGTGCTGAAGCGTTGTGCGATGGCGTGTTATGGAGCTGCGCTCTGGGCGCTCTGTGAAATGCCCATTGGACTTTACAACATTATCTCTCCTGAGTGGTCCAGCAACAACACTGGAACACTTGAATAGTGCCAATTACTGCGCTCCCATAGCCTCCAGTATCTCGATCCTCTGCTTAGTGAGGCAGTGGGGAACTGGGAGATGGCCCTCCAATGGCTGGAGATCAGACAGCTAATCCGTCTCTTGTAATAGAATCTGACATTGTTTTTGTGTGTGGCATTGTGTGTGTGTGCGTGTGTGTTTGTGTGTGTGTGTGTGTGGTGGTGGGGGAGGGGGGTTAAGGATACGTGTCACAAACTGTATCTACAGTGAGATGAGAGTTCTACTTCTGGGCGACTCCAGCCATCTGTCATTCCAGAGGGCCCGTCTGTCCCCCCCCCCCTCTCCTCCTGTGGCCTGCTGGCTGTAACCCCCCCCCCCTCCCCTCTTTCCTCCTGTGGCCTGCTGGCTGTAACCCCCTCCCCTCTTTCCTCCTGTGGCCTGCTGGCTGTAACCCCCCCCCCTTTCCTCCTGTGGCCTGCTGGCTGTAACCCCCCCCCCCCCCCTTTCCTCCTGTGGCCTGCTGGCTGTAACCCCCCCCCTCTCCTCCTGTGGCCTGCTGGCTGTAACCCCCCCCCCCCTTTCCTCCTGTGGCCTGCTGGCTGTAACCCCCCCTCTCTTTCCTCCTGTGGCATGCTGGCTGTAACCCCCCCCCCCTTTACTCCTGCTGGCTGTAACCCCCCCCCCCCCCCCCCATGTCTTGTTATCTCTCCTTCGCTTACATCCAGCAGTCGTATCTGTGCTGCTGTGCAGTGACTATGGCTGGCCCTTACATCCAGCAGTCGTATCTGTGCTGCTGTGCAGTGACTATGGCTGGCCCTTACATCCAGCAGTCGTATCTGTGCTGCTGTGCAGTGACTATGGCTGGCCCTTACATCCAGCAGTCGTATCTGTGCTGCTGTGCAGTGACTATGGCTGGCCCTTACATCCAGCAGTCGTATCTGTGCTGCTGTGCAGTGACTATGGCTGGCCCTTACATCCAGCAGTCGTATCTGTGCTGCTGTGCAGTGACTATGGCTGGCCCTTACATCCAGCACTGTTTTTATTCCCAGTGGGGTTATCCATGCCATGCTCACACTCATTGGCAGTCGTATCTCTGCTGCTGTGCAGTGACTATGGCTGGCCCTTCCCAGAGGGCCTCACTGTGCCACAGCAACCCTACCTTCCCTCTCTGGGTTTCAATGTAATAGAGAGGCACTGTGAAGCCCCAGGTACAGTAAGGCCTAGCCTCCTGTGTGATACATTATGAAGTAACTACAGTAAACCTGCTCTAGTGTCCTGTGGACAGACTAAATATCTACATAACCCTAACCCTAACATTAAGGAGAGGTAGCTGGTAGCTACAGTAAACCTGCTCTAGCCTACATTAAGCAGAGGTAGCTACAGTAAACCTGCTCTAGCCTACATTAAGCAGAGGTAGCTACAGTAAACCTGCTCTAGCCTACATTAAGCAGAGGTAGCTACAGTAAACCTGCTCTAGCCTACATTAAGGAGAGGTAGCTGGTAGCTACAGTAAACCTGCTCTAGCCTACATTAAGGAGAGATAGCTACAGTAAACCTGCTCTAGACTACATTAAGGAGAGGTAGCTCCATTAAACCTGCTCTACACTACAAGCTACAGGCTCCTTTCCATTGCATGCTTAGCCGTTGCCTGACGACAACATTTTGGGCTCTTATAGAACTGTTAGCATACAGTTTTGTTAAAACATTCAATATTAAGTGTTAAATATTATATCAACTATATTAACAGTGTATTATTGCCTTTATAACAATGTCTAAAGTGGATAGGTAATCATGTTTTCAAGAAAAGATTTATTTATCATACTTGCTTTTAAAGACGGCATTGTTAAAAAAGTGCTTATAAATTATAAACATTTATAAATTATTACATTGCATGTTATTACTAACAAAAATATATATATATTTTTAGGTTTAATATGAATATTGAAATATATTTTGATATTGATTGATGTTGATTCTCATATTTCAGTTATAATTTAAGACTGTTAGCAGCTCCTTAAGACTACTATGACTGGAACATTTTCAACTTGAATCATTTCATGTAAATCAACAATTTCAAGAACGTCATTGATAATGTGACCTTTGAATATATTCCTGTTGTGATAAGTGTGCATGTCTGCCTGTGATCAAAATACCGTTTTCTTGTGGCGGCTGCTCCCGGTTGGCTAAGGATGTCATTGAACACCCACTCAGATGCTACAGGCAGAGAGGAAAACGTTTACTCAAAGCCAGGCTACAGGCAGAGGAAAACATTTACTCAAAGCCAGGCTACAGGCAGAGAGGAAAACGTTTACTCAAAGCCAGGCTACAGGCAGAGGAAAATGTTAACTCAGAGCCAGGCTACAGGCAGAGGAAAATGTTAACTCAGAGCCAGGCTACAGGCAGAGAGGAAAACGTTTACTCAAAGCCAGGCTACAGGCAGAGGAAAATGTTAACTCAGAGCCAGGCTACAGGCAGAGGAAAACGTTTACTCAAAGCCAGGCTACAGGCAGAGGAAAACGTTTACTCAAAGCCAGGCTACAGGCAGAGGAAAATGTTAACTCAGAGCCAGGCTACAGGCAGAGGAAAACATTTACTCAAAGCCAGGCTACAGGCAGAGAGGAAAACGTTTACTCAAAGCCAAGCTACAGGCAGAGAGGAAAACGTTTACTCAAAGCCAGGCTACAGGCAGAGAGGACAACGTTTACTCAAAGCCAGTCTACAGGCGGAGGAAAACGTTTACTCAAAGCCAGGCTACAGGCAGAGAGGAAAACGTTTACTCAAAGCCAAGCTACAGGCAGAGAGGAAAACGTTTACTCAAAGCCAGGCTACAGGCAGAGAGGAAAACGTTTACTCAAAGCCAGGCTACAGGCAGAGGAAAACGTTTACTCAAAGCCAGTCTACAGGCAGAGAGGAAAACGTTTACTCAAAGCCAGGCTACAGGCAGAGAGGAAAACGTTTTCTCAAAGCCAGGCTACAGGCAGAGAGGAAAACGTTTACTCAAAGCCAGGCTACAGGAAGAGCAAAATGTTTACTCAAAGCCAGGCTACAGGCAGAGAGGACAACGTTTACTCAAAGCCAGGCTACAGGCAGAGAGGAAAACGTTTACTCAAAGCCAGGCTACAGGCAGATGAAAACGTTTACTCAAAGCCAGGCTACAGGCAGAAAGGAAAACGTTTACTCAAAGCCAGGCTACAGGCAGAGAGGACAACGTTTACTCAAAGCCAGGCTACAGGCAGAGAGGAAAACGTTTACTCAAAGCCAGGCTACAGGCAGAGGAAAACGTTTACTCAAAGCCAGGCTACAGGCAGAAAGGAAAACGTTACTCAAATCCAGGCTACAGGCAGAGGAAAACGTTTACTCAAATCCAGGGGGGTATTCCATCAACCGTGCTAATGAAATCGGCACTTAATAGAAAAAGCCTGGCTTGAACAAATGTCAACTTTGATTTAAGCCTCAAGCCGTTCCATGAACACAATTCAGCCGTCTCCAGTCAACGTTTACTCAAGCCAGGCTTGTGCAAGCTGGCATTGTGTGCGCGCACGGGGAACAGAAGCAGCCCGGAACAATCGATTGTCCAAAAGCAGATAAAGTGTCGCAAAAACCAGAAAGAGCGGTGCTATTCTTTCGAGAAAAACACGTCAAAGGAATTCGCCACTGACTGTCTCATCACCAAAAAGGGCAATACTGCTGCGATTTTTAAGGCGAGGGAAAGTGCGTGGCCAAAAATTGCAGACAGATTAAATGGGTTATTTAGATGCTTACTTTTTATATAAATTAACATTGAAATCGTTACGAAGAGATTGTGGCTACATTAGTAGGCGCGATAATATCTGAGATGTGTTTAATTTTCAGAGGGACAGCGCTCCCTGGCGTGTCACAGATGACCAGTCCTAATAGCAGGGACCCGGGTTTCGATCCCGGCTCGAGGTCAGCTGAAAGTTGTCGACTGTCTGTTTTTCCATTAAAGCATAATAGGTAGTTCATAGTCAATTTAGATATGGTGACAAAGAAATGTCATTTTCAATGTAACATTGTATTTTTTATAGATTTCTGTCACAAAGAATGCAGTTACAATTAGCAAATGGAATGCCACTGGGACATTGATTTGTCATTTCAGCATTTTTTTATGTTTGATGTGGGAAGGTTATTGCGAACTCAGGAAATGCAGAACTATAAACACTTTTATTCATGCTTGGTCACACTGAGAAAAAGGTCTGAACCTACGTATGTTTCCGAATACGGAAATAAGTTAAGTGACAAAGTGGAGCGAGCAAGAATAGATACTTGACGGACCTGTCTTTTGAGATTTTTTTTCCGCCTGTTTGATATTCTTTGTTACACAGCTAAACTAAGCTTGACAGTTTGTCTATTACGGAGCAGGATAGTTCAGTGGTATAAATTATCATGGTAACTGAGCAGGTCTTCGTTTAAGCCACAGTAATGGAACGGATCTCTCACTAAAATTAGCGAGACTTAGCTAAATAAGACAGGCTTTTCACTTATCTAGCTTGATGGAATACCCCCCGGGCTACAAGCAGAGAGGAAAACGTTTACTCAGAGCCAGGCTACAGGCAGAGGAAAACGTTTACTCAAAGCCAGGCTACAGGAAGAGAGGAAAACGTTTACTCAAAGCCAGGCTACAGGAAGAGAGGAAAACGTTTACCCAAAGCCAGGCTACAGGCAGAGGAAAACGTTTACTCAAAGCCAGGCTACAGGCAGAGGAAAACGTTTACTCAAAGCCAGGCTACAGGCAGAGGAAAATGTTAACTCAGAGCCAGGCTACAGGCAGAGGAAAACATTTACTCAAAGCCAGGCTACAGGCAGAGAGGAAAACGTTTACTCAAAGCCAAGCTACAGGCAGAGAGGAAAACGTTTAATCAAAGCCAGGCTACAGGCAGAGGAAAACGTTTACTCAAAGCCAGGCTACAGGCAGAGGAAAACGTTTACTCAAAGCCAGGCTACAGGCAGAGAGGAAAATGTTTACTCAAAGCCAGTCTACAGGCAGAGAGGAAAACATTTACTCAAAGCCAGGCTACAGGCAGAGGAAAACGTTAACTCAATGCCAGTCTACAGGCAGAGAGGAAAATGTTTACTCAAAGCCAGGCTACAGGAAGAGAGGAAAACTTTTACTCAAAGCCAGGCTCTAATAATAATAATAATTCATTTTATTTAGTTTTTAGCGCTTTTCTCGAGACTCAAAGCTTTTGCATTCAACTTTTACACAAATTGGTCGCCAATTAATTACACAGAACGAACAATGAATGGACCGACGGCTATCAAACACAACACTCAGTCTGAGTGATACCACAGCAGCCAAATTTGCACCAGACTTGCTCACCCAACATATTACAACAGACTTGCTTAGGACATAGGACATACAGACCGACTCCAGGTGAATCGGCAGTGACTGGTCAGGGCACTGGTGGGAGAATGGGGCATGTTTTTTGATGGTGGGAGGAAACCCACACAAACACGGGGAGAACATGCAAACTCCACACAGAAATGCCCTTGGGTCATGTGGGGTTTGAACCCAGGATCTTCTTGCTGTGAGCCACCAGTGCTAACCACTGAGCCACCGTGCTGCCAAAGCTCTGTCATCAGGGACACCTCTCACCCAGTCTGTTAGGCCTCCTAGCCTCTGGGGACGCTTAAGTTTCTCATGGCTCTGTATGGTCCACATCTCGTCTTTTAGCCCAGCTCTGCACTAAATCTGACTCCAAGAAAAAGATTCTACAGTAGAAATACTCGCAGAGCAAGCTTGTATTGAATCTTAGCTTATTAGCTAAAGTAGCTGTTTGTAGTAGCAGAAGGTTGTACACCATCAAGACCTTGATCGTTGAATCTGATTTCCTTCTTTGTTTCATTCCTAATTACATTCCATTGAGCATCTAATTGGATACTGATACAAGTCTGTTTCTATGTGTTTGTCTGCCAGCTGTAATTTGTCTTTTCAATTTAATCAAATTAACTGGCAACCTTCAAGAGATTCATTATAGCTAAAAATGTACAGCAATTTTACTCAGCGTGGCCATCTATTTATCATCATCTAGACCGCTAATAAATGATTATGATACAACAACAGAGTTATGTTTCATTAGTAAAGAATTGTTAAAGTTAATAATAGTGCCATCTTAATGTGGACAAGTTCTATTAATTAATGAAATAATATATCTAAACGAAATGTGTTTGTGACCGTTCAAAGGTATTAACTTGTGACAAGGCATTGATGAAGATCCCGTTGCAGTTACTGTGATCTTAGGCAGACATACACTCCATTTGGTTCTTGACTCTGGTGAACCGACTTGAAGATGGAGGTTAAATTAGCTGGGGGAGTGTCTGGTTGTTTTTGGGTGCCCTAAATAAGGCAAAAAAAACAATTAGCATATTTGTCATGCCTAAATTCCTGTGGAACCATATTTAAAATCCCCAAGATATGGGTGTGTATGGGGAGCTAATTACACGCTTATTACCAAGCAATTAGAGACCGCCAAGCACATGTGAACTCACCTGAGAAAACGGTCACACCATTATCCTAAATTATTAACAAAAATCAAGGATTTAACAATGGTAACCCGGGTAACCATTGCATCTGTGACCCATATATTTGTTCACAAGCTCACGATGATGTGAATTCTCCAGCGTTTCAGTGGGAATGTGACGGGTCTGGAGTGGACGGGACTACAAAACCCACCCTGCTCCCTGACAAGGCCGTAATGAGACCCACTGAGGTTTAAGGTGCTGTTTGAGTCCTCCCCATGGAAACCACTGCTCTCTCTAACATATCCACGTGTGGCCACTGTGACAATGAATAACCACAGCAAAGAAAGAGAGAGAAAGGTTTGAAGGTTTAAAGGTTATGTTTTGTATCCTGATGTTTAATATAGCACTTGCTTAGCTCTTATCTAGATGATTAAGTCAGGGATGGACTTATTTTATCTTCCTGACTTGTAGTTTTTACCTTATCTTTTTGTAGGCACTATTTTTTGTAAGTGGCTTTGGATAAAAGCGTCTGCTAAATGAATGCAATGTATTAAAGAGCATCATTGTCATGATTAGTATTATTATTTATACAGAGAGAGAGAGAGAAGAGGCTATGTTTGGGACCACATGCTAAATTAAATACTAAATAAAAACTGCATATCATATACTCCTGTAAGTACATACTATATATTGAACACAGAATGTCGTATACTACTAATTGTGAGTGCACTCAACTGGAACATGCGACCAAAACCCTGGCAATGTTTTTTATTTGGTCGAAGCCAGAAGGAAGCATTTTGGCATGAGAATCATTGTCAGCAACATCTCTCCGGTACTCAAAAATATGACCAAATATGGTATTTGATACCATGGAATACTACAAACCCATTTGAGTATGTTCAGGTTGCATACTAGGTGGTTCCAGAACACAGCCAGAGCGTATAGGGATCATGGTACAGGTTCACCTGTGCCTGCTGAGTACTATGATAGTTATCTTATATGGATCCCTTGTATAAAAATGCAGCATTGTTTAAAGCAGTCCACAGTCCTAAAGTTACAAGATTTAAAGGGTTTCCACAATGTTGAACTGGGCATGCTGTTATATAAAATAATATCATATTACCAGTAAGGTATAAAATGTTTCCCAAGCTGATAAAAAAAGTGTAAGCGAGTACTTTTTAAAATTGTAACCTTTCTAAATATTTGATCAGAAGGCATGTAGCCCGCCAGTCTCTCTAAGACAAAGGAAAAGAAAGACTAACAGAGCGATGGCCTGGCCACACCTATCTCCTGTCCCTCTGAGGAAACACTGCCATGACCTGCTCCAGTTTAAACCACTGAAGGATAGTGGCTGGTTTCAAAAGATGTCCTTCTTTTAAAGACAGAAAGTCAGGAGAAAATGTTGACAGAATTTACCTTGAGAAAAATTTGTCTATATTATTCAGTTGCTGGCAGTCTTTTTGTTCATATTTACATTATTATTTATGCTTGAGTTACTTTTTTTTGTGTTGTGCCCCATTTTTGTCTTGCGGTTGCTATGGAAACAAACTGTGGAAACAGCATTCTTTCTTGGTGAATTGTGGGAGTTTCTCTGTCGAAACACTGACATAGTTTTTGTTTCATGGTACAGTGCATTTTTATGTATTTTCTCTTTTTTCCGCTGTTTTCTTGAAACAAGTACCTCCATAGAGGAAACGATCAGCCTCAAGCAATAACATAAAAACTCAGTACATAAATAACTTTGTAATGCTTAAAAGACCATCAACATAACTTATTTAACTTGATGTGGTTTAAAAAAAAAAGAAGCCATTTTTGCTGAAACAAATATATTAATTATAAATATATAATATGTATTTATAAAAATGAATACATCTAATGTTTTCTCTAATAAGAAATGCTCTTGGAGAATAACTTAGGTCGATTGGTGTCCAACAGTTCTGTGATGGCCTGAAACCAAACCCAGTTAACTGGAGCATTTAGGATTATGTAAGAGAAGTGTCTGCTCACACAGTGTGCTGACCTTTAGCCTCAGTGTTGACCCTTTCATGTACCCTAACGCTTTGTGACACTTAGCTTTAAGGTTCTGATCATTTCTAGCTCCCAAAATAACTATGCACTTCTCTCCATCACACACAACTAGTAGATATTTTGTCCTTTGCCCTCATTGTGTTAGAAATACAATCAACGTTCTATAGATCGAGGATCTCGTATTTGTATTTAGTGGTTACAGAAGGACACACACTTTGTAAGGATACACATAAATAAACTGGTCTTTACTGAGAGACAGGTAAACATGACGGAGGCTGGCCTCCTGGCTTCCTCCAGCCATTCGTCTGCCTAATGAGATCAGAACGACTCTGTGTCTCTGTACAGGAGTGACCGAGGAGGCACGTTAGACTGGGTTTTAAAATCACCTTCCCCTCGCGGCAGACGGACACGCCTGGAGACAGACAGCCTGCTTTCCTCCATCTCTCTATAGTGTTAATGTGCTCTAGTTGGAAGGCTAAGCAAGCTTGATTATATTGTATTAAAGGCCTCACTGCCATATATTTCCCTTATAAGTACCTGTCTCTGTTTTTAGCATACTGACAGATCACAGAAAAAAAAGACCAAAGAAGCCAGCATGCAGACTGTAATGCAGTCGTCAAAGTAGAGAAGTACATGGACTTAGACATGGGACTTAGACATGGGAGTCCTTACAAGAGACATGAGATCAGTGGAAGGTCAGAGACAGTGAGAGTTAAAACTACACTATATACAGAATGACACAGTGAGAGGTGTATACTATCACAAAGTGAGAGGTGTATACTATCACACAGTGAGAGGTGTATACTATAACAGTGAGAGGTGTATACTATCACACAGTGAGAGGTGTATACTATCACACAGTGAGAGGTGGATACTATCACACAGTGAAAGGTGTATACTATAACAGTGAGAGGTGTATACTATCACACAGTGAGAGGTGTATACTATAACAGTGAGAGGTGTATACTATCACACAGTGAGAGGTGTATACTATAACAGTGAGAGGTCTATACTATAACAGTGAGAGGTGTATACTATAACAGTGAGAGGTGGATACTATCACACAGTGAGAGGTGTATACTATAACAGTGAGAGGTGTATACTATCACACAGTGAGAGGTGTATACTATAACAGTGAGAGGTGTATACTATCACACAGTGAGAGGTGTATACTATAACAGTGAGAGGTGTATACTATAACAGTGAGAGGTGTATACTATCACACAGTGAGAGGTGTATACTATCACACAGTGAGAGGTGTATACTATCACACAGTGAGAGGTGTATACTATAACAGTGAGAGGTGTATACTATCACACAGTGAGAGGTGTATACTATAACAGTGAGAGGTGTATACTATAACAGTGAGAGGTGTATACTATCACAGTGAGAGGTTTATACTATAACAGTGAGAGGTGTATACTATAACAGTGAGAGGTGTATACTATAACAGTGAGAGGTGTATACTATCACACAGTGAGAGGTGTATACTATAACAGTGAGAGGTGTATACTATACACAGTGAGAGGTGTATACTATAACAGTGAGAGGTTATACTATCACACAGTGAGAGGTGTATACTATAACAGTGAGAGGTGTATACTATAACAGTGAGAGGTGTATACTATAACAGTGAGAGGTGTATACTATAACACAGTGAGAGGTGGATACTATCACACAGTGAGAGGTGTATACTATAACAGTGAGAGGTGTATACTATAACAGTGAGAGGTGTATACTATAACAGTGAGAGGTGTATACTATAACAGTGAGAGGTCTATACTATAACAGTGAGAGGTGTATACTATAACAGTGAGAGGTGTATACTATAACAGTGAGAGGTGTATACTATCACACAGTGAGAGGTGTATACTATCACACAGTGAGAGGTGTATACTATCACACAGTGAGAGGTGTATACTATCACACAGTGAGAGGTGTATACTATAACAGTGAGAGGTGTATACTATAACAGTGAGAGGTGTATACTATAACAGTGAGAGGTGTATACTATCACACAGTGAGAGGTGTATACTATAACAGTGAGAGGTGTATACTATCACACAGTGAGAGGTGGATACTATCACACAGTGAGAGGTCTATACTATAACAGTGAGAGGTGTATACTATCACACAGTGAGAGGTGTATACTATAACAGTGAGAGGTGTATACTATCACACAGTGAGAGGTGTATACTATAACAGTGAGAGGTGTATACTATAACAGTGAGAGGTGTATACTATCACACAGTGAGAGGTGGATACTATCACACAGTGAGAGGTGTATACTATAACAGTGAGAGGTGTATACTATAACAGTGAGAGGTGTATACTATCACACAGTGAGAGGTGTATACTATAACAGTGAGAGGTGTATACTATCACACAGTGAGAGGTGTATACTATCACACAGTGAGAGGTGTATACTATAACAGTGAGAGGTGTATACTATAACAGTGAGAGGTCTATACTATAACAGTGAGAGGTGTATACTATAACAGTGAGAGGTGTATACTATAACAGTGAGAGGTGGATACTATCACACAGTGAGAGGTGTATACTATAACAGTGAGAGGTGTATACTATAACAGTGAGAGGTGTATACTATAACAGTGAGAGGTGTATACTATAACAGTGAGAGGTGTATACTATCACACAGTGAGAGGTGTATACTATCACACAGTGAGAGGTGTATACTATAACAGTGAGAGGTGTATACTATCACACAGTGAGAGGTGTATACTATAACAGTGAGAGGTGTATACTATCACACAGTGAGAGGTGTATACTATCACACAGTGAGAGGTGTATACTATAACAGTGAGAGGTGTATACTATCACACAGTGAGAGGTGTATACTATCACACAGTGAGAGGTGTATACTATAACAGTGAGAGGTGTATACTATAACAGTGAGAGGTCTATACTATCACACAAGGTGCTGAGTGTGTGAGGTAAACTACACTATAGATAGGCGTATCAGGTCAAAGATTAAAATAACAAGCCAATCTTCTACTGACGACAATTATAATACCTTAGTTTACACCACACAGTACTAACAAACCCTACTAAACCTAGCGTATGTGTTTCTAATGCAAAAGCATTTGATGACTTACAGTATTGCTTCAAAAGGAGAAACAGGGCTGAGGAAGGCCAAATGGAACTAGAAAAAGATGAGCTTAGCAGCTTCAACTCACACTGGTCAATAATAAACTACTTGAATCTGAAGGGTTTTTATTTTTAAACCTATTTATGACAGTAATTATTCAATCTCTGTCTGAGGCTCTGTAAATGGTACACAGTTCCTGCCTTGCCCAAAGGCTGTGAACATGCCAGCAGCTATTAGCTACTATTTCATATTGTCTATTGAGCTGGAGAACAGGGTCGATGTCTGGAGATATCGTGGTCTAATAATAATAATTCACTCTATTTCGTTTTTCTCGAGACTCAAAGCGCTTCACACAAATTGGTCGCCAATTAATTACACAGAACGAACAACGAATGGACCGACGGCTATCAAACACAACACTCAGTCTGAGTGATAGACTTGCTCACCCAACAAATTACAACAGACTTGCTTAGGACACAGGACACACAGACCGACTCCAGGTGAATTGGCAGTGACTGGTCAGGGCATGTTTTTTGATGGTGGGAGGAAACCGGAGTACCCGGAGGAAACCCACACAAACACGGGGAGAACATGCAAACTCCACACAGAAAGGCCATTGGGTCAGGTGGGGTTTGAACCCCAGGATCTTCTTGCTGTGAGGCACCAGTGCTAACCACTGAGCCACCGTGCTGCCCTTTGGTCTAAGATGGCAGTATACAAACATTCTCCTGGTAGGCAACACAAAGAAAATACAGTTGCTTTCTTTGTTTTTGGGGGGGCTTTAAAAACCAAATTACAATGTACAAAGATTACATTAGTTGCCATAAACTATTAATCAGCCCTGTTGATAAACCTTAATCAAAGAAAAACTTTCATGAAAGCACGAAAATCCTCCCTTTTTTCAAACCTCATTTACCAAACAATGAATATGATAAACTGTGTTACCGATGGACCAGGAAGCCATGAGATGCTGTTCAACCTTCTGGAGTGTAAGATTATGTGAAAGGCAATACATCACATTATGCTTCAGTATATTACAGCTAAAAAAGTATGAATGCATCAGTGAAAACATTTGGCCTCTAAGGTTAAAGTAGTGGATTAAAACAGTTGCATTGACAGTGGATTGTCTCAAAGGAAACGAAGGAGATTAACCTCCACATTATCAAGAAATAAAAACACAATGAAATACGTACAATACACGACACACAATACTCTAGTCACCTAGCCCACACCCACACCCACACGCCCACGCCCACACCCACGCCCACGCCCACACCCACACGCACACGCACACGCACACACACCCGCTCGCTCACACACACACACACACACACACACACACAACAAAAAACACCCCACACACACACACGCACACACACACACACACACAAACACCCCCCCCACACTCACACACACCCGCTCGCTCACACACACACACACACACACACACACACATACAAACACCCCACACACACACATGCACACACACACACACACACACACACACAAACACCCCCCCCCCCACACACACACACACACACAGACACACACACACACACTCACACTTTAATCATATGCATCTGGGTGGAATATTGACTTTTATGAGGCTTTCCAGAGTTACCTTTTTACCTTTTTACCATCTGTAACTTTATCTCCTACCATTCATCTTTACACTAGAGTTTGGAGGGAAGCACGGCTGTTCTGATAAATAATTGCCAATTAAGAAGAGGATGGATATGGCGAAAGCAAAACGCCTGATACAAATAAAGCTTATCCAGCACATTTTTATGCGGTGCAAATGAGTGGCAAACAAAGTCCTCCTAACTGGCAGTCCTCCCTGGGGACTCATCAGCGTTAAAGCAGAGAAAATGACTTCATAAGCAGTTTGAGAACCTCTTAATTGCTCGTTTACAACCAGGGGTGAAGGCTGCCTCTCTCTGCTTTAAGGTGCGAGTGAACGGGGGACATCCAGGAAAGGCCCGGAGCCAGTATTTACTAAGAGGGAAATGTATAATGTTTGATACATACACATGTGGAACATGCAGCCTTTACTAACTAGAGTGGAGTAGTGGGCAGGAGCAGCTCACTCAAACATCGGATCCCTCCTCTGAGTTCAGTGAAGGGGTGATATGCAGATCAGTATGTTGCCGTCAATGTAAACGCCATGTAGGATGAATGCAGCTCCACATGGAGGAGATGTATGTAATCAGAGCATGCATATTACATCAATCACCCAGTAAATATTCATTAAGCAGATTTCATTAGCATTACAAAGGCCAGCCAGCCGTAACCATCATAAAAACGAAAGGTACTTCAGTCCTAAATCTAAACCATTTTAAATAGTCAAATTATTGCGGTGACTGTCAATTTACGTAATGAAAAGAATATTGTACTAATTATTTAAATAATTATTATAACCGTTGCCGGGTTGAAAACGGAGCAATCGTAGTTGACGAGGGAGGAAAATGTTAATCACATATTGCAGATGCAGTAGCTCACTATTTGTCTATACACACCTGTCCGTCAACACAAACTCATTCCAAAACTCATTGGTCAGTGAGACTCTATTTAAATGCAAATGCAGCACAGGTGATTGGGCACTTTGCTTGACCCTGACATAAATCTATACTGTACTGCAAAGACGAGGTCAGTTGATGGTAGAAAATGCGGGTTCACAGTAAAAAGATGTCCTACCAATTGAACATGTCATGATGCTGTGTTAGTTTGCTTACAGTGAGGAACATTGTAGGCTGTTCACAGTCAAGCAATTTATCCCGTTGTGCTTGTGCTATGGCCTAACCTAAAGCCAGCCTGAATATTCCCCATTGAAGAACATTTTTTAAATGCAACAATAAGCTTGAAAAGGTATGTACATGGCAGCTCAACATTCTGTCCAATCTCTCCACCATTTTGTTGCGTGCACTCAAAACAATTGGAGTCGTGATGCTGCTGCCATGGTGACACATTTTTGTACTCGTAAAAAACCGATAGCTGCTAGCCCTGTGTTATCTTTCAGTTCCATTTCACTAGCACTTCAGATTGGATACCCTCACCCTGTAGAAATAGGCATTTAATTTCATTCCTTAAAAAAAGGCGACAAAGGCAGCAGGAATAAACTGTTTTACAAGTGGCTCTGACATTATCTGTCTGTTTGCTCCAGAGACATTTGCAATTATTTTGTTTTTCAGAGGAGAAGATCCAAGATGCCTGCAGAGCATGAGGGTCTCCTGCTTAGACAACTTCTCCTCTCTCAACAACTTTTCTCTCCTGGATCCTCTGGAGATGTAATTACTGTGCTCCCAAATCGCAGTTCCAGGGAATACACACATTCCTCATAGAACATTCCTTGTGTGTTATGTTTTATTTTATTTTATTTATTTTTCAACTTTTTTTGATCAATAATGGTTCTGCTCGTTTTTTTCCCCATGGACCAAGTAAATTACTCAGTTTGACCACATATTGGTGACACGTTATTCATAATGCAATGCATTGAATGGCGTATTGAAGAGCAGACTTTATTTGCTGTGGGTTAAAGTGATCTCTAGGCCAGGCTTCTGGCTCCATGATCATTTATATCATTCCAGCTCTGTGCGTGTTTGTGTCTGGGAAATGAATAATCATTTATTTTTTCATATGAGCTGCATGACTATTTTAGAAAACAAATTCACATGACCAGTGCACTAAGATATAGACAGACAAGTTATATAATAGCTAGGCATACCCATTTTGTACATTCTTAGAAAAAGAAAATATTCTTAGATTAAAGCAACTATATGCAACTTTTTCATGTTAACGGATTATCAATACATTTCTTCTGATAGCACATTGTAATGACTATGGGAGAATGACAAAACCACGGTTCAGATCAGTCCTCTTGAAATCTCAATATTTAACACTAATTTTGTCTGCCACCGGGCACGATCTCCCGTGAAACTGTGATGAATTTCTTTATGGCACAAGGAAGTGCGTCAATAAATCAGGAAGAGATGCCCATAATTGGAGTATAGTTGTTGATCGGGCTAGTAATATGCAGTGACCATGCTGCATGTCTTCTTTATGACAATTAGGGACAATAATTACGCTAAGCAATTGGCAGGGGTCGCCAAAATCATCTCCTACAGATAAACTGCCTCTAATGACTTCAAAGAGAAAAGATATACTAGTGTATTGAAAGTTTCTCTGTTGAGTTAATATGTTTACATAATTTCTGGAC
>JAPMUY010006172.1:0-47500 GCA_026901105.3 Galaxias olidus | reverse complement strand
AGCTACAGATGTGATGTATGATGAAGAATGGGTTAGTTACAGCTACAGATGGGATGTAGAATGGGTTAGTTACAGCTACAGATGGGATGTAGAATGGGTTAGTTACAGCTACAGATGGGATGTAGAATGGGTTAGTTACAGCTACAGATGTGATGTAGAATGGGTTAGTTACAGCTACAGATGTGATGTATGATGAAGAATGGGTTAGTTACAGCTACAGATGGGATGTAGAATGGGTTAGTTACAGCTACAGATGTGATGTAGAATGGGTTAGTTACAGCTACAGATGTGATGTAGAATGGGTTAGTTACAGCTACAGATGTGATGTAGAATGGGTTAGTTACAGCTACAGATGTGATGTATGATGAAGAATGGGTTAGTTACAGCTACAGATGTGATGTAGAATGGGTTAGTTACAGCTACAGATGTGATGTATGATGAAGAATGGGTTAGTTACAGCTACAGATGTGATGTAGAATGGGTTAGTTACAGCTACAGATGTGATGTGTGATGCAGAATGGGTTAGTTACAGCTACAGATGTGTGATGCAGAATGGGTAGTTAAAGGATCATCAGTACAGAGGCACATGTATCTCCAGTCCACACAATGGGTCTCAGTAAAAACACAGACGTGAAAAGGGAACATTTCTTAGCTTTTTTATGCTGAACATTGAATATGTAAACATGTTGATTAAAGAACTACATCAGGGCCGATAGTAAATAGTTTGTTTCATTAACAGACGTAATAGGAGAAGAATATGACTCACACATCGTCAAGATAAAATCAAGCACCCTCATCCTTCAGACATTAATATTATCAAAGAGGTAACATAATTCATCAGACAGAAAATTACAGCATTGTGTTGAGATGACAACTTCTAAATGACAAGGACATTGAGGTTACCTGTCCCTCCCTCCTCCCTTATTTCTAAGCAGGATATTTTAGCCTGTCAAACACATTTCAGCACAAATGTCCCCACCGCGCAGGGAAAACAGAAATTTACATACAGATATTAAATTAATCGCCACACTCAGGCGGCGGTTGTTTTTGTGTTTTGATTCATGGCGAGCAGCTTTTAAAGTAAAGATGTTTCATCAGCAAACAATTCAATCATTGTGTGGGGTGGGAGGCGGGAAACAGACAGGATAACTAACAGTGCCTTCGAGCGGGGTCGGGCTGCAGAGAGAAGCAACTCATTCGTCATTCAAAAGAATGGCCTGCTTCTAATAATACTGTGGAGGTCATTAGCCAAGCTTATTGTAATCAATAACTCCTCTGTGCTTCTTCTGACTGCTCCCCAGTGGTTGTGGGTTGTGTGGTTATTTCATACTTGGTGGTATATTTACCAGCAGGAGCTATCTCCAGTATAGAAAGTTTATCAAGCACATATTATGGGAAATTATGCAATACAGAAGAATAAATAATAATTATTATAAATTGCAGACTCTTGCAATCTTATATGGTAGTTATTTCTGATTGAATTTTGTTACATATATATATTTCTTTTTAATACATACTCCCCTGATTTATGGGATTGTGATGTCACAGTATTCCTGCTCCCCTCCTGCACCTCCTCATAGTGACGTCAGAGCGTCCTGCTCCCCTCCTGCACCTCCTCATAGTGACGTCAGAGCGTCCTGCTCCCCTCCTGCACCTCCTCATTGTGTTGTCAGAGTACTCCTGCTCCCCTCCTGCACCTCCTCATTGTGTTGTCAGAGTACTCCTGCTCCCCTCCTGCACCTCCTCATAGTGACGTCAGAGCGTCCTGCTCCCCTCCTGCACCTCCTCATAGTGACGTCAGAGCGTCCTGCTCCCCTCCTGCACCTCCTCATAGTGACGTCAGAGCGTCCTGCTCCCCTCCTGCACCTCCTCATAGTGACGTCAGAGCGTCCTGCTCCCCTCCTGCACCTCCTCATTGTGTTGTTAGAGTACTCCTGCTCCCCTCCTGCACCTCCTCATTGTGTTGTTAGAGTACTCCTGCTCCCCTCCTGCACCTCCTCATAGTGACGTCAGAGCGTCCTGCTCCCCTCCTGCACCTCCTCATTGTGTTGTCCCTCCTGCAGTGTTGTCAGAGTACTCCTGCTCCCCTCCTGCACCTCCTCATAGTGACAGAGCGTCCTGCTCCCCTCCTGCATTGTGTGTTGTCAGAGTAGCTCCCCTCCTGCACCTCCTCATAGTGACGTCAGAGCGTCCTGCTCCCCTCCTGCACCTCCTCATAGTGACGTCAGAGCGTCCTGCTCCCCTCCTGCACCTCCTCATTGTGTTGTTAGAGTACTCCTGCTCCCCTCCTGCACCTCCTTATTGTGTTGTCAGAGTGGACATGGAGTGAGCATGGTGGAGCTCACACAGAGATAATAGTCCAGGCTTATGTTTCTGGATGTGTTTCCGTGGCTACGCGGGCCTGTCTGTAGCGGTGAGCGCCAGCGGACAGCCCACATCCTGAGTTCAGGGTCACTTATGAAGCGACAGGGAGTCCAGGGTTTTCCCTGACCAGAGGCCCTAATCCTCAAACACTGCTCTGTTTCTACCCCATGTCACATTTAGGCGAACCATCCACAAGACTAAATCCTATTCACCTTTTTTCCACATAAAGTTAATTAAGGCCGATCACACTGCAAATTTATATTTGCAAATGGAATGTTTTTAAAGAGTATCCGGACATCCCCAGTAGACCTATTGCAGCTTCCAACAAACATGGAAATCAGGAAGCAGGTCCAGTAGAGTAGGTGTGGTGGAATTGGGTGTCTGGGCGGAACTCACATTTCCAAAGTTTGATGGCAATTCAATATACTGTGTTGGCTCTCTGTTTTCTGTGGGCACTCTGCATTGATCTTCTTTCAACCTGTGGGTGCCATGCAAGTTTGAACACATACACAAACATCAAGTTCTTTGCAAAACTTGTTTTTAAGATGGATTGTTGTCCTCCAATTAGTATATAATTAGTTTTTTTGTTGTTTTTGGTGTCTAAATAAGTTTTATTCCCGATAGGGTACCAGTGACCACCATGCCTTTCCATCAGACATGATTAATGTAATACTGGTAAATACCTCGCCAACCCAAACAAAATGACAAATGACCATACTAAATTATTGTCCTAATTTATGCACAGGATACCAGAACAAATAAAATATAATCTAGGTAATAAAATGTGTCTTACTTGAAATGGTAAGATATACAAGGAAGCCTAGGGCGGCTGGACAGGGGCTGGACTGCAGACTTGTGTGAGATATACAGCCTTAGACTATGAAGCCCTGAACTGTTATCCTCTGCCCTGTGTGCTCTGTGAACAAACAGGCCTAAACTTCACACACTCACCCAAACCTACATGTATTTAGGCCAGCGCCCCAGAGAAGCTGTCTGCATGCAGCACACGCTCGGCAGGGCTGTTAAATTGTGCAACGTTCCATGGTGCCCTGTGAGAGAGACAGCAGGACTCTAACCTCCCCTCCCCATCCCAACCACATAGCTAGCAGAGCACTGTAACCCCCAACTCAACCACATAGCTAGCAGAGCACTGTAACCCCCAACTCAACCACATAGCTAGCAGAGCACTGTAACCCCCAACCCAACCACATAGCTAGCAGAGCACTGTAACCACCAACCCAACCCAACCACATAGCTAGCAGAGCACTGTAACCCCCAACCCAACCACATAGCTAGCAGAGCACTGTAACCCCCAACCCAACCACAAAGCTAGCAGAGCACTGTAACCCCCAACCCAACCACATCTCTTGGAGAGCAGAGCACTGTAACCCCCAACCCAACCACATAGCTAGCAGAGCACTGTAACCCCCAACTCAACCACATAGCTAGCAGAACACTGTAACCCCCAACCCAACCACATGGCTAGCAGAGCACTGTAACCCCCAACCCAACCCAACCACATAGCTAGCAGAGCACTGTAACCCCCAACCCAACCACATAGCTAGCAGAGCACTGTAACCCTCAACCCAACCACATAGCTAGCAGAGCACTGTAACCCCAACCCAACCCAACCACATAGCTAGCAGAGCACTGTAACCCCAACCCAACCACATAGCTAGCAGAGCACTGTAACCCCCAACCCAACCCAACCACATAGCTAGCAGAGCACTGTAACCCCCAACCCAACCCAACCACATAGCTAGCAGAGCACTGTAACCCCCAACCCAACCACATGGCTAGCAGAGCACTGTAACCCCCAACCCAACCACATGGCTAGCAGAGCACTGTAACCCCCAACCCAACCCAACCACATAGCTAGCAGAGCACTGTAACCCCCAACCCAACCACAAAGCTAGCAGAGCACAGTAACCCCCAACCCAACCACATAGCTAGCAGAGCACTGTAACCCCAAACCCAACACAACCACATAGCTAGCAGAGCACTGTAACCCCCAACCCAACCACATAGCTAGCAGAGCACTGTAACCCCCAACCCAACCACATAGCTAGCAGAGCACTGTAACCCCCAACCCAACCACATAGCTAGCAGAGCACTGTAACCCCCAACCCAACCCAACCACATAGCTAGCAGAGCACTGTAACTCCCAACCCAACCCAACCACATAGCTAGCAGAGCACTGTAACCCCCAACCCAACCACATAGCTAGCAGAGCACTGTAACCCCCAACCCAACCACATGGCTAGCAGAGCACTGTCACCCCCAACCCAACCCAACCACATAGCTAGCAGAGCACTGTAACCCCAACCCAACCACATAGCTAGCAGAGCACTGTCACCCCCAACCCAACCACATAGCTAGCAGAGCACTGTAACCCCCAACCCAACCCAACCACATAGCTAGCAGAGCACTGTAACCCCCAACCCAACCACATAGCTAGCAGAGCACTGTCACCCCCAACCCAACCACATAGCTAGCAGAGCACTGTAACCCCCAACCCAACCCAACCACATAGCTAGCAGAGCACTGTAACCCCCAACCCAACCACATAGCTAGCAGAGCACTGTAACCCCCAACCCAACCACATAGCTAGCAGAGCACTGTAACCCCCAACCCAACCCAACCACATAGCTAGCAGAGCACTGTAACCCCCAACCCAACCCAACCACATAGCTAGCAGAGCACTGTAACCCCCAACCCAACCACATAGCTAGCAGAGCACTGTAACCCCCAACCCAACCACAGGCTAGCAGAGCACTGTAACCCCCAACCCAACCACATAGCTAGCAGAGCACTGTAACCCCCAACCCAACCACATAGCTAGCAGAACACTGTAACTCTACAGAACACTGTAACCCTAGCTAGCAGAGGGTTGTCCATCTGCCAGAGATGTCCTCACTGCATCCCCGTCTCTCTCTTCTCTCTACATCGTCAAAGTCCATTTATTCTGCACTACACTATATCTTACTTAATGAAAGCTTATGTATCTGCGCATAATTAATACCTGCCATCTACTCTGTGTCTTTGTCGCTGGTGTTCAATGGGATGAGGAAAGCGGTGAGGTAGAGGGGGCTGGCCGCCAGGGGAGAGAGAGAGAGAGAGGGAGAGGGAGAGGGAGAAGGGGCTGGCAGCCAGGCGCTTTGTTCTGACCTGTTATGTGCGATTAGCCGACACGAGAGGACTGTCAGAGACCGGCAGTCCTGCAAGATCATAATAATAGCTGTCAGTTTAGTGTAACTGCCCATGGCAGGGATTGTGAAGAGGTAGAGAGAGAGAGAGAGAGGGAGGGAGGGAGGGAGGGAGAGAGAGAGAGAGAGAGAGAGAGAGAGAGAGAGAGAGAGGGAGAGAGCGAGAGAGAAAGTGAGAGAGAAAGCGAGAGAGAGAGAGAGAGAAAGAGAGAGAGGGAGAGAGAGAGAGCGAGAGGGAGAGAGAAAGAGAGCGGTCCCAGGATAAAATTAATGTTTCATTGGAACCTTGATAAAAGGCCTAACAAGCTGAATTATTGAGAGTACAATTTCAATGTACAAATTACAAAAGTTGAACTGCACCCAGAGCAAAAGTCAACCGACTGTACTGTTAATTATTTAGCCCCTTCCCCCTCCCCCTCCCTCTACCCCCCAAGCACTTAACTCCGTGTCTTATTTCACCACACTATGTCTGACCCCATGACCTTTCCCCAGCAACCCTCCCTACGCTGAGGTATGACGACCACTCACAGGGATCCATCCAGGGCAGACACATAGTCTATATATATATATAGGGCAGCACAGCAAGAAGGTCCTGGGTTCAATCCCCACCTGACCCAAGGGTCTTTCTGTGTGGAGTTTGTGTGTTCTCCCCGTGTTTGCGTGGGTTTCCTTCCACAGTCCAAAAACATGCAGGTTAATTGGTGACTCTAAATTGCCCGTAGGTGTGAATGTGAGTGTGAGTTGTTGTCTGTCCCTATACAGTATGTCAGCCCTGTGATAGACTGGCGACCTGTCCAGGGTGTACCCCACCTCTCGCTCTGTGTCGGCTGGGATAGGCTCCAGCCCCCCCGCGACCCTGCATAGGGTAAGCGGTATAGCTAATGGATGGATAGATATATATATACAGTTAGGCCCAAAAATATTTGGACAGTGACACAAGTTTTGTTATTTTAGCTGTTTACGAAAACATATTCAGGATACAATTATATAATCAATATGGGCTTAAAGTGCAGACTCTCAGCTATATACATCCAAATTGGAGCAAGGGTTTAGGAATTACATATATATATAATTGGACAATTGACTCAGAAGGCTGCAAAAAATAACAACGCTGCATGGGCTCTTCCCTCATTAACCTGTCATCAATAGTTGATTCCAGGTGTGGCGTTTGCATTTGGAAGCTGTTGCTGTGATACACAACATAGTCAAAGGAGCTCTCAATGGAGGTGAAACAGACCATCCTGAGGCTGAAAAAAAGAAGAAATCCATCAGAGAGATAGCAGAAATGTTAGGAGTGGCCAAATCACATTCTGAATATATATATCCTTTCCATGGTGATTCACAACATCCACTCAAGTGAAGAACACTCTCCAGGAAGTATATAAAGAGAAGACTATAGTATATACAAAGGATTCACCACAAGGTGCAAACCATTAATCAGCCTCAAAAATAGAAAGGCCAGAATTGACTTTGCCAAAAAACACCTGAAGAAGCCAACCCAGTTTTGGAACAGCATTCTTTGGACAGATGAGACTAAGATCAACCTACCAGAATGATGGGAAGAAGAAAGTTTGGAGGAGAATATCATGATCCATAAAACATGGTGGATGTGATGGCATGGGCATGCATATTCCAATGGCACTGGGTCACTTGTGTTTATTGATGATGTGACAAAAGACAGAAGCAGCCGGATGAATAAGTGTATATATACTTTCTGCTCAGATTCAGCCAAATGCAGCAAAGTTGATTGGACGGCGCTTCACAGTACAGATGGACAATGACCCAAAACATACTGCAAAAGCAACCCAGGAGTTTTTTAAAGCAAAGAAGTGGAATATTCTGCAATGGCCGAGTCAATCACCAGATCTCAACCCAATCGAGCATGCATTTCACTTGCTCAAGACAAAACTTAAGGCAGAAAGACCCACAAACAAGCAACAACTGAAGACCGCTGCAGTAAAGGCCTGGCAAAGCATCACAAAGGAGGAAACCCAGCGTTTGGTGATGTCCATGGGTTCCAGACTTCAGGCAGTCATTGCCTGCAAAGGGATTCTCAACAAAATATTGAAAAGTAACATTTTACTTGGGGTGTTTATTTGTCCAATTACTTTTGAGCCCCTGAAATGAGGAGCGTTTGTATAAAAATAGCTACAATTCCTACATGTTTAATCATATATTTTTGTTCAACCCTTGAATTAAACCTTAAAGTCTGCACTTCAATTCCGTTGTAGTTGTTTCATTTCAAATCCAATGTGGTGGCATGCAGAGCCCAAATCATGAAGATTGTGTCACTGTCCAAATATTTTTGGGCCTAACTGTATATATACACACACATAGTGTATGTATGTATGTATATATATATATATATATATATATATATATATATATATAATATATACACATATATATATATATATACAGTATATGTACATATAGTTAACACTCCTTTTGATTAGCTTGTTACTAGAGTTTCAAGCTAAACCAAGAAGGCCACTGTGTGATCAAATGATTCACTTCTTGTTAAAACCCTGAAACCAAGAGTATACCAAACATTATACATCTTGACCAGGATGCTGAATTGATACTCATAGCTCAGGCATGACTGCATGATCACAGATTTGCAAGAAGATTGGAATTAAGTTGTTATTGATTATCTAAAGTAAGGTTAAAGATAATGTGAGCATAACATAGTACTGCACATGTACACAAACATTACACTACATTATTATTACAAATGTATATACATGTATTTAAAAGTACTGCATGACCTCCACCAAAGCTGGAAGAAGTGGCCCCAAGCAGCGCCCTCCTCATCGGTGAGGCCTGCTGCCACATATGTTACTCTTGATAATATTACAATATTATACTAATTTTACTCCGGATAATATTACTGTATTATACTATGTATATATACTGTGTATTGGACTGCAACACATTTTTATTATTTGTTTATTTGAAATGTTTTGTTTTGTTGTTTTATTTTGTTTTATTTTGAATGACCTGTCTTTTAAACAGGGCACTGACGCAAAAGATACCTAATTTCAGTCAGTCAGCCCTGTATAAATAAATCAACTAATAGTATAAGTATACACAAATACACATACTGTGTAATGTATATATTAGCTTCCATTGAGTTCACCCTCTCCTTGAATCACTCTGTAGTTTGCCACAGGTCAGCCAAAGCAGGCCAGTCATTTTGAATGGCACGGAATGCAGCTGCAGTTCCCAAGGTTACTGTTGCAAGTTTCTCTAATATGCTGTGACAAAACTAAAAAAAGTTAAAATTACTGTTTACTTATGCTGTGTTCTGTATTGTCAACAATAGAAATCAAATTATGATTTACCAAAAGATAACGGTCAACTCAACAAAAAACAAAAAAAACGCTTTTAGCTTTAGGGATGAAAAAGAAGAAATTGAAAAACAATAAGTGCATAACAATCCTCCTACAGAACATAAACACCAGAACCACGAAGCCATTCATAACAATCCTCCTACAGAACATAAACACCAGAACCACAAAGCCATTCATAACAATCCTCCTACAGAACATAAACACCAGAACCACGAAGCCATTCATAACAATCCTCCTACAGAACACAAAGACCAGAACCACGAAGCCATTCATAACAATCCTCCTACAGAACATAAACACCAGAACCACAAAGCCATTCATAACAATCCTCCTACAGAACATAAACACCAGAACCACAAAGCCATTCATAACAATCCTCCTACAGAACATAAACACCAGAACCACAAAGCCATTCATAACAATCCTCCTACAGAACATAAACAGAACCACGAAGCCATTCATAACAATCCTCCTACAGAACATAAACACCAGAACCACGAAGCCATTCATAACAATCCTCCTACAGAACATAAACACCAGAACCACAAAGCCATTCATAACAATCCTCCTACAGAACATAAACACCAGAACCACGAAGCCATTCATAACAATCCTCCTACAGAACACAAAGACCAGAACCACAAAGCCATTCATAACAATCCTCCTACAGAACATAAACACCAGAACCACAAAGCCATTCATAACAATCCTCCTACAGAACATAAACACCAGAACCACGAAGCCATTCATAACAATCCTCCTACAGAACATAAACACCAGAACCACAAAGCCATTCATAACAATCCTCCTACAGAACATAAACACCAGAACCACGAAGCCATTCATAACAATCCTCCTACAGAACATAAACACCAGAACCACAAAGCCATTCATAACAATCCTCCTACAGAACATAAACACCAGAACCACGAAGCCATGTTTAGTCTGAAGCAGCACGTCCTGTCCACCTTCCTCCATGTTTAGTCTGAAGCAGCACGTCCTGTCCACCTTCCTCCATGTTTAGTCTGAAGCAGCACGTCCTGTCCACCTTCCTCCATGTTTAGTCTGAAGCAGCACGTCCTGTCCACCTTCCTCCATGTTTAGTCTGAAGCAGCACGTCCTGTCCACCTTCCTCCATGTTTAGTCTGAAGCAGCACGTCCTGTCCACCTTCCTCCATGTTTAGTCTGAAGCAGCACGTCCTGTCCACCTTCCTCCATGTTTAGTCTGAAGCAGCACGTCCTGTCCACCTTCCTCCATGTTTAGTCTGAAGCAGCACGTCCTGTCCACCTTCCTCCATGTTTAGTCTGAAGCAGCACGTCCTGTCCACCTTCCTCCATGTTTAGTCTGAAGCAGCACGTCCTGTCCACCTTCCTCCATGTTTAGTCTGAAGCAGCACGTCCTGTCCACCTTCCTCCATGTTTAGTCTGAAGCAGCACGTCCTGTCCACCTTCCTCCATGTTTAGTCTGAAGCAGCACGTCCTGTCCACCTTCCTCCATGTTTAGTCTGAAGCAGCACGTCCTGTCCACCTTCCTCCATGTTTAGTCTGAAGCAGCACGTCCTGTCCACCTTCCTCCATGTTTAGTCTGAAGCAGCACGTCCACTTGACATTCTATCATTGTTGTCACATCACGGCGGGGTGGGGGGGCTTTTGTAACGTTTACCTTGAGCAATGTATGAACACATCACGGCGGGGGTGGGGGGGCTTCTGTAACGTTTACCTTGAGCAATGTATGAACACAGCTTGTACCGTGGTCACTGAAGCACATCATACAGAGTGCTAACAAATGTAGCATGCTCCCAGATGTGAAGGTTCTTGTTATTCAGACAGACTGTTCTTGTTATTCAGACAGACTATGTTCTTGTTATTCAGACTATGTTCTTGTTATTCAGACTATGTTCTTGTTATTCAGACAGACTATGTTCTTGTTATTCAGACTATGTTCTTGTTATTCAGACAGACTATGTTCTTGTTATTCAGACAGACTATGTTCTTGTTATTCAGACAGAAGTCCTTCAAACAGTCAATGAGTGGTGGTCAGTGACAGTAGAGAAGATGTGTACAGTAGATAGCGCAGCTCAGAATCAGGGTTTACTAAGATATGTTATCATTACATTTATGGAAATAAGACTGTTTAATGAGTTTGCTATGTTGCAACAGTACACAACAAACACGCCAGTACACAACAAACACGCACACACACAAATACACAACCGGTTGCAAATCCAAGGCCCTACCGAGGGCGGACGGACAACATTACACTGATCAGACTCCTAAAGCACCCAGAAAGCAGAGAGAAAGTAGGAACATAAACTGTAAACAGAATCCCATACAGACGTCATAAATCAGGTCAGTATATTCTAGTTAATTTTGCTCAGTGTAATGAACATGGGAAGTGATTTTATTACTGAGTTTCTGTAAGAGTTGCAACAGTGCAAGTCTTGCTGTTTAAAAGCGAGTGTTTTAATATTTCATAGTTCTGCTAAATGTATTACCAACAAAGAGCCTCGTGTCTATGAGATAAACGGACCTAAAGTGGTGCAGGCTAATATTGTTTGGCATGCTTATCAACTTTAGAGTACTTTCTTTTCGATGCGTGCTAGCTGGAGTGAATGGCTTGTCTAAGGTAACCTTGAAATGTGTGACTAACTTGCGTTGCTAGGTGCTGTGTTCACGCTGTGGACAGACAGTCCAATGTGTTTCTGAAAGATAAACAAAAAGTTTGAATGTCTGGTTTTGGATTTCACATTTGAAAAGCACTATTGAACACTTTTCACTGACGATAAACATCTGGTATTCTACGGTTACGCCTGCTGCCTGCCCTGATGTAGTTTGGTTTTGTAATGTTGTTCAGATTTGACTGTACATACAGGGCCTCACATTTAAATGCGAGTAAAGTCATCGAAAAAGAGACATTGGAAAGCATGCACTTAAAGAAAAGAAAGATTGATGGTCTTTCTGAATATTCTTAAATACACAGCTCTGGAAAACATGTATGAACCACTCAAAAACATTCTTAAATCAGCAACTCTACACAGGCCCAGCTCATCTTACCTAAGAAGGTACTGATTAGGTGATCACCTGACCCAAATCTTCTTAAACAGGTGGAAGCTGTGGTCCTCACTATCCTCCTACAGCAGCACCAGCTGGATGGCAGAACCAGCAGACAACAGGGCCAACAGGCTAGGCTAACCCTAACCCTAACCCTAACCCTAACCCAACAAAGCTACAGACCAGCAGAGAGGGAAAACAACGTCACTGCCCAGAGTGACCACCAACTCATTCCAATGTCACTCAACAACCGCAGGATGACCTCGATGACCTGCAGACAGAATGGCAACTAGCAGCAGGGATGAAGTGCACAGAAAGCTAGAAAAAAGCTCTTCATCAATGAGAACCAAAGAAGGCTGAGGACTGGACAGTAGAGGACTGGAGTACGGTCATCTTTAAGGAGTCACATTTTCAGCTTTGCCCAACACCTGGTCGTCTTATGGTTAGATGGAGACCTGGAGAGCCCTAACCCTAACCCTAACCCTAACCCTAACCCTATGGTTAGATGGAGACCTGGAGAGCCCTAACCCTAACCCTAACCCATCTAATGGTTAAACAGAGACCTGGAGAGCCCTAACCCTAACCCATCTAATGGTTAAACAGAGACCTGGAGAGCCCTAACCCTAACCCTAACCCATCTAATGGTTAAACAGAGACCTGGAGAGCCCTAACCCTAACCCTAACCCATCTAATGGTTAAACAGAGACCTGGAGAGCCCTAACCCTAACCCATCTAATGGTTAAACAGAGACCTGGAGAGCCCTAACCCTAACCCTAACCCATCTAATGGTTAAACAGAGACCTGGAGAGCCCTAACCCTAACCCATCTAATGGTTAAACAGAGACCTGGAGAGCCCTAACCCTAACCCTAACCCATCTAATGGTTAAACAGAGACCTGGAGAGCCCTAACCCTAACCCAAACCCATCTAATGGTTAAACAGAGACCTGGAGAGCCCTAACCCTAACCCTAACCCATCTAATGGTTAAACAGAGACCTGGAGAGCCCTAACCCTAACCCATCTAATGGTTAAACAGAGACCTGGAGAGCCCTAACCCTAACCCTAACCCATCTAATGGTTAAACAGAGACCTGGAGAGCCCTAACCCTAACCCATCTAATGGTTGATGGACAGACATAAGTAGTATGTCACTTCCTGATTCTGCTCATGTCGTTTGTTTGGGTGTCCGTAATTGAGCTCTTACATTTATTTTAGTTTTATCGGCGTTTTATCGGTATTTTATACTGATAATCCGGCCAAGGAAGTGGCTTTTAAAGCTCATTACCATATTTATGTTTTAATCGGCGTTTTATCTCTTTTTTGGACGAGTGAACGCTGGCGCGTTTAGCTGCCGCTGCTGTCCGGTTGTTTTTAAATGTTTTATACTCGCCCGCCTGTACTCCATCATCTCCCGGACTTCGCTCACCTTCCCCGTCGGAGGTATCTTCATCGCAGTGCCGGACGAAGCTACCACATTGACGACTCCACTGCAATAAACACCATCTGGTCCCTCACCCGCCGCCACCCACCGAGAAACACCCGCAGGAAGGTGGACCACAGTGCGCTAGCTAACCTAGCCAGGTCGGCTAACGTTAGCTTCTTCAACCAACACTCCGACGTCAAACTTGGATTACTTAACATCCGCTCCCTCACCGGCAAGGGACAGCTACTGCAGGACCTCCTCCTCGACCGCAAGTATGACTTTTTATGTTTAACGGAGACGTGGCAACATCCCAATGACTTCTCCGAGTTGAACGAGTCTACTCCACCTGGGTTCGTCTACACCTGTCAACCCCGTCTTACAGGCCGAGGAGGAGGCCTCGCAATAATTCACCGCGAAACTTTTAAGGTTACATCTGTTACAATGCCAGTGTCCCATGCGTTCGAGTCTTTAGCTCTACAATTAAATGGACCTACTCCCACTGTTTTAGTAAATATCTACCGCCCACCCAAACCAAACAAGGACTTTATTGACGAATTCAATACACTTCTCACCCACATCTGCTCACTCTCATCCAACATCATTCTGACAGGTGATTTTAATATTCACATGGACAACACCAATCTTACCCTCACTAAGGACTTTATCTCTTGCCTGGACAGTTTTGGTCTCCAACAATCTATTGATTTCCCTACACATTCTAAAGGTCATATTTTGGACTTGGTCTGTTGCTCTGGTGTCACTCCTCTAAACGGTTCTGCTGTTGATCTCCCCATCTCTGATCACATGCTTGTTTCATTTAATTTAAATTTGACGCTATCCAAAACCAAACAATCACGTATCATGTCCTTCCGCAATATCAAAAATATTAACATAGCCGATCTCACAAAAGGCATTGACTGCTTCCCGATCATCAACCCCCCATTCACCCCGGATCAGCTCGCCTGTCATTACAACGACAGTCTCCAAACCCTACTGGACACACTTGCCCCCCTCAAAACTCAGACTGTCTCATTCCCCCACTCTGCCCCCTGGTTCTCCCCTCACTTACATCTGCTGAAAGCCAAAGGACGTCAGCTGGAGCGGCTTTTCAGGAAAACCGGACTCACCATACACAAACAGATGCACCATGCCCATATCCTTCATTACAAAGACGCCCTCTCCTCAGCCAAAACCCAATATTTCACCGATAAAATCACTGCGGGTGCTGGGAACTCCAGGGCCCTGTTCTCATTGGTCAACAATTCACTACGCCCCCCTGATTCCTTCCCCCCACACTTTTACTCCAATGAGCATTGCAACTCCCTGATGTCATGTTTCAACTCCAAAATAGCCACCATCCACCAACAACTGACCCCTCACACATCTGGTCCACCTCCTTTTGTCCCCCATCCCCCGCTCTTTGCACGTCTCTCCTGCTTCCAACTCCCCTCTGCCACTGATCTAGCCAAACTCATTCGGACCTCCAAGCCATCCTCCTGCCAACTTGACCCCCTGCCATCCTCCCTGGTTATAGCCTCCCTCCCCTCCCTGTTACCCTTGATAACAGCCATCATTCATTCCTCCCTCACCTCTGGTTCTGTCCCACTTTCTTTCAAATCCGCTGCTGTTACTCCCCTAATAAAGAAGCCTGGCTTAGACCCAAACATTGCAAATAACCTTCGTCCCATCTCCAACCTGCCATTTCTCTCAAAAATCCTGGAAAAGACAGTATCATTACAAATTCAGGCTCACCTCTCCAGTAACAATCTATATGAACAGTTCCAATCCGGTTTCCGCCCCCGTCACAGTACCGAAACAGCCCTCATAAAAATCACTAATGACCTCCTGATGGCAGCTGATTCTGGACTACTATCCATTCTCATTCTCCTCGATCTGAGCGCGGCCTTCGACACCATTTCCCACTCCATTCTCCTCGACAGACTAGCCTCCATTGGACTATCACACACACCCTTAGACTGGTTCCACTCCTATCTATCTGGCCGCACTCAGTTCATTCAATTAAAATCATTCACATCCCACCCCTCCCCCCTTTCATCCGGTGTTCCCCAGGGCTCCGTCCTTGGCCCCATCCTATTCATCATCTACCGCCTTCCACTTGGTCTGATCTTCCGCAAACACAATATCCATTTCCACTGTTACGCGGACGACACCCAGCTCTATGTTTCCTCCAAACCCTCTTCCACCTTCCCACCCTCCTCCCTCTGTGCCTGCCTACAGGAAATCAAATCCTGGTTCACCTCAAACTTCCTCAAATTAAACGATAATAAAGCAGAGGTAGTCCTCATTGGCTCCAAGTCCACACTCAGCAAACTCCCCAGTTTTTCCCTCACCATCGGCAACTCCTCGGTTTCCCCCTCCCCCCAGGTTAAGAGTCTGGGTGTTGTCCTCGACAGCACCCTATCATTTCACACCCACATCAACAACACCATCCGGTCCGCCTACTTCCACCTCCGAAACATCAACCGCCTCCGCCCTTCACTCACTCCCAACACCACTGCAGTCCTGGTACACTCTCTTGTCACTTCCCGCTTGGACTATTGCAATTCCCTCCTCTTCGGTCTCCCCCACAAACTCCTCCATAAACTGCAATTAGTCCAGAACGCTGCCGCACGCATCATCACCAAAACCCCTGCCATCTGTCACATCACCCCCGTTCTGCTCCAACTCCACTGGCTTCCCATCAAATACAGAATAAATTTCAAAATCCTCCTCCACACATTCAAGGCCATCCACAATCTAGCCCCTCCATACCTGTCTGACCTCATTCATATTAACACTCCCACCCGGTCCCTCAGATCTACCTCCTCCATCAACCTGATCGTCCCCCGAATTCGTCTGTCCACCATGGGATCGCGAGCCTTCAGCTGCTCCGCCCCACGTCTATGGAACTCCCTCCCCCCTGACATTAAAAATCTGGACTCAATTTCCTGTTTCCAAAACCACCTCAAAACCCATTTGTTTAGGCTGGCTTACTGTCCCACGTGATGCTTTTTAATGCTCGATTGCAGGCTCCATGCCTTTTTAATTGTATACTACTTATTTTGATCTTATTTTATTTTATTTATTTATTTATTTTTATTATTTTTATGAGAACTGTTTTTTATATTACTGTACGGCGACCTTGAGTGCCTTGAAAGGCGCCTTATAAATTCAATGTATTATTATTATTATTATTATTATTATTAAACAGAGACCTGGAGAGCCCTAACCCTAACCCTAACCCATCTAATGGTTAAACAGAGACCTGGAGAGCCCTAACCCTAACCCATCTAATGGTTAAACAGAGACCTGGAGAGCCCTAACCCTAACCCTAACCCATCTAATGGTTAAACAGAGACCTGGAGAGCCCTAACCCTAACCCATCTAATGGTTAAACAGAGACCTGGAGAGCCCTAACCCTAACCCTAACCCATCTAATGGTTAAACAGAGACCTGGAGAGCCCTAACCCTAACCCATCTAATGGTTAAACAGAGACCTGGAGAGCCCTAACCCTAACCCTAACCCATCTAATGGTTAAACAGAGACCTGGAGAGCCCTAACCCTAACCCATCTAATGGTTAAACAGAGACCTGGAGAGGCCTACAAGCCAGTGTCTCTCATCCACTGTGACGTTCGGTGGAGGATCAGTGAGGATCTGGGGCTGCTTTAGCAAGGCTTGTCATTGTGAAGGACGCATGAATCAAGCCACGTACAAGGTTGTCGTGGAAAAAATCTTGCTACCTTCTGCTCTGACCATGTTTTACTCCAATGCCTAAAGTAAAACCAGAGGCACTGATTACTTTGCATGATGTAAATAAAAACAATCAGTGGGCTTTCCTCTCAAACTACTAAAATCAAGAGATCCTAATGTATTTAAACAGAATCCCCTCCTCAAGTCTGGTTGCAAGTAAGTCCAGGAAAAAGTCTACATACCTTTCATAGGCAATTTTTTAAGTGTGAACATGTTGTGTAATACATTTTATTCTGCAAATCAAATCAATTCTAAGAATCTGTTGAGCATTTCAGAGATCAAAAGGTAAATCAAGTGAATGCATGAGAGTACACCTGATTGACAGCTGCCACGGCAACGCGTTAAAGGAAGGAAGAGCGAGAGGGGATTCCTCGAGTGACACCTGAGGCCAGGATGCTAATCATGTAAAGCATGGCAAGTGAGTGTCAATATTAACTCAATGTGTGTGTCTGCTGGAGTGTGTGTGCGAGTTTTGAATAAGAGCAGCAGGCCAGAAAGTCTTTACTAAACTAAGAATCAAGGGTAATTTGGTAAAGCACATCTTTTCTAATGCATGTTTTGTAAGAGAGCTCCCCTTAAGAGACTCAAATAGTAAACATGTTTTGAGATTCTTGAGCTATGATCTTCTTTCTACAAAAACGACGTGAATTCAAATGCCTTATGCAATTAACTTGTCAGCAAAATTCTAAGGGTTTATCTGCACTGCAGTGTTTTCTAATCTAACTCTAACTGTTAGTCATAACAGATGTCTAACCATTAGTCCAAATAGATGGCTAACCGTTTGTCCAAATAGATGTTTAATGGTTAGTCCAAACAGATGTTTAATGGTTAGTCCAAATAGATGGCTAACTGTTAGTCATAACAGATGTCTAACCATTAGTCCAAATAGATGTTTAATGGTTAGTCCAAAAAGATGTTTAATGGTTAGTCCAAATAGATGTTTAATGGTTAGTCCAAAAAGATGTTTAATGGTTAGTCCAAATAGATGGCTAACCGTTAGTCATAACATATGTCTAACCATTAGTCCAAATCGATGGCTAACCGTTAGTCATAACAGATAACCATTAGTCCAAATTGATGTTTAATGGTTAGTCCAAATTGATGTTTAATGGTTAGTCCAAATTGATGGCTAACCATTAGTCCAAATAGATGTTTAATGGTTAGGCCAAATAGATGTTCAATGGTTAGTCCAAATTGATGTTTAATGGTTAGTCCAAATAGATGTTTATGAGTTAGTCCAAATAGATGTTTAATGGTTAGTTCAATTAGATCTTTAACCATTAGTCCAAACAGATGTTTAACCATTAGTCCAAACAGATGTTTAAGGTTTAAGGGTTGTGAGTAAACCTAGCCATACTATCAGCATGCTGGAAAACACCAAAAATGTTCAGAGAAAGAATTCCTGCTGCTCTATTAAGCAAAGTCAACCATTAATCTAGCACATCACAGCACAGCAACCCCAGCCAACCATTAATCTAGCACAGCACAGCACAGCACAGCACAGCAACCCCAGCCAACCATTAATCTAGCACAGCACAGCACAGCACAGCAACCCCAGCCAAACATTAATCTAGCACAGCACAGCACAACAACCCCAGCCAACCATTACATCCTTGAGTGCCTTGAAAGGCGCCTTATAAATTCAATGTATTATTATTATTATTATTAATCTAGCACAGCACACCACAGCACAGCAACCCCAGCCAACCATTAATCTAGCACAGCACAGTACAGCACAGCACAGCAACCCCAGCCAACCATTAATCTAGCACAGCACAGCACAGCATAGCAACCCCAGCCAACCATTAATCTAGTACAGCACAGCACAGCATAGCAACCCCAGCCAACCATTAATCTAGCACAGCACAGTACAGCACAGCACAGCAACCCCAGCCAACCATTAATCTAGCACAGCACAGCACAGCATAGCAACCCCAGCCAACCATTAATCTAGTACAGCACAGCACAGCACAGCACATAGATGGCAGTTGGCTGCTGGTTTGTGCAGTGTGGGACAGCCAGTATCTTTACAATGGTACATTTGCTAACTGTATTGTTTGAAGAGCACAGAAACTAACATATACTAATAAAGGGGGAACAAATTTAATTCAAACTCTGAGTGAATTCACCCTGAGATAATTGCGTCAGCAGAATTGATGAAATATCATGTTTGTGTGGGCCTTTCACTGCCTTCCCGCTCTCATAAAATATTTCAAATGTCTCTCCCATAACAAAATGTTAGAAGCTCCTATTAGCAAAGAGACCCGAAATCAATACCCACTGTGACAGGCATTGTGAATGATTTTTAAACTCGGACATTGTGACTATTCCTTCTTTTCACGGGTCCTCTTTGTGTGGAAAGTAATGCAGTGTTATTAGAAGCACCAATTGACTTCCACAGTCTGCCTAGCCAGCTCAGCAGTCCATTGGCATATGTGTAGGCAGAGTTAATTATAGAAAAAATTTAAAAGTGGAACTTACCACCAATCATAGTCAATGGATTGTCGAGTTTAGCCTCAAGCTTTTAATGCAAAATGGGAACAAGAGGTGATATGAAAAAGGAACAAAAGCCCCTGAAAACTATCAAATATTTTTGTTTTGTGATATTCTACATAATTTTATTGACCCAGATCATTATTCATATTACCAGAAGGCAAAATGCATAATGCATCATTCTTAACGTTTCCTTTGATTAAATTGCATTATCATGTTGATGCTGGCCTGCCATTCCGTTATTAGAATTCTAAATACATCAAGCTGAAATGTCAAGCCAAAGTCAAACCTAAGCTTTTGGCCAGTCTGGTATGGTAAGAAGCGCAATTTCAAATCCAATTTAGCTTGTGATTGATTTCTGCGTTAGCTACCTAATTAGGTGAACAGCCAGGATAAGGAGAGATGTGCAGACACAGTAGCTGTTTCCTTAAGACCTCCCACCGATGTCCTATTTGCCCTGGCAGGCTAAGAGCAGCTATAGCTCCGTGTCGGGTAATAGGGAAAATCCTCACCGCTTCCGTTAATATGTTAATAATGGCTTTCCCACCTCCAATCCTATCGAATTAAAAGCCTTTGCTTAATGGATTCCTACATCTTTTAGTTTCTCCTCCATGCTCTCGCTGGTTGGAAGAGTGACCTTTTCTGACAAAACGTCCTTGCCCTTCTGCTGGTTAAATCAAACAAGGGATTCAGCTCAAGATGAGAGCTGTTTGCAGAATGTCATTTCCTGTTGTTATCAGCAGAGGCAGGATGTTGTGTGATAAACCCCCAAACTAAGGTCATAGTCTCTGTGTTTTGCTACTAATTTACCTAATTCACGTTCAACTTTAGCCCCAACTATTCAGATAGGAGGATCTCCACCAACAGAAAACATGAAATGTTTACAAATCTTGCAATGTGTAAATACGCTTACTGAAGTCAATTGTTTGTGTGTGTGTTTAATCCTCTGGGAATGTTTCCCCTGCTGTATGAGGATTCAGACCTCCTGAAACACCACAGCATAATAAAATACCCTCATTAGGCCGTTTGCATTCAAATGCTCAAATAAATGGAAAACAACTGATCTCTCGTCGATTATAGTTGATTATAATCGGCTGTATTTTCCATATACGTCAACCAATCATTCCATAGCTGCTCTCTGGTGGGTGATACGCTAAGGAGCCTTGTAGAGTTAGGGTTAGGGGTTACGGTTAGGGTGAGAAAGACATGGGGTGGAGTCTTGTAGGGTTAGGGGTTAAGGGTTAGGATTGGATACAACACCAGTGTTTCCAGAGAGGTAGGTCTCCAGCAGAACTAGAAGGTTTTTAAAGGGCATCGTTACTTTCTCTTTTGTCAGTGCTAGATCCAGAGTCTGCTGTGTCATTTGAAAAACAGACCCATGAAAAAATGACTTTTTTTTTGTAAAATTATTTGTTAAAGCTTTAAAATAAATTTAATTAATAAGCACTTATTAGATCCTCAATAAACTAGAATCTTATTTTTAGTAAATGTGATTAATAACTGTTATTTTGTTTAGTTTTTTGGATTGAGAACTTTGCAATGACATGAAGTGCACGTTCTTGGTTGGCTCAGTCTGCTTTCTGCAGGTTTTTTCCTGTGCCTCTGCATTGATCATTTGCATTGTCAGATTGTCAATTCACTAATGCCTAAACATAGTAACTCATCTTTTAGAAATAATTTATAAATAATTATCACACATTTACTAATAATGAGATAATAATTGATGGTGTAATAACTGCGTATTGCTGTAAGTTATTATGAAGTGTTACCAATTAGTTTTTGTCTTTTTGTACCTGATAGCGTACCTCCTTGCCTGTTTCCTGAGCAGCGTGTTTTTTCCATTCCTTTGCTTTAGGAGCTCAATAGAGCATCCTAATCTGCCGGGACCCCCAATCAACCCCTTCCATCTTTGACACTATAGTCTAAAGTCCTGCACCAAATCAGCCAAGATACAGTCATTCTCCTCTGCATTTCAGAGCCAGAGAAAATTAGCATGCACAGCTAGCAAGTGAATCCCCGAGCATCCATGGACCACTGCGTTGCTGTCTAACTGGAGTGTCCACTGCTCTCGGAGTGACACGGCCATTTCACAGAGACTAGAGTGCATTTTATTTACACAGACTCTTGACAGATGTCAGACAGACGGCCCGGGTATGTGAAGGGAACAGGGGAACCCAGCAGAGCAGAGAGGAGAGCAGGAGTCCATGGTGCAGCGGGGTGGCTGGGCTCTGACAGCATGCCATGGTGTGCTTTGGTAGACCATTGTTCAGGTCGTCCCTCTGGGGAGATGCTGTTCATGGGCTTAGAACAAAGACACTGACAGAATCCCCCTCATCAGATCTCCGGGCCCAACCTGCCGTGGTAAAGGGACCACGTACATTTAACAGGAGAGTTCTACAGATGTCTATGACTGTCTAATGTCACAGCTGCTAGTGGCTCCCTAGAAGATAAGAGCTAAGACATTTTAGTGGATTCAAATACATAGATTGATTAAATATGTTTATTTTGATGACTAACTGTTCACCAGTGCAGCTTTCAAAGTTGGAGTAACAGCCATCAGATCACCATATGCCACCATCTGAATAGAGCAGTTATTCACAGACACACACACACGCACACGCACGCACACACACATCTGAACAAATCACCAGTCCGCTTCTTTACTATACACAAACGTATTTAGGAACAAAAAAATAGACACTTAAAACTAAGAATTTATAAACAGAAATGGCAGCTAGCTTAATGATTACATCTCATCTTCCATTATAGTAGTTGCGCAAACTAGCCTATATGCAAATATATGCAAATAAGAAAGTTATATTTCTCAACCTAGTTACTACTCTTAGAATATTAATGATCTTTCTGTTAATGACCACCTCTTCCGTTTTGTAAATTATTACCACAGTGCATCACCAACATGTACACACTGTACCACGGGCGTAGACTTCAACATGTACACACTGTACCACGGGCGTAGACTTCAACATGTACACACTTTACCACGGGCGTAGACTTCAACATGTACACACTGTACCACGGGCGTAGACTTCAACATGTACACACTGTACCACGGGCGTAGACTTCAACATGTACACACTGTACCACGGGCGTAGACTTCAACATGTACACACTGTACCACGGGCGTAGACTTCAACATGTACACACTGTACCACGGGCGTAGACTTCAAACAAGAGTAGAAATGAAAGAGAGGGCATTTGTTTTTCTATAATGAGGAAACAGCAATAAATTTTTTTGCAAATTGGAAGAAGTAAAGAATTAGGGATAAGTTTAACATACTCCATATTTTAGAAGTTACAGAGCTTAGTTAAGCACCACATAATTATTCTGTTAATTATCCAGACACTGGTGATGACAGTATACACTAATAGGGATACAATGCTCCACTCTCCAAGTCTGACAGTGTACACGCAGATATAGAGGTGCCTTCAAACAGAAGTCACAGCCATTGTCAGTTTGTCTAGTTTGTCTATTTCTAGCTATGCAAATTTTCATGTGGATGTTGGAAAATCTTGAAATGTGAAAATTGGTTCCATAATCAATGAGAAAAGTAAGTGAGGTAGCACTGATAGATAACATTGATTGATAATGTGTCAAGCGTACTTATCTTAACTGCACTTCCCAGGTAATCTGTGGTATTGAACTTCCAGTTTGAAACGGTCTGATATCTGATTATTATTTTACATATCTTTCACTAGAAAAAATACCCGATACCCACACTGAACCTGGAAAGCCATATATTTTTGGTCTAAAATACCTTTCAACCAATTGCTGCAGCCTTCTATCGGCATCACAATACTCTACAAAGAGAATCAATGTTAGAATGGTGTCATTTCTTAATTTCCTTCAGGCTATCTACATAGACAGTGATATCACAACATACCTTGTGGGTTAGTGTTAGGGTCTAGTCTATGTTGTGGGCGGTCTAATCTATGGCTTGTGGGTTAGTGTTAGGGTCTAGTCTATGTTGTGGGCGGTCTAATCTATGGCTTTTTACATTATCGTGTCACATTTTTGCCAATCCTAAAAGTTAGCGATGGCTGTTCCTCCTCCCATTTACAACGCCTCAAGAGGAGGCAGATAATCACTGCAATTAGAGACTAGCTAATTAAAGCCGGGCTTCCTGGCGCTTGAATGGGCACACAATCCAGACAAATTAATCCATGCTGAGATAATAAATCTGATTTGACAAAACAAGAAATCATTAACCTTATGACCCAATGCCATTGCTCAGCTAACTCTACAAGACCTCTGATTGGCTGTCGGCACAGACTCACTCTCTCCATCCTCTTTGCATTGTAAAACTAACCTCATGGTTAGGTCACACTTAACCTAGTCAACTTTTAAAGTTACTTAGTTCTACTTTTATTGTATATCTTTGTTTCCCTCCTGAGTACGTCTGAGGTAGGGAGACAACAACATCTTAATTCTCTAAAGTACAGCCTATCTTGATAACCCTATACACTGCAGCCTATCCTGATAACCCTATACACTGCAGCCTATCCTGATAACCCTATACACTGCAGCCTATCCTGATAACCCTATACACTGCAGCCTATCCTGATAACCCTATACACTGCAGCCTATCCTGATAACCCTATACACTGCAGCCTATCCTGATAACCCTATACACTGCAGCCTATCCTGATAACCCTATACACTGCAGCATATCCTGAAACCCTATACACTGCAGCCTATCCTGATAACCCTATACACTGCAGCCTATCCTGATAACCCTATACACTGCAGCCTATCCTGATAACCCTATACACTGCAGCATATCCTGAAACCCTATACACTGCAGCATATCCTGAAACCCTATACACTGCAGCATATCCTGATAACCCTATACACTGCAGCCTATCCTGATACACTGCAGCCTACCCTGATAACCCTATACACTGCAGCATATCCTGATAACCCTATACACTGCAGCCTATCCTGATACACTGCAGCCTATCCTGATAACCCTATACACTGCAGCCTATCCTGAAACCCTATACACTGCAGCATATCCTGAAACCCTATACACTGCAGCCTATCCTGATAACCCTATACACTAAAGCCTATCCTGATAACCCTATACACTGCAGCATATCCTGATAACCCTATACACTGCAGCATATCCTGAAACCCTATACACTGCAGCCTATCCTGATAACCCTATACACTGCAGCCTATCCTGATAACCCTATACACTGCAGCATATCCTGAAACCCTATACACTGCAGCATATCCTGATAACCCTATACACTGCAGCCTATCCTGATAACCCTATTCACTGCAGCCTATCCTGAAACCCTATACACTGCAGCCTATCCTGATAACCCTATACACTGCAGCCTATCCTGATAACCCTATACACTGCAGCCTATCCTGATAACCCTATACACTGCACCGGGTCTGATAGCTTGAAGCCACTGCAGTGGGTCTCCTTGAACCCTCCAGCTATGGAACCTATCCTGATAGCTTGAAGCCACTGCAGCGGGTCTGATAGCTTGAAGCCACTGCAGCGGGTCTCCCTGAGCTCTCTAGTTATGGGCCTTGGGAGTCGCAGTCTCAGCTGCCATTTTGTATATCGCCATGTAGAGGCAAATCTCTAGTGTCACCATCATTTAAAGAGATTATGCACAATTTACCCTCTGTCTGCCTGTTCTTACATTTCATCTTCCCCACCAGCCACATCCAGTAAAGAGAACTATTTTGAGTGGTGCTTCAAAGTTCATTGTGGTAATGTGCATAATCCCATGTTGTGACTTGGAAGTTGGAGAGGGGGGTCACTGGACAGTGAAGAAATTGTGAATTTATTATCTGTGGTGTTGATCTAAAAAGCCTAGCGAGTGGAGCACTGCGGGACTCTGCGGAGGGCTAAATTAAGCATCAAGCGACATGCTTTGTGGTGCAGATGACTCCCTACTAAAACAGGTCAGGCAGAACGAGGAGAGTTCCATAACCCTCCTTACTGCACTTTCTCAAAGCGTCACTCAAACAGAAACACTGTGGATTACTGAAGGAGCTTGGAGAGAGAGTTAAAGGAATAGGTGGGTCTCCTCCAGGCCTGTATCTGTGGGCTTGTTACTAAAAGCCAACAGTAACGTGCTCGCTGAACGTTTATCATAGATTCATGTTTGAAAAGGATGTAAAAGTTTATGATAAAGGTCACAGCAAATTCTTTTAAAATTCTATGAAGATAGTTGACATTAATTGTATCCAGGTTTTAATTCCACATTGCATATATTTACCAAATTACCATTCATCAAAGAAAGTTGTTTCCCTCATCCGAGATCTCTTCTTAATGAAGCCGACCTTTATCAAAGTTCACTGACATTACATCCGTTCAGCTCTCCGTCGTGAACACGCGGTGCACACTGTAAATATATTCTCATTCATGTAACATTGTTCCCATGGGGACCGTTGCCAGGGGAGAGATATTTAATGTGGTGTGCCCAGGGAGCCCTTATGGACCCCATCTCAGATATTGTTTGTTTGGTGCCTAGTCAATATGGTGGCAGCTCAATCTGTGTGATTGATAAGTCCCCTACTTTGTGACGTGGCTCTCCATAGAGAACACCTCCCTCCTGATCCATGCTGTCCTGCTAGCAGCTCATTTCTTTCCATGGAGGAGAACACCTCCCTCCTGATCCATGCTGTCCTGCCAGCAGCTCATTTCTCCAGAAAACTTCAGCTTTTCCTGCCATGCTTAAATTGTTGCCCCCCCCCCACACAGTACACAATACCCCCCCCCCCACAGTACACAATAACCCCCCCCCCCACAGTACAATAACCCCCCACAGTACAATACCCCCCCAAAGTACAATAACCCCCCCACAGCACAATAACCCCCCCACAGTACACAATACCCCCCTTCTCCGTAGACCCCCCCCCCTTTCTCCTTAGATCCCCCCCTTCTCCGTAGACCCCCCCCTTTCTCCTTGGATCCCCCCTTCTCCTTAGATCCCCCTTTCTCCTCAGCACCAGAACACCCCCCTCCCCTCTCTCTCTTTCCCTCTTCAATAAATGTATTATAAATTCCAGGCTCTTAAGAGGCGGGTTAAGTGTGGAATCCACTTCCTCGTTGTATTTACCTCATCATTTCTATGGAGAGTGAGTGCCTCTTCACGCGTATCGAGTTTGGGATGTCAGCCGAGTGACAGACACTTTCTGGGGCACCCCTATGGGAAGGGCAGGGAACAGCTGTCTATGAGATGGTTGGCTCTCTCCGACACACACACAGAGGCACCGGCTTCACTTTGTGCTTTTCCATCGATGAGCTGGGAGACAGGGAAGCAGGTACACCTTCATAAAACCTAATTGGGCAGCTGGCATTAGCAAACACAAACAAATACAGAAAATAAAGATGTTTGACGTACTATACTGTATTTTCTCCATCGTCTAACATCACAATGCTAGATTGTAATTATTTGAACACTTCAACAGCGAGTGGCAACACACTTGAAAAAAATAAAATGTTGAAATGAACAGAAAGTCAAACCTCTGCCCTTCTCCTCCTCTCTTTACACGGACACCCAGAGAGACGTTAAGGGGAAGACCGTCCCGAGTGCAAATAGCTTGTAGATTTAATTCTGCATGGAAGGGAGAGTGCGCCTGGACACGAGGCGCCAGGAATTGCAAATGTGTTTTAGTACACTGATGCGTGTCACTCCTTGACATTCGGGATTCATTGTCAACATCCTTTGGTTGTAAATAAGATGCAGTGTGTTGTAAATAGCAACCTCCCGGGGAGAGAGCTGTGTGCGCAATGCAGCCAGTGTAAGTGGATGGGAGAGGCGCTGGTCTAATTGAATTCTCCAGTCCAGTGGTAGGGTGTGTCAAAGCAGGGCACTGAAGTGCTACACGTACCCAGGCAACGTTAGGAGGGGCTCTACCTATAAGGTGTGTTCATTACAGGGGCGGGGCAACGTTAGGAGGGGCTCTACCTATAAGGTGTGTTCATTACAGGGGCGGGGCAACGTTAGGAGGGGCTCTACCTATAAGGTGTGTTCATTACAGGGGCGGGGCAACGTTAGGAGGGGCTCTACCTATAATGTGTGTTCATTACAGGGGCCAGGCAGCGTTAGGAGGGGCTCTACCTATAATGTGTGTTCATTACAGGGGCAAGGCAGCGTTCGGAGGGGCTCTACCTATAATGTGTGTTCATAAAGAAACATCGCTTATTCAAACCAATTTCAATTATTATTTTACCATCTGTTACCTGTTCACCATATACAGTAGCAATGTGAAACACAGACTGACATGACTTTGTGACTACATGGCATTTCTCTTCATAAATGGCCAATAATCATACTAATAATAATACTACTACTACTACTACTAATAATAATTTAGCTTCTATCCTCTGTTCCATTATGTGTTTGGTGTCCTGTTTAAAGTCATACATCCCGTCCATGACACTTCATCCACAGCCTTTCACAATCCATGTAGAGTTTGACTTTAGTGCTAATGGCCATAGACCAGTTTGTCCACACTGACCTCTGCTCTGCATATCAATAGCAGCTCATTAAACCTACTGAGTACGCTTTGATGCAGGTTGGATTTTTTGCATTATTAATACTGTGTGGGGGCATGTCTTATTTATTGTAAGCTAATTCTGCCAGTACCCTAGGAGAAGTTCCTTCCCTCTGAAGACCAATCAGAAACAGCCTGTTCCCCCATTGTATTCTAAAACGTGGCTTTATAAGTCAGAAACAGCCTGTTCCCCCATTGTATTCTAAAACGTGGCTTTATAAGTCAGAAACAGCCTGTTCCCCCATTGTATTCTAAAACGTGGCTTTATAAGTCAGAAACAGCCTGTTCCCCCATTGTATTCTAAAACGTGGCTTTATAAGTCAGAAACAGCCTGTTCCCCCATTGTATTCCAAAACGTGGCTTTATAAGTCAGAAACAGTCTGTTCCCCCATTGTATTCTAAAACGTGGCTTTATAAGTCAGAAACAGCCTGTTCCCCCATTGTATTCTAAAACGTGGCTTTATAAGTCAGAAACAGCCTGTTCCCCCATTGTATTCTAAAACGTGGCTTTATAAGTCAGAAACAGTCTGTTCCCCCATTGAATTCTAAAACATGGCTTTATAAGTCAGAAACAGCCTGTTTTCCCCATTGTATTCTAAAACGTGGCTTTATAAGTCAGAAACAGCCTGTTCCCCCATTGAATTCTAAAACGTGGCTTTATAAGTCAGAAACAGCCTGTTTTCCCCATTGTATTCTAAAACGTGGCTTTATAAGTCAGAAACAGCTTGTTTTCCCCATTGTATTCTAAAACGTGGCTTTATAAGTCAGTGTACTTCCACTCCAGGTAGTTTCTATCAACCAGGCTTTCTCCTCTGGCTCTGTTGTGTCGTCGTCGAAAAAACAAATGAGAATTCTTCCCCATCCTTCCCTGCATAACAGACATCATTAACAAATCAATCAACCCAATCACAATCTAATGACTCTAATCAGTGGGATGGCACGAATGGGTTGGATGTTGGTTCATTGCCTCGGTGTGCTGTAATTTTGGAAAGAGGTCCTTGAGTTTCTGGGTCCCTGGGTATCGCCCCGAGGAGAGCGTGCTGAGAGGAGCCAAAACAATTGAATCAGAACCAAGGGAACATTCCAGATATCATACAATAACAATAACAAAGCACCACACATGGCAAACAGAACGTCCTCAAAATTGCATTTTAAGAAGAGAACTTTCAGATAGTGTGGTTGAGTTATTTTTTTTCCCGACCTCGTTTCAAAAGTTACGAGCTCCTCTGTGTGGACATGTCCAAACTGTATGGAAATATTCAACAACTGAAAACTAACAGCGATCACAATAAACTGTTGAAGCTTATAATCTTCAGTTACTGCAGGATTTATGGCCCAGGGATTGTGTTGATCTATCACATCCACAAACAGATGATATATAGGGCTGTGTATGTGGAGAACAGGGACGAAACCACCTGCACACCGCGGTGCTGTGGAGAAAGAGCTTTAACTGACCTTGCAGTGGAATGTGTGTGTGTGTGAGCGTCCTCATCTCAGGGTCTGTCAAACACCTGAGCCACAGGGACAAAACAAGGGCTCTGCATTTCTCCATCTGTTGGGAAAAAAGGGTTTCCCACAAACTTTCTTCAAAATACAGAAAGGCTGATTATAATTTTTACATTTACAGTGACTTACCCTTATTTCTCTCAAGCCAATCAATGCAGACCAAGCTAAGAGAAGATAACTGTGGCTGTTTTATTCAGCTCTTGGGGAGGGGTATCCAGCCGGGCGGGCCGCCCCCTCACTCTGTGTCCCAGGGGGGCAGCTTTGCACTGTGCTAATGGATTTTGCATCAAGGGGCGCATCTCTGGGCGTTTTGAAGATGCAATTACTCTAGTAATAGTAGTGATGCCTGGGTAAAATAAAAGCAGCAGCAGGAGTGATCCTGATCCAGAAGAGGAGCTACTGGCATGTTATTGCTTTAATAAAGTGTCTCTTTATGGCCGTTCCTTTGTTCTGCATTTCAGAGTGCATATCAGGCCACGCCTGCCTTCATGGCTTTTCTGAAATGCATTCCATGGTAATGCCAGCAATAACAAAGATAGATTGTTAATTTTGAGTTTATCATCATTTCAGGACTCAAGCCACCTTTGCGGTTTACTTTTACTGATTAAGATGAAGTGTACGTGGAAAATTATCACATGGTTTTGAGCAACGCATTGCTATAATTCATGAGGTGTCTCAGAAACGCACATTGTTTCTTTGTTGTTTGGTGAAATGCATTGTGGAAAAGTACCATCAATAAATGAGTGTTCAGATTCTTGTTCTATGTTGTATTCTGGGTTCCACAAGTGGAGTATCACTTGAATCCCCAAAAGAAAGAATATTGTGATGAATATGTGATGCTCATAGTTTATGCCATCCAACATTTCAAACGCTAAGAAAATACACTGTCCCCCAGCAGTGATATAAAAAGCCATTGAGAACTACAAAATGCATTTGGTTTGTTTTCCAAGAGGATGCATTTCTATAGTTATTTGTTTAACAAACTCTGAGGTCTTAAAGTGTCATGGTTGAGAAACTTAGGCAGACAACCACATGCCAAGCAAATATCAACAAAAAAAAAAAATAATGCTTTACCGCTTCAACTCTACCATCTAATTACACAAAGAAACCGCACACAAAGTAGACGAGTAGAAGTAAGGTATAGTGTGAAGTTGAACTTTTCTTTCCATAAGTAACTGCAGTTACAGTACAGTAGAAGTAAGGTATAGTGTGAAGTTGAACTTTTCTTTCCATTAGTAACTGCAGTTACAGTATGTATACTCTTTTCAAAGCTGCCCATTTAGTCTGAGCAGTAAACTAAATTACTTTTATCATAGAAAGTGTTTAAAATACATCATAATTACTGCTTATCAGTGGTACACAAAATTATGTTAACAAATAATAATGGTGGGCGTGCATGGTTAAAGTTCCTAGAGGCAGTTTATCAGTTGGAGATGATTTTGGTGACCCCTACCGTTTGCTTATTGTAATTGTTTTCCCTACCTGTTGCAAAGAAGACATGCAGAATGCTTGTGGTTACTGCATATCGCAAGCATGATCAACGACTATACTCCAAGTATGGGCATCTCTTCCTGATTTAAAGCAATTTGTCCATTTCACAGGAGATATGTGTAATACACCAACGAATCTGTTTATATGCAATAACGTCTTATAAGTGTGTAATAAACCTGCTAACTTGTTTCCTATTCGCTTTTTCCAATCTTGGTTTTGGTCTCACACCATAAAACATTTTCTATGTTGCTCAAAATACTTTGAATATTGTCAAGGAAAGCAGCTAGACAGCGGCTTTGATGGCTGTCTCCGAAATGTCATTCCATCACAGAATCACAAGAGACGAGTCAAAAGTATCGGAAAAGCAGAAAAGTACAATATGACTTTTTTCTCGGCTGCACTCTTCAATAAAACTTAAAAGCCTTTGATAGCCTGACAAAAACTTCAATATTTGTCGAAATAAAGCTATCTGAAACAGAGGTAAGTATGCCTACTTCAGGCAAAAGTACAACTTTTCTTTTAGAGATTACTTAGAAACGGGCAGCTGAGTATTCTGTTGTATTTCTGTTTGTTTCCATAGCAGCGGCCTAGCCACAGTGTTGCCTTGTGAGCGAGAGGGCTCTGGAAACACCGCGCCATGCTAGGAAGCTTAAAGACGCTTTGTGCCTGTCACGTCAGCACACAGAGGCAGAGCCTGGGGCGACCCTCAGGCCAGCTCTTTGCTGGCGTCCTCTGCCTGCTCTCGCGGCGGTGTGGGTCGGGCCCTTTCAAAAAAACACTCTTTATGGTGTTCCAGCACCAGGAAAAGAAGGCTTTGTCTGGCAATGTTGTCTGGACTTGTAACTTGACAGGTCATAAAACAATTGAGAGGTACACAGAAAGACGGAGTGGGAAGATCGGCGACAGCCTGGAGAGTGGAAAAGATCACATTTTACATGCCGGATATCCCAGCAAAAGCTCAAAGGAGTGACTTATATGAGTAAGCTAGCCGATAATAACCAACGTGGTAATGTGTTTGAAGGAGTGACTATATGAGTCAGCTAGCCGATAATAACCAATGTGGTAATGTGTTTGAAGGAGTGACTATATGAGTAAGCTAGCCGATAATAACCAATGTGGTAATGTGTTTGAAGGAGTGACTATATGAGTAAGCTAGCCGATAATAACCAATGTGGTAATGTGTTTGAAGGAGTGACTATATGAGTAAGCTAGCCGATACTAACCAACGTGGTAATGTGTTTGAAGGAGTGACTATATGAGTAAGCTAGCCGATAATAACCAATGTGGTAATGTGTTTGAAGGAGTGACTATATGAGTCAGCTAGCCGATACTAACCAACGTGGTAATGTGTTTGAAGGAGTGACTATATGAGTAAGCTAGCCGATAATAACCAATGTGGTAATGTGTTTGAAGGAGTGACTATATGAGTAAGCTAGCCGATAATAACCAATGTGGTAATGTGTTTGAAGGAGTGACTATATGAGTAAGCTAGCCGATAATAACCAACGTGGTAATGTGTTTGAAGGAGTGACTATATGAGTAAGCTAGCCGATAATAACCAATGTGGTAATGTGTTTGAAGGAGTGACTATATGAGTAAGCTAGCCGATAATAACCAATGTGGTAATGTGTTTCCCATTGCCTGTATTCACCATTCTGTGTCTCTCTCCACTCTATTCCCAAAGGTGTCAGTGAAACACACTATACAAACTACAAATATTAGGCATTTCTAAACAACATTTCGTTTCCTGTTTGTTTGTGCACTCCCCTGTTGATGCTCATGGCAGGTGAGATTTGGACTGCATTGAGGAAAGTAAAGCAGACATGACATATAGTAGTTCATCATGGTGAGATATTAGAGGAATATTTCAGCACATGCTTTTGTAACAACAATGATTGGCACTTCCATTAACGATTTTCGATTTGTATAGAGTGGGATAAAGAACAACATATCAATCAGTTCTTTTTGTTTACCCCAGCCAAGAGAAACTGTTGTTCTAACTGTAACGCTTTTAACTTTGAGCTATGGCAATAAACGTCGCTCACAGTGGGATTCCAATGACTTCTCGGCAGAGCAGGGAGAGCGAGCCTGGACGCCACGTCAGATAAGGTCGTCCATCACACCATGGTGAGGTTATAGAACCGGGAGAGGGTAGATTCATCTTTCCGCTAGCAGCGTTGTAAACCCAGCCGGTTTGCTGTGTTTATTTAGACTTCTGTTTTACCGCTACATGGCCATCTCATAATTGAGCCCTTGATTCAGGGGTGTCATTTTAAAACAAGTAATCAAAATATTTATAATGATACACAAGAATCCCAGTTTGACACTATGTTGTAGTAAATCCAATTAAAACAAAAAATGTTGCAACAAGCACCTACTACTTTAAAAACTCCAAGTCAATGGTAACAGGTGTGAGCAATTTGGCTAGTCTCTTTCATCGGCAGTCACACCAAATTTGCCCAGGTTGCTGACTTCATAAACTGCGACAGCAGTCGGCAGTTGCTCATTTTCTAACTGGGCGAGTGCCTTTGAGTTCCGGAGAGCTCATTAAGACGTGCACAATACAGAGAGCCTTATTGGCAGCCGAGCCCAGAGTTTGGGGAATGTCCAGCCATCCAAAAGGCAATGATGAAGTCAATTAAACCAGCTTCAGCTTCGCCAGTGCTTCCCCGCTCCCACCGACAATTACCTTGCAGGTGGATTAGCCTAATGTCAGCTAAGGGAGCGTGTAGGAACAAACAGGCCAGCCTGCTAAGGGAGCGTGTAGGAGCAAACAGGCCAGCCTGCTAAGGGAGCGTGTAGGAGCAAACAGGCCAGCCTGCTAAGGGAGCGTGTAGGAGCAAACGGGCTAGCCTGCTAAGGGAGCGTGTAGGAGCAAACAGGCCAGCCTGCTAAGGGAGCATGTAGGAGCAAACAGGCCAGCCTGCTAAGGGAGCGTGTAGGAGCATACAGGCCAGCCTGCTAAGGGAGCGTGTAGGAGCAAACAGGCCAGCCTGCTAAGGGAGCTTGTAGGAGCAAACAGGCCAGTCTGCTAAGGGAGCGTGTAGAAGCAAACAGGCCAGCCTGCTAAGGGAGCATGTAGGAGCAAACAGGCCAGCCTGCTAAGGGAGCGTGTAGGAGCATACAGGCCAGCCTGCTAAGGGAGCGTGTAGGAGCAAACAGGCCAGCCTGGTAAGGGAGCGTGTAGGAGCAAACAGGCCAGTCTGCTAAGGGAGCGTGTAGAAGCAAACAGGCCAGCCTGCTAAGGGAGCGTGTAGGAGCGTGTGGGAGCAAACAGGCCAGCCTGCTAAGGGAGCGTGTAGGAGCAAACAGGCCAGTCTGCTAAGGGAGCGAGTAGAAGCAAACAGGCCAGCCTGCTGGGGCCACAGAGAGGCGGCTTGTTACTAAAGGCATTACTCTTTCACAGGCAGGCGTCTCTGTAGAAAGGAAGAGGCGAGGGGGGGCTGAGTGAGATATATCCTACCCCATCAACCTCGACTGCGCTCGGCTGGGGAGCAATTCAGCTTCTCAGCCCCAGGCCAGGGCCTACAGGAGGGGGACACATCCATGGACTCGCCTGCAGGGAAACCAGGGGAGGTTCACTCACCAACGACTGAAGGAAAACACAGCAGAACGTCTGTTTGCTCCGCCCCAATAAAACCGGCCCAGGTGTAACGTGTCTGACGAGCCTGGAGTGTCACTGTGACCCTATCCCATGGTCACGGAGAGGTCAGACAGGGGTTAGGGAGCTGTGACCCTATCCCATGGTCACGGAGAGGTCAGACAGGGGTCAAGGAGAGGTCAGACAGGGGTTAGGAAGCTGTGACCCTATCCCATGGACACGGAGAGGTCAGACAGGGGTTAGGGAGCTGTGACCCTATCCCGTGGTCACAGAGAGGTCAGACAGGGGTTAGGGAGCTGTGACCCTATCCCATGGTCACGGAGAGGTCAGACAGGGGTTAGGGAGCTGTGATCCTATCCCATGGACACGGAGAGGTCAGACAGGGGTTAGGGAGCTGTGACCCTATCCCATGGTCACGGAGAGGTCAGACAGGGGTTAGGGAGCTGTGATCCTATCCCATGGTCACGGAGAGGTCAGACAGGCGTTAGGGAGCAGGGCTGTGTTGGCATGCAGCTTATACACACTAGCCCCAAGAGAACCTTTCATTGTTGGTTTGAAAACATGACAGCTAGATCTATTTATTCATCAAATGGGAATGGAATGGTATTCAAATTATACAGCATCTGCAAAAAAATGATCTAACGTATGTATACTGCTCTCTGTGCGCGCCGTTGTCAGGAGTTGGTCCTGAACACAAAATAAAATGGATTTGCCTTAACATAATATCCTGACCAGGTGAATTTGAGGAATTTGCTTATCAGATACTTATACTGATAAATACTGATATTATTCACTTAAATAAATGTCAGTGATAAGTTTAAATCAATTTAAATGCAAATGTAATGTACAATGTTGTTTGTTACAGCTAACTAAATCTAGGGAGAGAACTGGCAAGTCCTCAGGCGTGTGGACGTTTTGACAAGAGCACTTTTAAACCAAATGAAATGAGTTTAGAGTCTCTTGTGGATGAATTCCTCTACAGTTTGGATAGTGTATAACCAGAGAACACTCCCTTCCTGCTATCATATCACATTCAATACTCACATAGCATTTAGAATCCCGCCTATGTTGGCAGAGGGATCTGATGTCCTGTAAGCTAGCTCCTGAATTAATGCAAGAGGAATATTTCCTTCCCTGACTGAGAGACAACGCTGTTTCCTATATGCATTATTCATCAGAATGTTTGTGTTGATTAATGTTGCATTTAAAAGTGGTATATTTTCAATATAACTGCAAACATGGGCAAACAGAGATACCTCAGGCAGGGTTGTGATGTCCCATGTTTAATACATGAGCTATCCTATGGCATTGTTACACTGATAAAATACAACAGAACGGTTCTGTCTTCTTCATTAGTTATATAGGCCGCTATTTCAAAGAGCTAACGCAGGCAATTTATTTATTTTGAAAAGAATGGTAGGGTTGCTGCTGCCTGTCCTGTGCAATAGACAATTAATAACAATATCCATACAGCTCCATCCTGCAGACCTCAAGGCCAGGTGGCCTCACATATGCTGCATTAATCGCACAAATGTGGCTAATGATTTTAAGCTCAGTTCCTCACAGAGCCAGACTCCCTTCTAAATCTCCCTGCTTACCAGCCCACCACTAACAGTTTAAAAACACCTGTCTGCATAGCTGGGGAAACTACAGTATGTCCCTTGAGTGTGGCATTGTGTGTGAATATTTAGAAAGGCCCTGGGACAGAGAAAATACAATCACTGTCAAATTATTCTGGTGTTGAACAGCTTCATAACTCTGCCCCAGTATGAGCGAGAAAGTGGTTCAATGTGATTATTTCTCACCAGATGTATCGTAGAGCAGGAATTGAATCTCACATAAACTCTGTCCCTGAGGTGGATTGTTATTCTTTAGCCTTTAGTAATGTTTCAACAGTTATTGTCCATGCTCAGAGCTAGCTTTGACTGGGATTAAAGGAGTGCGTTTCTCTTTCTAGGCTGCTGAGATGAAAAGCATAGAAAGCCTGGCTGTTGTCTTGTCTGATAACTTTAAAGGTGGACTTAAGTGAAAACATTTAGCTTCATAGTGTCTACAGTAGCACAACAATGCAACACTGCTGATTGACCCATGAATTATGTTCTGAAGCAAAGCAGAAACGATGCCCTTGTTATCTTGTTAAGGTTTACCAGGCAGTTGTCCAGACTGTGTGCATGTCACCTTCGATCTGATTGTCTGCAGACCGCTAGCGTTCAGAACCTTCATTGACTGTCTCTGAGCTCTGCCTGGGGTCTGTGGATCAATCCTGTGCATTTGGTGGTGTTGGACCTGTTGTCCAGAAGCAAAGCAGCTGATCTCCGTACACCCCTGGTATAGAAACTGAACAGACACAATCATACACAGAGCATCAAAACTCTTTCATGCAAAACAGAAATGCATATAAATGTAACAATCAAATTTAGCATTTTCAGCCAGGGCTTTTGAGACATCCTGTGGTGTTTGAATGTTGGAAGGCACCATGTAAGCTGGCATCAAACACAGCAGAGGCTGAGAAAAGGTTACTAAAAATATGATGCGATTGAGGTGGCAGCTTATCGTATTGCATATCCTTCAATAGAAAAAGGAAGATTTCATATTCAAGTTATCAGCATCTTTCTCCGTGGACATTGGCCACTTTTTTATTAGATGATAAAAGGTATCAGGTTTCAGGTACAGCTCACTGATGGAAGACAAAAGCAAAAACTAAACCAAAACGTTCAAAAGAAAAAAATGTGCAACAGAGACTTCATAAAACACATTATCTCTCATGTTCATACACCAATGGCAGAACCACGATGCCTGTGTGACTGTGGGCTACTGTGGTTAATAAATGTAAGATCCTTTTGTGTTTTTCTATGCAAAGGTGAGGGATAGCTTCTTAATTTAAAAGCCTTTCCGTATTTAACAAGAACACACGGTGAGGATGAGTACCTCAAGCTATCTCACACACACACACACACACACACACACACACACACACACACACACACACACACACACACACACACACACACACCCCACTCCATTACAGATTCAAAATTTACCCAGAACCAACTCAATACAGCATTCTCTGCTGAAACCATGAAACAATACTGCTCAATGATATAATACTGTATACCATGATATAATACTGTATACCATGATATAATACTGTACACCATGATATAATACTGTACACCATGATATAATACTGTATACCATGATATAATACTGTACACCATGATATAATACTGTATACCATGATATAATACTGTGCAGACAGCCCATAGCCTGTTATAGTTCCAAAGGGACAAAGGACTTTCTGACCTAGCACACATATTATCATTTCCTGTTAGTGGACACAGGACTTTCTACTCTAGAACACATATTATCATTTCCTGTTAGCTGACATAGGACTTTCTGACCTAGCACACATATCATAATTTCCTGTTAATGGAAATAGGACTTTCTGACCTAGCACATATATTATCAGTTTCTGTTAGCTGACATAGGACTTTCTGAACTAACACACAAAAAATGATCAGCTAATGACTTGTTCTATCAGTCTGATGGCGCTATAGTCTACAGAAAAAACTGTGTTTACTCGATTCCACTGATCTCTCAACTTCCATCTCAGGTTTTATAAACTTTCCTTTCTTATAACTTACTATTATGGTTGACTTTTGTAATGAAACATTTTTGTCTAATGGCTATTATAAACGTTTATAAAACAGCATTGTTGAATACTTGATTCTCCTTGGCTGGAATTTTTTTTTTTTTTTTAAGACACTACATAACTCTACAAGATTGAGTCAACACAATATCTCTGAAAGCCATCAATCTCCCGGTTAAGTAGAGGGTTAACTACAAACCTGACAGTTCATCTAAAGGACAAATCAGAGACAGGTGGTTCTCAAACTGAAATGGTTTTGGGCGTAATCGCTGTGAAAAATTGCACCCCGGGCCCATTTTTCGCTTTAACGAGACGTCAACGACACCAGAGAAAGGGAAGGTGATGTAAAGCAGCGGTTTTCGATTACTCGTGGAAATGGCTTTCACCACCCCGCTCCGCCTTGACTAAGAGATTACCTGACCTCTGGCTCCACCCCTGATGGGCTGTGACATGGAGGCCAGGGCGTCATCACAGGGTTAGATTGTCTGAAAAAACACAATGAATGTTGCTTAATTTGTGAATATTTACACAATGCTTTAATATTGTTTAAAATATACAGCTGTTATTTGCATAGCCTATAGTTATATGTAGGTCAAAAGCAAGTGAGGATTTAGGTATTTTCCAGATGCTTGCCACTCTCAATTTGAATGTGAAGTGTTTGGCATGAAAAAAGGACTACCACGTTAGTTACCCATGTCTGAATGTTTCTTCACTTCTGGTTTAGAGATAGGACTGTGCTGTCCCTGTCTTAGGAAAAACCAGACCTGAGCATAGGGCAGACAGGAACGATTAAACCTTTAGCAGTTCTGCAAGCAGGGAGGTCGACGCTGAAGCGCCTATCACTTTGAACACAGGCGCGCCGGTTCTATTGTAGTTATTTTACTAATTACGCCCGACTATTCTGCTGACTGAAGGAACTGGTGAAGGCCAATCAGGACTTCATATTTCATTTCCTTTTCCACTGTGTTCATACTGCCAGTATATTAAACCCCATCTCCGGTGGCCGATTCTCAAAAAGCCTTGATTAAATCCAGGAAATACAACATGATTTCCCGTTTAACATTCAGTACGGGTCAAACGCTTAAGTAATCTAAATCCCTTCTACTATTTGAACACTTGCTATCTAAAACAGACTAAATAATTTCCTAACTTCAACATTACAATTAATTCCATCATTTTAATTGATAAAACTCATTCAGATTGTAACACGTAGCCTATTCAGTGTTATGTTTTAGTAAATGCATGGTTAACCAAGCAAAATCCCCCGTGCACTATTGATGCCTTTCACACAAAGCTGTATGAATTAGGGCTTCTTTTGTGAATATTAAAGTCCTGTCTAAATACATCCATCAACATTTCAATCTTACTCTGCAGGAAAAATAACTTTCTTGTTCCATAAAGACATTCCTGTGTTAGATGAGAAAAAAAGATAGAACATATGAAGTGTATTATAGCCAGGGTGCTCTTAGAGACTTTGATATAGGAAAAGGAAACCTAGTCTTTTGCTGTCTTTGTGAATAATTGTTTTATTTCTCGTATCTGTCAATTCATATGTTTAATTAATCCGCAACTGCTACCTTTGAAGATGAGTCTATGAATTCAGAATAAACTACCATCAGTCATTATTTGAAAACTAAAAAACAGTTGGTCAGCAAAACATTTTAGGAGCTAAATTATACAACAATTTAAAAAATCTTCCAAGATAAGTTTTATTTAATGTCAGCCATTGTGTTATGAGAGGAAAATAAATTATTTTTCAAAATAGTCAATGTCTTATTTTGGAACAAAACTCTTCAATTGGACTCCAGGGTCCCTGAATAAATTATGCTAAAATGTTTCAGAGCAGTGTTGAGAAATACCGTTTCCAAGGCAACATACAAAAACTCAGCAACTTTTGATTTCTATGTAATCTCACAGTGAGTTGTTTGTTTCCTTCTCTTGTCCTGTTGAATATTCTTCATTTGGCCGAGACTGAGACCCTGATTTAAACAGGATGTCAATGACACATGACTGGGACTCGTCATGCGGGGTATGACACATGACTGGGACTCGTCATGCGGGGTATGACACATGACTGGGACTCGTCATGCAGCGTATGACACATGACTGGGACTCGTCATGCAGCGTATGACACATGACTGGGACTCGTCATGCAGGGTATGACACATGACTGGGACTCGTCATGCAGCGTATGACACATGACTGGGACTCGTCATGCAGGGTATGACACATGACTGGGACTCGTCATGCAGGGTATGACACATGACTGGGACTCGTCATGCAGGGTATGACACATGACTGGGACTCGTCATGCAGCGTATGACACATGACTGGGACTCGTCATGCAGGGTATGACACATGACTGGGACTCGTCATGCAGGGTATGACACATGACTGGGACTCGTCATGCAGCGTATGACACATGACTGGGACTCGTCATGCAGGGTATGACACATGACTGGGACTCGTCATGCAGGGTATGACACATGACTGGGACTCGTCATGCAGACTGGGACTCGTCATGCAGCGTACACATGACTGGGACTCGTCATGCAGGGTATGACACATGACTGGGACTCGTCATGCAGGGTATGACACATGACTGGGACTCGTCATGCAGGGTATGACACATGACTGGGACTCGTCATGCAGGGTATGACACATGACTGGGACTCGTCATGCAGGGTATGTAAAGACCATCAGCTTGACTCTTTATAGATGGTTAAACCAGGCTAGTCTCACGATGCCAGACCCAGCTCCTGTGCCAGCGCTGGAGAAAGATACCAGGCAGACTGCTGGAGACAGACTGCTAGAGACAGACTGCTGGAGACAGACTGCTGGAGACAGACTGCTGGAGACAGACTGCTGGAGACACACTGCTGGAGACAGACTGCTGGAGACAGACTGCTGGAGACAGACTGCTGGAGACACACTGCTGGAGACACACTGCTGGAAACAGACTGCCGGAGACAGACTGCCGGAGACAGACTGCCGGAGACAGACTGCTGGAGACAGACTGCTGGAGACAGACTGCTGGAAACAGACTGCTAGAGACAGACTGCTAGAGACAGACTGCTGGAGACACACTGCTGGAGACAGACTGCTGGAGACACACTGCTGGAGACAGACTGCTTGAACTAGCTGCTGCTATTTATACACTTGAAGTAGACCGTACATTCTCATGTAGGTAAATTAACATAAAAACTTTATTCAAATACAATTTTCTTGTGTTTTACAGAAGTATAAACACTGTAGGAGTAAACATACAAAAATACAAAACCAAAACATAAAAAATAGGCAAAATTACAAGAATACAAATTTACATTAAACCAATTACAAAGGCATTATATTATCAAAACTATATGTATGTATGCATTGTATTAAATTCCACTCTAAGCTTAAACCTCAAAGGTTCATTTTGAAACAGATGTGTAGACTCTAAGAGAGAGAAGGAAAACAACAGAGACATTTTGATGTGTAAGGCTGCCATCTGCTGAGAACCATCCTCCCTATCTCTCTCTTTCTTTATCACTCTCTCTCTCCTCCTCTCTCTCTCTCTCATCGTGTTTGCCTTCGCTTGATGGTAACCAGTGAAGTTCTTGGAGCCGACCCCATCACTTTGTGCCCCGTCATGGCAGAGGTTCCAGTACGTCCCAGAGGAGGACAGGTAATGCAGTAATCCCCAGAGCGCTAATGAAATCTCACTGTGTTTGCAGAGTGCTTGTTTAACCCTGCCAGTGGAATGTGAGGAGTCCAGTCACATCAAAAGAAGCAGCAGCAGCCTCAGCCTCCACTCTGTACTCTCCCTTTCCTCTCATCTGGGGCTCTCTGTCTTTCTGTCTCTTTCTTTCTTTCTTTCTCGTTTCCATTCTCTCTCTGATGCTTTGGAAACAGTGAAGTTTATGTCTGTCTGGATGTATGTGAACATGGATGTGCATCTGCTAACATGCCAGCCACCTCCAGCTCACAACAGAGCAGCCAGGAAGCCAGTCTTTGAATGTGCCTCTCCATGGTGACCTGCTTGCCCACACGCCCTTAGCCAAAGCTGTGCTCCAGCTGCGGACATCCGGCCAGGGCAGCTAGTTAAAGGTGGAGTCAGAAGGCCTTCCTGAGGGGAGGCTGAGCGTCTCCAAAGCTCCCTGTCCCCACTAACGAGGCGGGCAGGCACACTGCCCACACCGGCTGGAGAGGACGTCTCAGTGCTGCCAGGAGAAACCTACAACAACTGGTCCACTGAAAAGAGGCTGACGCGGCTCCAACACAGCCCCCACACAGACACACAGAGCTCGCTAGAAGCAGCGGCTTTTCACTGTCTATATTCTAATGAGAGAGAAAAAGCAGGAGGAGGAAGAGGAGGAGGAGGAGGGATTGTGTAACTCTGCGTTACATAAGCAAGGGGTTGTTGACAGAACATAGAGAGAGAGAGAGACCAGGCTCTGCTCTCTCTCTCTCTCCTTCTTTCTCTGATGGCTTTGCATGAGGAAGAGGAGTGGATTTAAAGGCTGCTGATGTTAATGAGGGCTATCTGAGAGAGGCTGGCCCTGTTGGATAATCACACCTCGTTAGAACAATGCCTCTGATTACCATGCACCAGCACGGATCTACAAGATGGGTGAGAGGGGTGGCATTAAAACCAAACCCTCTGCTCATAATCAATTCAAACTTGATCAATTGTAAATAATAAAACTTGTGCACATGTTTATGCAAACAGTGGTTGCCCGGGGCGACAAGCACAGCGGGGGGTAAACTATCCTGGGTGTTATATCCCTGTCTCTGGAGCACAGTGGGGGGTGTTAAGTCCCTGTCTCTGGAGCACAGTGGGGGGTGTTATGTCTCTGTCTCTGGAGCACAGTGGGGGGTGTTATGTCTCTGTCTCTGGAGCACAGTGGGGGGTGTTATGTCTCTGTCTCTGGAGCACAGTGGGGGGTGTTAAGTCTCTGTCTCTGGAGCACAGTGGGGGGTGTTATGTCCCTGTCTCTGGAGCACAGTGGGGGGTGTTATGTCTCTGTCTCTGGAGCACAGTGGGGGGTGTTATGTCTCTGTCTCTGGAGCACAGTGGGGGGTGTTATGTCCCTGTCGATCGGCACACAGGGGGTGTGATGTCTCTGTCTCTGGAGCACAGTGGGGGGTGTTATGTCTCTGTCTCTGGAGCACAGTGGGGGGTGTTATGTCCCTGTCTCTGGAGCACAGTGGGGGGTGTTATGTCTCTGTCTCTGGAGCACAGTGGGGGGTGTTATGTCCCTGTCTCTGGAGCACAGTGGGGGGTGTTATGTCTCTGTCTCTGGAGCACAGTGGGGGGTGTTATGTCCCTGTCTCTGGAGCACAGTGGGGGGTGTTATGTTTCTGTCTCTGGAGCACAGTGGTGTGTGTGTGCGCGCAGTCATTTTACAGATGATTGCTTAGTTCTCCAGGGTCTTTTCTTTGGGCATCTTATATGAACGTGTTTCTTTTATTTAGATTTTATTTTAAACTTGACCCAGTTAGGTGAAAAGAACTACAAACAAACCATGACTGGTCATGTTTCCTGCTGTGCTGCTGTGAGCACGCCATCCTAACCACCTTCCTACTCTGCATCCTAACCACCTTCCTACTCTGCTTCCTAACCACCTTCCTACTCTGCTTCCTAACCACCTTCCTACTCTGCATCCTACACACCTTCCTACTCTGCATCCTACACACCTTCCTACTCTGCTTCCTAACCACCTTCCTACTCTGCATCCTACACACCTTCCTACTCTGCTTCCTAACCACCTTCCTACTCTGCATCCTAACCACCTTCCTACTCTGCTTCCTAACCACCTTCCTACTCTGCTTCCTAACCACCTTCCTACTCTGCTTCCTAACCACCTTCCTACTCTGCTTCCTAACCACCTTCCTTCCACCTAACCATTTTTACATATTTCATACCGTGTTGAAAGCACAATTATACATCAATTATCAACAACCATCCTTCCAGCCACGATTGTTTGAATATATACAGAATAATAACCAAAGCTATCGAGCCGCTGGTGACATGCTGAGCTGCCTGGATGCACGGTCACAGTCAGCGCCGGGAAAAGTCAAAGGGCTGTTTAGGGTCAGCGCTGTGGAAGGTCACAGAGCCGTTTAGGAGTATTTGACCTTCACAGAGAAGGTCTCCTCGCTCTTCTCCTCCAAGTTGTTGACATACACCAGGATCTCCTGGGAGCCTTTCCTTTGGCTAGGAGCGAAACGCAGCCCTATGGAGTAGCTCTGTCCCCCACCCACCTGAGGACACACACAGCAAAACTCACAATGGTACAGTCAATAAAACATTGAAATCAAGGTTTTTTTTTATGTTGTCATAGGGTATTTTTGTACAAACATTGTGATGGTTCTGGTGGGAGTAGAGCATAGAGTTTAACTGGCGTTTATAAATGCAATGGGATATGTCCGTTGAAGCATGTTGTGTTACAACAACAGTCTTATCTGCAAACTCGGGACAAGATTGTGGTTTGCTTCTAATTGGCTAATTAAATGTAGGTACACTTGAATGAAAGTATAATGATGTGGAGAAGTGACCGTTTTTACAACACTAACTGGTTTGTTTTCACTGCTTAGGCCTGTGACTCACAACAGGCGTAGGATTTTCTCACCCACATTAAATCAAGCCTGGACTACTTGTTCTTTTTTTCTGTGATTGAGGGAACTATTAGCAAAGGTCCAAATGATTACCCTTTGTTCTTGCAGTGGCCAATGTTCCAAAGGTACTGCTGGGGCCATTTTGGGGCAGTGACATATTTCAGTATTGACAGTCTGTGGCTAGCCTATCATTACTGGCCTGCTCAGATGAATGACTCATCTTTGGGATATATTCTGTCATTTTCCAAAAAGCATTGCTGTATTGATCTGGCTTGACTTTTCCTTCTAACAATTCCTGTTAGCATACCAGGGCTGTTATTTCAAAATGGAAACTGTTTTTATTGGCATGAATAAAAGCCACACTCCCTGTTCACTAAGAAGAGCCACCTGGAGCTTTGCTGACTGAACAGAAAAGCGGTTCATGGTTGCCATGGTTCCTGGGTCCTCCATGGAAATGGAGAAGCCTTTCATATTTCCACCGCTGCCTGCCACATCGTCATTTAAATCATTGTCTTTCCATTTGCTGCATTGTTTTGTATCGTACCTCTGCAAGCAGCGGCAGACGATGTCGTTGATGACTTGTTTGTGTCTGGAGTTTATGACTTTGTTTATGAGTCAACGAGTGTCATATTAGAGTGGCTGGGTAATGACTGAACATGGAAATAAATCAACATGGGGAATGGCTTCATTATATTTCTCTATTACATCACATAAACCAACCACGGGCATGTCATTAGCTAGCCTCAAAGCCAAAGTGAGGGCCTGCTGTGTGATGCCAAACCTGATTACCTCGGGGGGACTATTTAACGTAAAGGTTCTGCACAGGTTCACTCATATAGGAAGATCTTAGGAAAGGTAGGTGTCCTATTGGAGAGGTGAAGTATGCCAGACACCAGTGCTCCTCTTATGAAGCAACTCGTTTTATAGGAGATGTTTTGCTTCTTGGCTTTAAGACAGGAAGCAGAGAGAGAAGAGCAAAGGCGGCCATTTTAAATCAGCCAGGCCCGTGACTCAAAGCTATTCTATATAGCTTTATATACATTATAAAGCTATATATTATATATATTATAACCGTGACTCAAAGCTATTATCTAACCGTGACTCTACATAGTCTATCACTGCTTTGCCCTCTGACCTGGAAGCGGTCCTCTTTGAACTGGAGCAGGTCTGGGTGGTCTGAGCGGAGCAGGAACTCTCTGCTGCTGGTGTAAGGGTTGGTGTAGGTCAGCCTCCTAGTCCCCCCACGACCTCCCCCTACCGGGGCACACACTTCAAAGGCCTGGAGACAAACACACACACACCCACACACACACACACACACACACACACACAAACACATTAGTGTGTGGAACGTATTAGGTTGAACTGTTTGTGTGTGTGTTGCTTGGTGATAGGGCCCATCTGCTTTGGATGGTTCTGATCCCAAAGACAGATCTCTTTACGTCTGCCTGTCCTGAAGGGACGGAGCATGATGCATGCTTTAGCTTCCATCACAGATATCCATCTACGGGTTTCTAGAGAGTAAACAAACGTCAACTTATTAATGAGTCCCTATGTGAAATCTCACAGAATCATTAAAGAAAAATGTGGGATGGATTCATTGGTGAAGTCTCCAAAGATTTCACAAACTAGGCTAACCGATTAAAAATGTAGAATTGGATTGTTATGGAGAATGATATGAAATCATGTGTTTGGGATTCATTTCTGTCAGAAAAGGTCCCTATGTCTTTTCAATGTGACTTCTGATGGCACTGCACCATCTCAGTCCACTGTGAGAACTATGGGCTCCATCTCTGCCCGTCACTCTGCCCCTGCAAACCTCCCTTCCCCCGTCAGCTCTCCCTCTGCCTTAACTGCCAGTGTGCTTTATAGGGCTATTCAACCATTCAAGCAAATTGAACCTATTATCATGTACTGTGCAGCACTGGGGAAGTGGGTGGGTGTGTGTATGTGTGTACGTGTGCGTGTGTGTGTGTGTGTGCGTGTGTGTGTGTGTGTGTGTGTGTGTGTGTGTGTGTGTGTGTGTGTGAGTGTGTGTGTGTGTGTGTGCGCTTTTACAATTGGAGAGAATGTGTATGCAGCATGTCTGAGCGAGACAGAGAGAAGTGTTGTGCTTTGAACGTGTGTTTGTCAACAGCTTTGAAGAACCTCTGGTTATACAATATGCCTGCGTATGTTGAAATCCCTGTGATGCAGTACCACAGGCAGAGTATGTTGAAATCCCTGTGATGCAGTACCACAGGCTGAGTATGTTGAAATCCCTGTGATGCAGTACCACAGGCTGAGTATGTTGAAATCCCTGTGATGCAGTACCACAGGCAGAGTATGTTGAAATCCCTGTGATGCAGTACCACAGGCTGAGTATGTTGAAATCCCTGTGATGCAGTACCACAGGCAGAGTATGTTGAAATCCCTGTGATGCAGTACCACAGGCAGAGTATGTTGAAATCCCTGTGCTGTACTGTTCT
>JAPMUY010006166.1:0-44365 GCA_026901105.3 Galaxias olidus | reverse complement strand
ATGTATGTATTTATTTATTTAAATATCTGGACGTGCCAAGAGCGGATATAGAGAGGGGTGGCTCTGAGACGTCATTGCTCACCGTTAAGCCTTCCATGAGGTGTCGTGGCCTCAAATTAATTAAACATCTGGGATGGAGGGTGCCCACTTGAAAACCCCAATGACATATCTGCTCTCAACCCAAGTCCATTCTAAAATATTGTCTTTTGAAGTGCTCATCTTGGAAAATGGCATAATGGATATTATAACATCCTATCCTGTGTATGTTGAAATGCCCACTTTGGCCCCAAGAATGTTGGAATTACAAGTTTTACATTTATGTCAGTGAGGAGGTCTTTGATAAGAAACCCTTTATCTGCAATGACTTCATCACCTGGTTCCAGGAGTCTCAGAATGCCTGACTGTTTAGTAATTTCCTTATCTGAGATGGAGCCTGTGTACAGGTTGCTGACTAGGCTAATTAATCCGGAAGGAGCAATGCCATTCAGTGACTTGAGCGTTGTGGGACCTTTGTAATGGGAGTATGTGTGTGTTCAGAACCTTTGAGCTTGCAGTTTGGATGTGGATCTCAGTACAGTTTAGCACACCCGTGCTTTTGGGAATGTCTTTTTAAAAAATGGTGACATCAGTTCATCTACAGCTTCTCTACTTGGCCAGTTTGGTAGTGTGCCAAGCATAAAGAACAGGTAGTTGCACCATGTTATACAAGTCCTGCTGACTGTGGCTGGTGATACATCAAACCGAACAGCTAAATCCACAGTGAAAGAACCCTGTCGAACGCGACAAAGGAACATGAACAACTGGTCTAAGAGGCATAGGTGTTGTGCATGGATCCCAGCTTTCACAATGTGTACCTCTGTGTGATTTAGCCTTTGCATTTGACTCCATCTAACCATAGACCCTGCTGTAGGTTTTGGAGCTAGGAAGACTACTTTGAGGGTGTCATAATCTTTAAATCCAGTGTAAAACATTATCAACTTGGGCTCACACTGGAAGCGTCGGAGATGAAACTGCTCACTTCTCAGGTTTTGATTTTCTTCCTCCAAACGAGCAATCTCCTTCTGTGCTGCATCAAGCTGTTCTTCCACAGACAGGGTCTCCGCATGATAGTCATGATCAAGTGGTGCCTCCAAAACCTGCTCAGAACTGTGTCAGATAAGAAACAAAAAAGAAAACTGTATAATTTTCTCAAAGAAAGCATACTTGTAAGACAGACTTTAAAATTATATTTCATAAACAATAATTAAATATAAATAACACCAAACATAATAAAAATAAACTGAACTAGATAGATTTAATGATGAACGCAATCCCTTGTAGTGGTCCTGTACATAAACGTGAACTCACTTTTCATCCTAATCCAGATTTGAAAGATATTCCCCTTCTCCATCAAAGTTACCAGTCGCACTACAAAATCATGACAAAAACATTAATTTAGCTTATCTTTGTTCAGTGTTCCCAGACAGTTTCTATCTGTATAGTTAATGTGTAAACCATAACTGCAAATACTCACAATGGTTCCCTTTCTGATCCCGACGTTGATGCTCTTGCCCCTTTGGCACAAACAGGATCCCTACGCAGACAATTGGCGACAAAATGCAATGTATTCATTATCTTGTTCATGCTGATGTGCAAATAATTTGGCTAATGTAAAATGAATGTTCCCTCTGGATGCGTTGAATTGTCCTTCTGGTTTTGGGCTTACACCATGTAAACGAAGATGGCACATCTTGGCACACGATCTCATAATGCAGTCCTTGGAAAAGTGTTTGGAGCAAACCCTTGTGTTGTCTGTGATCTGAAATGTGTTAACATAAGTATTAACGTGTAAATTAATCTTACGAATTTGGAGGTTATTATCAGTGTAAGCTAACGTTATGCTAGCTAATTTAGTCGCTAGATCAGCTAAAGTTTTGCTAGCTAATTTAGACGCTAGCTTAGCTAGCTCGTCACATTACCTGAAAATAAGGTGCAACATCTCTCCGAATCTTGGCAATCCATTGGCAACGGGTGTCCGTGTTATTCAGAAATCGATGGAAAGACAAGTCTTGACCACATACTCGTCTTTGATAAAATGCACAGCCCAGTACTGAAGAATATTCAGTGTATGGAATCTGTGGCACAAGGGGGCATTGTGACTGCACAGGGAAACCTTGTGCACCACATGTGGTTTTCATTATACTGTATGGCTAAAGTCAATATATGGAATCTGTAGCTCGAGGAGACCTGGCATGTGTTTTTCTGGGAATAAGATACTGTTTGGCTTGGGATAAAAGGGGAGAGAAAGGAGAAGTTGGTTTGGAGAGGAGAGAGAAGTTTTTTGGAATGGAGTGAATGGACGGTCTTGCAAGATTGTCACGTCTGTCTTGTATTTGTCAAATAAAGTCACCTTTTCCAAGCCAAAAACATTGCCTCTGGATTCCTGCAAACTTAGGGGTAAATGTTATTTTAATTAGGAACAAAATACACTACAGTTCACAACAATATGCCATATTACTAGCACCACCGGCTGAACTCGTTGTTCTGCTTCTGCCCACCTCTGCCTCGTTTTCGCGCTGTAAGATTTCAAAATGGCGACCGGCGCGATATAAGCGAATTGAGCACAAGTCATCACTCGTTCGTAGTCTACCGGTTTTCAACTAGAAATCAACGTTAAAATTAGGGCTGGTGCTCACTGGGTAACGTTACCTTGCAGGCTGAATGGAAACTAGATTTTAGTTGAGAATCATAATGATATGCCCACTGCCTCATGACAGCAGTGCTATCTTAACATCCATCCATCCATCCATTAGCTTTACCGCTTATCCTGTACAGGGTCGCGGGGGGGGGCTGGAGCGTATCCCAGCGGACACAGGGCAAGAGGCGGGGTACTATCTTAACATATTGTAGGTAATTTATATTGCAAATTTGGTGGCTAGAAATAAGTAATTGTGTTCCTTCAATATTTTCCCGCCTAACAAAATGAGCAAGCTAGTTATTTTATGACCTGTTGGTAGCTTCAGTGAGTGTTTGGAACAAAGCTGGAAATGAAATGGTGGTACAAAAAAAATGTATCATGGGTTAAATCATGGGCTTTTTTGTTTTATATAATTGTGCCCAAATGTGTTTAAAATATATACTGTCTGTTCCATCCCCCTTTCATCCAACGTGGGAGAGCATCATTCCCAAGCTTGAAAGTGGCAGCATTGGAGAAAAGTTACAGCAATTATCAAGGACTTAAATGACAAGACTGAAGGTATTTGTTTTGCCATAACTGTTGTAGTAAACATCTGTATTTTTTTTATTTATCAAATGTTTTAACCATTTATTACCACTCCCCATGAGAAGGTCTGCTCATTATAATTCTATATTTTTGATTAGTCTTTCTCTTGCAAAATAACTCTCATTGATAAAACTTGAAACAATTCGTGTATATATTCGTGTACACTATATACTGGCAACAGCATTAACCACTTACAATTTATTTTTCAGATTAAATTTGCTACACAATGCTGCTGGTTCGGACGCACCTTCTACCGCCAAGTGCTTGGACTCGCTACAGTTTGAAGTCTGCAATCTACCATCTGCTTGATTTATTGCCGGTAAGTTTGACTGTTGTTGTATCAGTTGTGTTGGGATGGAAATGTTTTTAATATTGTTGAACTTAATTTGCTTTGATAGATTTGCAAGGTGTAATTATTTTTATATTATTATTGTTTTCCTTCTCAGTCCGGAACCGGTCTTTCTTCACTTCGTGGCAACTCTGCATAATCTGGAATCATTCACACACAACCTCCGCTGATCTGCATTGGGGATCTTAGGAGTCGAGCACGATAGTGTGTCATCATTGCCACAAATGATCGAGTAACAATCCTTCTGGAGGTTGGTTTGACCTGCGCTGCAGACAAGCCATTTAAACTTTTTGGGACATTTCATATCCTCTGCAACTGGCATCTGTGTTCTCCTTTATGGAATCCATATGCCAAATGCCAGTTACAACTCGCAAGAGGGCCAAGGTACTTGAACTCATTTTACAACTACAAACTGTTTAGTAACAGTATGTATACGTGTCCAAAATGCAAAGAATCCCATTTCTCAGGGGTGAAAAAACTGCTTTGGCATCTCTGAGAAATACATACATTATCAGATAGACAGGATTTAACTATTGTCTGCACCCAAAATGGTTGCCCAAGGATATGCTTTAACTCTCCAAACATCTTTATAGAGACCACCCCACTGCAAAATGCAGACACTGTGTTGGAGCAAGCTTGTAATCAAACCTGGTCATAACGATCAGGAACACTAACAAATTATATTAGTAAACTTAAGACTTATGATTGAAAATAAAAACTATAACTGTTTACAGTGAAATGGCAAGTGAATACTGTTTTATGATGGAAATAGAAAATGTATGCCGATAAAAATGTTTTTAACATGAAATGGCAAGTACTGTTTTATGATGAAAAGTAAAAATGTATGCGATGATTTTTAACATGAAATGGCAAGTGAATACTGTTATGGATATGAAAAATGTATGCTATGATAGGAAAAAGTTCAACATGAATGAACACAAACAAATGAAGCTTAAATTATTGATTATTTTGTACTATTATTATACTTGTGACATCAATTGTAAAATCACAATATTAAGTAATAATATTCCTTTTTTGTACAGAATATCTTGACCAATATTGAACACATAAAGTGTTAGTTCTCACACAGTTGAACACATTAGTGTGTTGACTTTCCTAACACAGTATGTGTGTTATAATGTCTGACACATTCATTGTGTCCAAATTGACACAACATGTGTTGTCCCCGAGCACACACGCAAGGTGTGTTAAAATTCAGCATCGCTGGTGTTGTTTTTAACACGTTTTTACAGTGTAGCACGTTTTCTATCCATGAGAAACACAGTCAATCATAACACAACAACTTTCAAAACACTAACATTTGATTGCATTACAAAAACTTCATTACTTTTCATGTTTCTGTTCTACCTGAATACAGTACACATTATGAATTACAAAGTTTTTTATAAAACTTTATAAGTTCCTTTTACTGGTAACCACTTTATATGTTTGAGTGTTTGAAAGTGTGCATTTTGTGCACATATTATCTAACAGTGAATGAGTCATCTATACTTTATAGAATGTAGGTAGGCCTAAAGGAAAGAAAATTGACAGATTTGCTACTGTAAAACATTATTAGCAACATGAAATTGCTGCCAGTGAGCAATAAAAAGGTTCTTTAGAGGAACGAAAATCCACATATACTGTGTGTACAATCCACACATGTATTTGCATTGAGACTGGTGGCCTACAGTTACTGTGAGACAAAGCAACAGTAATGATAGAAGAAGTGTGAAGTGCATTACTTATCTGCAATGTCGTTGTTTTTTTAGATTTATAGTTTTTATTATTTTGAAAAATGCTACATACAACATATGCACTGCAGACACCATACCAAATCAGAGCAATACATATACAGTACTTGAGAACACAGACAAGGAACCTGCAGAGAAAGAGAGAAATGGGAATGCATGAGAAAGTATTTGCAGTGCCATTAAGACTCACACCACAACAAACACGAACCAAAAATTTACTGAAATTTTTTTTTTTAAATAATAATAATGTATATATACAGTATATATACCTACACCTGCATACACATACACACACATATATATACATGCACATACCTACATAGATAAAAAGCATGAATTTGCAATGGTACACCATAAAATGGAGGATTAGAGTGTTTACGGCAAATCAAACTTTATTCAGGGCCCTTAATGTACGTTTCCCAATTACTCCATTTCCGCAGGTAAAAGTCTACGTTATTCATAAGTCTGAAAGACAGCTTTTCCAGTGCTGCCAGATGACCAAGCTGACTAAACCAAGAATTCACAGAGGGAGCATCGGGGGCTTTCCATTCACACATGATTAGTTTGTGACTTAACATGAGGGCTGTTTGAATCCACTCTGCATCTGAGGGACTTAGATCACTAAGAAGAGAAGGATCACCCAAAACGAATAGAGTAGGAGAGAAGGGGATTGTGTAACCCTGTATACGCTCAATATATTATTATTATTCCCTCCCAGAATTCTCGTATGTTAGGGCAGTCCCATAGCATGTGCATTAGAGTGCCCACTTCCCCCTGACATTTCCAGCATTCAGGGCTATCCCTTAGTTTAACCTTGTGTAATTTTGCAGGTGTCCAGTAGATTCTGTTCAGGAACTTAAATTGTATGAGTCTGGTTTTAAGATCTCTGGACATTTTTTTTAATTTCTTAATATCCGGTTCCACTCTCCTTCTGTGAATGATGTGCCAAAATTAGACTCCCACACCACTTTAAGGGCAGAGGCTGAATTATCTGAACAGCGTAGAAGCATTGAGTAATAGTGAGATGCGTCGTGTCCTTACCCAAATACCTTAATTAACTGCGTGAGGATATCGGCAGTGGGGGGCAGAGTGGAGGGGGATCCAAATTGTTGAGGTAGCGCAAAAGACTCTTTTAGATTATCAAAAGACATAATAGTGCCCTCCTCATAAATATCACCCAAACCACAATTTCCACATAACAGGTGAATTCCCTATACACAACTTATGGTTTAACCAAAGAGAGGCTGAAAGATGGCGGTAAGGGTCAAATTTGCACATTGCGGCAGTTCTCTTCCACAACCACTGCATGTGAGAAAACATTGGGTGAGTTTGCTCATCTGCTGTCAGTTTCGTTGTGACAAAGTGAATAGGGTGAAGCGGTCTACACAAGCAGCTTTCAATGGTATACCAGGGGGGAGCTCGTTCTGGGGGTAAGGACCAATGAATCATGTGCCGGAGACCAAAAGCGAGATGATACAACAAGAGGTTTGGGATACCAAGTCCTCCCTGGTCAACTGGTCGCTGTAGCTTTCTTAAATTCAATCTGGGGCGTTTACCATTCCAGAGAAATACGTTGCATAATCTTTCAAATTGTTTAAAATACTTTAGGGGGATCTTAATGGGAAGTGACAGCAATAGGTAGTTGAATTTTGGTACACAATTCATTTTAAGGACTGTTACGTCCCCAATTCCACCCTAGCCGATTCTCCTGCTAAGTAGGGGATATGGACGACTAACACGGGTGACTGCTATGGCTCAAACAACGGTCAGACACAAATGACGACCAACAACAACGATATCGGTGACAAGTGTTTTATAGTGAATAATAGCGCCAGAATGAATACATTATTTACATAGCCATTGCATCTATGTACACCTATTTACAAGCTGTGGGTGGAAAAGGGAGCCTGAGCATTGCCAAATCAAAGAACTTTGTAAAAACAAAACAAGCTCACTAGAGTAGCTGACTAACCAACCAGGAAACCAATAAACAAAAGACTATCTCCTACCTGTCCAGACAACAAAACAAAAAGTACAGGGTTGGTGGCGCCGCTCCTGACCTAATGATCTAGACAGAAGATTCTTTCCTACGTGGGTGCAGTGTAGGGCCCCTTACCTGCTCCAAGTCCCACCCACGCACGCATACACACACACACACGCACACAGATGAGTACCCTTTTGCTCTCAATATTTATCTCTGTATCGCTCTCTCTCTCAGCGTGAGTGCCTCTCCTGTTCATTGTCGCTACGTCTACATATACATGGGGAAAAGGAGGAGACACGAGTTAATTGGTGATAGCGCCGCCGTGATTGGATGACCAGCCGGCAGGTCAAGTGTAGGGGCGGACCAATCGTAGACCAGCACCTGGGCAGAGAACAGTAAAGAGAGAGAGTAGGGAGAAACAACACAGCACACACAACACAGCAGGGCAGCACATAACAAGGACATTGGTATTGCCCCACAATGAGAGATAAAGGGGGGTCCATCGTTCAATATCACTCTTGAATTTTTCCAGGAGAGGTTCAAAGTTAATACGTCTGGTCTGATAGCTGTGGGGTAATTGTGAGACCAAGATATTTAATGCCATAAGCGGGCCATGTAAAATCGCCAGGTGTAAACACATTTTTGGGGCAGTAGGCTGTAAGAGGAAGCGCCTCAGATTTTGCCCAATTTACCTTATATCCTGATAATTTTGAAAACAGACCAATCGTTGTGAATAGAGATGGGACAAACAGTTCGGTTCTGTTATAAAAACCAATGTATCATCCGCATACATCATTATCTTATGTGTGGACTCACCTATCTGGATACCAGGGAAGTTAGAGTCCTTACGTATGGCTACCACTAGAGGTTCGATCGCTAGCGCGAAAATCAAGGGACTTAACGGGCATCCTTGTCTGGTGCCTCTGCCGAGCTCAAATGATTGTGAGAGAACACCGTTTGTTAGAACTGATGCTCTGGGGTGGGTGTAAAAAAGATCAATCCAGCCTAAGAATTTAGCACCAAAACCGAAGGACTCCAGGGTGGAGAACAGGTACTGCCATTCCACCCTGTCAAACGCTTTCTCTGCGTCTAAGGAGAGAGCAGCTGCAGGGGAGTCTTTACCACTTGAAGCCCACATTATATTTATCAAGCGTTTAAAGTTATCGGCCGAGCCGCGAGAGCGTATGAAGCCCACTTGGTCTGGATGTATCAGAGTAGTTATCACTTTGTTGAGTCGGGCTGCGAGAATTTTAGCAAGGATTTTACTCTCACACCCAATTAAACTGACAGCTTTTGCAGTCAAGGGGGTCCTTGCCTTTGTTCAGTATCAAGGAAATTACAGCATCAGACAAAGAAGGAGGTAGGCTGCCCCTGTCCATAGCCTCGCAATACATATCCAGGAGTAATGGGGAGAGCTCTTCTACGTATAATTTGTAAAACTCAGCCTTGAAGCCGTCAGGTCCCGGGGCTTTACCAGATGGGAGATTTTGGATTGCCTCAGTTATTTCCTTCAAGGTGATTGGTTGATCCAGTGAAACCACCTGATCCTCTGACAGGGTGGGAAGATTGTGGGGAGTCAGAAACGCATCTATCTCCTGCCTGTCTACGTGGGACTCTGATGAATAGAGGCTGATATAGAAATCTCTAAATGCTGCGTTTATCTCACTTGGGTCAGTTAGTAATACACCTCCCTGCACTCTCAAAGCTGGGATGGAGCCTAGAGCCTCTTTTTGTTTAATGTACCTTGCCAGCATGCGTCCGGCCTTGTCCCCTTCTTCAAATAATTTTTGCTTGGCCCTAAACAATGTAAATTCAGCTTTAAGGGTTAAAATTGCATTCAATTCGTATTTGAGTCTGGTTAGGGTGGTCACTGCAATGCCGTTGTTGAACACTCTGGATAATGGAAGCCCCGGGTGATTGTCTGATATTACAGTAGGCTGGACTTTTTCACTAGCCTCTCTCAGTGATATACCATGGTTTACTGTATTACATTACAGTATTACATCAGGAACAACAGCTCTTACTATCCACTGACACCACTACACCTTCATATTCCTATCCCCTACTTCTCCTTTTCCATTGCCCTGTTCCAACTTATCCTCTGCCTGGTCCAGCTACTCCTCTCCCTGGTCCTCTCCCTCATCCCACTATTCCTCTCCTTTGTCCAGACGGTATTGTTCCATCACCTCTCCTGTGTCTTGTTCTGTTTCCACATTGAACAAATCTATCCAAAAAGTCCCCTTTTTACTGTGTATGTCCATCCATCCATCTATCCATTTTCTGCCGCTTATCCGGGGCCAGGTGGCAGCAGGCTAAGAAGGGTAGTCCAGACGTCCCTATCCCCAGTAACGCTGGAGGATCCCGAGGCGTTCCCAGGCCAGACGAGATATATAATCTCGCCAGCGTGTTCTGGGTCTACCCCGGGGTCTCCTACCAGTAGGGCGTGCCCGGAAAACCTCCAACGGGAGGCACCCAGGAGTCATCCTAATCAGATGCCCGAACCACCTCATCTGGCTCCTTTCGACGCCAAGGAGCAGCGGCTCTACACCAAGCTCCCTCCAGATGACCGAGCTCTTTATCCTATCCCTAAGGCTGAGCTCAGCCACCCTACGGAGGAAACACATTTCAGCTGCTTGTACTCGTGACCTTATTCTTTCGGTCACTATCCAAAGCTCATGATCATAGGTGAGGGTTGGAACATAGACTGACTGGTAAATCGCGAGCTTCGCCTTTTGGCTCAGCTCCTTCTTCACCACGACGGTCCGGTACAACGCCCGCATTACTGCTGATGCTGCACCAATCCGCCTGTCAATCTCACGCTCCATTTTTCCCTCACTCGTGAACAAGATCCCGAGATACTTGAACTCCCTCGCTTGGGGCAGCAACTCACTCCCAACCCGGAGAGAGCACTCCACCGTTTTCCGGCAGAGAACTATGGCCTCAGACTTGGAGGTGCTGACTCTCATCCCGACCGCTTCACCCTCAGCTGCAAACTGCTCCAGTGCATGCTGAAGGTCACAGTCTGAAGAAGCCAACAGAACCACATCATCTGCAAAGAGCAGAGGAGCAATTCTGAGGTCTCCAAACTGGACACACTCCTCCCCCCGGCTACGCCTTGAGATTCTATCCATGAAAATCACAAACAGAACCGGTGACAAGGGGCAGTCCTGGCGGAGTCCAACACCCACTGAAAACGTACTTGACTTTGTGCCGAGTATACGGACACAACTCTCACTCCGGTTATATAGGGGCTGAATGGCTCGTAGCAAAGGCCCCGGTACCCCATACTCCCGCAGTACCCCCCACAGGACTCCCTGGGGGACACGGTCGTAGGCCTTCTCCAAGTCCACAAAACACTTGTAGACTGGATGGGCAAACTCCCATGCCCCCCCACCCCCCCCGCCCCAAAGGTAAAGAGTTGGTCCACTGTTCCACGATCAGGACGGAATCCGCATTGCTCCTCCTGGATCCGAGGTTCGACAATCGGTCGGAGTCTTCTTTCCAACACCCTGGCATAAGCTTTCCCAAAAACTGTGTATGTCCATGTCATTGAAATAAATTCAGTATCCTGGCTATGTTGATTGACATTTGGACTCAGATGTGGTTGGTTCACTTTACACAATTTACAGTAAATCAGCTATTTTCCAATGTTTCAATGATAGGTTCATTCCAAAATGCTTATCAGATTTTTCAATATAGCTTTTGAGCTGCTGTTGTCGCAGAAGTACAGGATTTATACTGTATTTAAGGTTTTGAACATTGTACTCTAATTTCTGGCACGCTGTGTGAAATCATTTGTTATTAAGTCAAGAACAATCCATCATTTTGGTATTGGGTCAACTTGTATGTAAAGAATATTTAAGCATTTTAGAAACGTGTTAATTGATTGTATATTGTGGGAAAACAACACATATTGTACTAATGGTATATCGTCCACAATGGGGGATGTTGTGCTTACTGTGTTTAGAGTTTTGAAAATGTGTCAACAGATTGGACAAAAGTATGTTAGCGATTGTAAAAAACTGTAATCTAGATGTAGTAGTAATATAATGTTTAATATAGTCTGTTATTGAACCAGTGTCTGAACCAGCAGTAGACATGTGAGAGTGTCTGCTGAGGCTGAGAGTGACATGATGATGTCACTGGAGGAGAGAAACTGTTTCTGTAGAACATCCTCCTCCCTCTAGCCCCTTCCTGTACAACCAAGATGGCTCAGCACTTCACGTCAGCAAGCAAAAGAATAAACATACAAACAAATGTATTGAAACAAACAATTAATGGTTTACCACAAGTACATCGATATATATAGAATATAATTACAGTACATCCATTGAAGTCAAAGTGTTAGCATACAAACAGTAAGACTTACCGATTTCAATGGATGCAGCAAAGCTTCAAACTCCATGCACCATGGGTTTTGTAGTTTTTCATAATAGTCTGTACCTGCTTTCAGCATAGGTTCTTTACATTAGGAGGAATCCACCAGGCCTTTCTTTTGGCACGAATATAACATAACATGATTAAAGCTGTTGGTGTTGAAGGTAAAAAATGGTTGTTGTTTCTTTGCTTAAGTGTGTGTTTTTGTGTTCGTGTGTGTGTGTGTGTGTGTGTGTGTGTGTCACCTTTACCCTCCTGACGATGCAGCCAGCCTACTGATGAGAGAAACTGCTGTGGTTTCTGTATACTGACACCCTCCCTCTAGCCACTTCCTGTAATACAGAGGTGGCTGTACACAGTGGCGTGGGTACACATTTTGTAGAGGGGGTGCTACTGGTTCCTGCACCCTTGGCTGTACACATCAAATGACTACAAACCGAGCAACACATAAACATAAACACAACAAACAAATAATGATTAGGAAACAGACATCTACACTTGCTGACTTAAATGGATTCACCAAGCTTCAACGTATTCATGCTGGGATTTGTAGTTCTTTATAGCAGTCTGTATAGCTGCTGTCTGTATATCAGCACAGGTGAGGGGGAATAGATTGGGCCTGTTGTCTAGCATGAAGGTACTTTCTTATGATTTGGTGTTATGGTAAAAATGTGTTAGTTTGATACTTGTTTGTTAGTCTGGGTGTGTGTGGGTGAGAGCGATAGAGAGAGAGAGAGAGAGAGAGAGAGAGTGGTGGGGTTGTTAGTCTGTGTGTTTGTGTATTAAAGTTGGTGTGTATCCTTTGGTGTGCAAGTTTGGAATAGCATTTGACCTTTAACCACCTAACAGTGTACTTGGCCTATTGTGTGTGGTTTCTTTCTGTATCTGACAATGTTGACATCAAAGACACACTCTTTTGATTGTACCACCTCTTTGGATTATAAAAAAAGGCACCACCAACCGAACATTTTCCACTTAACTAACCAATCATTTGCTTGTATGCCCTTTAATGGTAAAGCCTATCTACCATAGACTGCGGATATCCTCATCAAAGACCCTGACACTTTGACAGTCGTGTTAACATCAAGATGGAATGGCTGTGTGTCGCTCTGACTGCTCTCCTTGGTGAGTAACTTTTATACGTTATAGGTTGGTCAAGATTGGTTGATGGAGAGGTGTAACTGATAAAATTCAAAGGCCAAACTTTAAAATAAACAATTATTTCCACCATATTGCCCAATGCATGAATAAAAAACAATGTTTTTGAAATTCATTAAAGGTTAGTAAATACAAAATGTTGTCTGTGTGTTTCTCTGGTGCAGCAGGTGGTGTGTCCACAAAGACGGTGCTGACAGTCAGACCAGGAGACAACGTCATCCTACCCTGTGATGCCAAACATAATCTGAAAACTGTTTGGCATATTAAAAATTCAGAAGACAATGGAAGCTATTTCAAAGTTTCTACCCCAAATATGTTTTCAAACCGAGATCCACACTATCATTTCTTATTTACACCGGAAACCCCTTCCTATGATCTGCTGATTAAGAATGTTACTGAATCTGACCTGGGTTTATACTACTGTGAGGCAGAACTTTGTGACCAGAGACTCGGGGAATGGCTTTCAAAATGTAATCATCAAGGAACTAATGTGATCCGACAATACGGGAAAAACTTCACACTTATAATTGGTAAGTGTTGGGTAAAATGTTTTTCTTGACCGTTGTAGATTTATAAAGAAAAGGGGCAGGTAATCATGACGAGTAAACTGTTCAAACATTTGTCTCATCTCTGTGAGTTCCTCAATTACAATGAGATTTCCAATGTCAATGATCTAGATTCCAGTTCCACTGAACTTCTTGGTCCTGGTCCAGACTGTGGTCTATGTTGGATGCTGATGTTCACTTTGTGTCCCGGCTGTGTTCTCCTCTCCCTCATCTGCTCCATATTGGTCTACTACTACTACAGGAAGACAAATGGTATTTTAATTTACCTCACATCCTCACTCACACATTTACTTTTTATTCTTATCATATATTTACTGACTTTTAAAAAAAATAAAAAATACTACTGTGTAGACTAGTCCTTTGTTTCAAATAGTATATAAAATCTGAATTGATTTTTCTTTATTCTGGTGTTCTGTAATAGTGCTATAATCTTTATTTAAGCTCTGAAGGAATCTCAGGTTTGTCAGCAGAACAGAACTGATGTGAGAGGCAGTGAATTTAAGGAACGTGTAAGTTCATATGTGTTGTACTTACAGAATCTATTCTAAACAGATTTCACAAGAGTGTGGTAATACTATTCTCACACCAGAAACATCATATCATTATACATTATACTGTATCTATTGCGTAGTCTGACTATAACAAAGTATCTTTGTAAACTCTCAGGGTGATGATGATGTGTGTTACGCTGCGTTGGATATCCGCAAAGCACCAAAGAGACCAAAGAAGAAGAAGAGAACCCAGGACTCTGACTTCAAGACCTATTCCGCTGTCAATACTAGCAGGGTGTGAGGGCCATGATGTCTTACGCAGGTTCAAATCTAATGTTTACACCTCTGTTTTCATTTCAAGCATGCAAACAAAAATGTTGCTGCATTTTAATCTTCCGCTTTGAAAATTATGAGTCTCTGATCTGCTGGTATGACCTTTGAACCCCAGCAGCGACAGCGTTTTCATATCGCTGTGTTAGACAGTAAACACAGAAAGGGTTGAGAAACAAGAGAGGCATGCTTAATAACAGTAGCCCGTACCATGTGCAAAGCACATTGACAAAAGCATCCAATGATAACTAATTATAAGAACAGTCTGTGTGTGTTGAATCCACTAGAAACCAAATGAGACCTTTTCATTGTCTAAGAAACAACCAAAAATGTAACATATCACAAGCCTTTTCATTCATTAGATCAGCTTGTTGATGTTTTTGCAAATTTTTTTAGCAATCAATCTACAGTTTTTTTATCACAATTGTTGTAAAACAACTTTTTACTTGATTCCCGGAAGTCACTCAGTCTCCACCACTAAGTAATGGGTGACAATAAGAATGACCTAAGCCACACGTTAAAGGTACACATGCTAGAAACCCACGCTATAACTATCTGTTTCAAACCTCTGAAGCACTAGATAGCTGTGAGAGTTAGAAAAACAACTTCAAAGTTCAAAGCCTTTATGGTAGTAATGGTGAAATGTTTCCATTATTCAAATTATGGCAAAATAATTTCTTTGTACTCATTATCAAAATGTTTATAGACAGGTTTTAAGGTACTAAATGTAAAAATAAACATAATGTTCATGTACATATTACTTTTTTGTCATGTTCCATACTTTTTGTATAACACAGTGCAGGCATTTTTTGGGCAAACATGGAAACTGCTGCCTTCATTTAGAACCCAGGTAGAGCAGGAAGTGTGATGGAGAACCCAAAGATGTGGCCTCACAGTTGTGGTCGTCATTGTTCAGTTCTCCACTCTTCCTCTCATGCTAACGCATAATCTACTGTATTCTGTTTACCTAGTTAGATAATGCCCTAAATGTCAACAGTAACAGATTTTACCAGCCCGTTCACCTCTGATTTAAGAGATTTATAAATGTTGCCTCTGGTAGCAACACTTTTTTAATACATATTTTAGCTCTAATAGGACTCTGGTCTCAACAAGACGTCATTACAGTAACAGATGGTAAAATGTAGTTGACTTTTATAAACACAAGCACAGATGAAGCACTGACTTTCAAACTGCAGTGTAAACAGAATGTTAGTGTGGGTACCACACAAAGAACAGGAAGTCATTGTGGGTTTCCTGTTCTCTTCTGTCTGCATCTCATCTGACCTATCAATTATCATGAGATACTGAACAAATGTGTGTCACTATCAGTGTGTCGCTATGTGTACGTCTAGGGTTAGTGTTATGTTTGATTAAGAGGGGTCAGAGGAGGAGAAGAGTGCTGGTAGGACCTGCTACCTTCTAAACCCCCTTTAGATTAATCCTTCAACATTTTGTCAGGCCAATCATTGAGGATAACTCCTTACATGGTCACAAACATCCTGTTCACCTCTTCTTGACACCAATGACTCTGCTACTCTGACAGTCACCATCAGACCTCAAGATGGACAGGCTGTGTGTATCAATAACTGCGTTCTTATGTAACTTCCATGATTAAATCGTTATAATTACTTGTTCTTTTTTTACTGTATAGCCCGATTAAATATCTGTATAAAATATATGATAGTATTGAAAATATCAATCATAGGCCTACATCAGCTGTTGGCGAGCATAACATCCAAATAATAACCTTTTCTCAAATCAGTGTCAGAGGCTGTATCTCTCCTCAGCCACCAGAGGGGGTCAGGAACATTGGACAGGGGCTGGGTCTCTCCTCAGCCACCAGAGGGGATCAGGACCATGGACAGGGGCTGGGTCTCTCCTCAGCCACCAGAGGGGGTCAGGACCATGGACAGGGGCTGGTGTCTCCTCTTCCTCGCCCTACCTATTCATATGTTATTGTCTACACCCGTGTTCCTTTGTTTCTACTAGTCCAGTGTTTCCTAATTAAGTCGCTGCCTCAGTTCATTGCTTTGGCTGACATTGTAACCTTTGTCAGTGGTTAGCACTGGTGCTTCACAGCAAGAAGGTCCTGGGTTCGAACCCCACCTGACCCAATGGGCTTTCTGTGTGGAGTTTGCATGTTCTTCCCGTGTTTGTGTGGGTTTCCTCCCACCTTCAAACCAGTCACTGCCAATTCAACTGGAGTTGGTTTTTTGTGCGAGTCTGTTGTAATATGTTGGGTGAGCAAGTCTGGTGCAAATTGGCTGCCGTGGTATCACTCAGATTGAGTGTTGTGTTTGATAGCTGTCAGTCCATTCGTTGTTCGTTCTGTGTAATTGGCGACCAATTTGTGTAAAGCGCTTTGAGTCTCGAAAAAACGCTAAAAACTAAATAAAATGAATTATTATTATTATTATTTATTTCGTAGCCTTGCAGAGCTGCGTTGCTTCAAAGCAGTTTTTGTTTCCAGTGTATTCCTTTCTCTGGGTTTATCCTAGGTTTGGTGTTAGATTTTTTGTTGTGTCTGCATTTGGGTCATTCTCTAGCTCCTGGATCAGGACAATCTGATTATTCATACTATTTTATATTCAGGCTGTGTATCTCTGGAAGCCTTCCTTCAGTCTGAATGGGATCTCTGGACCAGTGGAGGAGCTGAGTCAGACCAGGGGACAGCATCACTCTCTACTGTGACTGTCAAAGATCTACTGGAGCCTACATAGTGTGGTTTAGAAACTGCTCATGAGAACCAGCCTTTGCTAGTCATGTCAATGATGTTTAACACTGACTATACATAGAATAAAGACAAAATGACTAGGATTTGAGAAATACATATAATAGTCCTTTATTATCTGCATGCAATAAACAGGTTACAACATGAAGAGAGGAGCTCTACTGGTCTGACAAAGAAAATCTCATATCTTCATACCCATTTGTACATCCTACTTAACAGAATAGTGTCTGGTTTCTCTTGAGTTCTTTGTTCAAATTATCTCACACACTTGGTATTGCCTTTTAGCTCTGGTGTCCCTCAAACAGACCCCTATCGCTAAAAAACACAGAAGATCAAGAAGTTGAATCTCTAAAACAAATTGTCTACCTTACACTCTTAGCTGCACTGACACTACAGGTAGAACTCAGGCCAGAAATATATTTGTTACCCGACAAAAATATGAATAATATTGTGTGAATTGCGCCACAAATCATTTTGGCTAAGTGCACCTTTCAACCCCCCTTAATCCTTAATCAGTGACTCCAAGCAGCAGCACCGTAACGCAAATACGTGAATCCACCCCTCGTACCCCTTACGAACCACCAAAAAAAAAGATTACTCTTCCAGAGAACATAATAAGTAACAACCAATTATGGTGTGTCAGTGTCCCTTGGGAATCTTAAAGGTAGAATATTTTCTGTGAATTCTACGAACAACTCACTCATAGGCCAAGTCCTGTCAAAATAACCCCCACTTTATAGCACGTTCTAAATTTGTAAGTTTTTATGTGCACACATCTGGCTAGAAGTTTTTTTTTTTACCACCTGCCGAATTAGAAATAAAAACGTTCAAAATCTCCACGGACAACGCAACCCTCAACCACCCACTTTCTGTCTGTATGAAAGGACATGTAGCCATCTAGTGGTTGTAGAAGGAAACTGCAGTTTGGATGCAATACACACGAGTCAGCTGCTCACAGTGCTGGGGAATGGTGGTGACCACAGACACACACATAAAGACAGTTACTAAGACACCCTCAATCATTTACTGGTCCCCATTACCCAAAATCCCCAAATATTCACTGCACAAACTTTAACAGGATGTGCAAACACACACAGAGTAACACACACTGAACAGAAATAAAAAAACACATTTGCACCCACATCTAACCAAGCTGACTTTCTCTCACTCACAGAGCTGGTCTGTGGCATAAGTGAACTAGGCGGCTGTCTATGGCGTCAACTAGCCAGGGGAGAAGAGCAGCCAACAGAAAAAAAATACATATATGCCCCCCACCCTCCAAATAAATCTAGTGGTTATGCTTGTGCAACACTTGAAAAGGCAACAACATTGCCAACAGAGCAGGCACATGCAATGGATAGAAGCATCTGACCTGCCATGACCTTTCAGCAGCCCTGTAGGTTCCAGTAATGCTTAAGAGTTTTCCAGGAATGGGCCAGCCACCATTTTATGGAAATGCCTTACAAAAGACAGGTGAGGAATGTAGAACAAAATGACATGCTCTGCACACACACACACACACACACACACACACACACACACACACACACACACACACACATTTATACATACACACACACACACACACACACACACACACACATTTATACATACACATACACATGCACATTACATACATACACAAACATATAAAGTATATGCATGCACACATACACTCACATGGACACACATACGCACACACACACTCACACTCACACACTCGCACATAGCCTGTCACCAGCCCTGGAGGTTTCAGTAATGCTAGGAATGGTCCCACACCATTTTATGGAAATGCCTCACAGAAGACAATTGAGGAATGCAGTAAAAAAATTATCTGCTGCACACACACACACACACACACGCACACATTACATACATACACATACACACACAGACATTACTCACATACACAAACTTATACTGTATATGCATACACACACCCTCACATGCACACACATACTCACACACACACTCACATGTACACACATACGCACTCACACACTCACACACACACTCACACATAGCCTCACGTTTCACACACCCAAAATAGAAGAGCGCTGGCCGGTAAGTTGACGTCTCTGTGACATTTGGATGGAAACAATTGTGGTTCCAACAGAAAGCCCACTAACCAATAATCCTGCCACCCCTACCCTGGTCTATTCTAGCTTGCACACTATCTCTCACACACACACACACACACACACACACACACACACACACACACACACACACACAGACATACACACACACATATAGAAACTAAAGACAGACACAACAAAAATCAAACGTTTGGGGGAAATAAGCAAATACAAACTAACAGTGTAACAAAAAACTAAATTATGAAAACCATAAAACAGCCAAAACTCTGCACACAGTGGCCACTATGAACAACAAGAACCTCTGTCACCACTGAAACATGACTGCCTTGTTCACACAACAGGAAACGAGCCAGACCTAGCATGTTCACACACACACACACACACACACACATCCACGCATACACACACACACACACACCTTTAGTCTCACACATACACACCTAACCATGAAGACAGCAAACATCCACACAGTTTAAAAACAACTAACTCATTTAAGGGACAGTATGTTACAACAGAGCACATACCGCTACAGAGATCCACAACCAAGACCAATCTTCTTTTTTGGGGGAAGTTTTTGGTTAAAATGGCTGACCTTTAACCTAATTTTATTTTCGATTTTACCTTTAGAATACCAGGTTAGTCTCTTTGAGATTTAAAATCTCTTTTCAAGAGAGACCTGGTCAAAATAGCAGCAATCTTGTTTCTGTGTGCCACTAGGCATGTCAACTCTGAACACGTTAACTTATAGATGTTGATTCAAGGACAAATAAAACCAAAAGGGTTTCTACGGAGGAGCCCAGCGCCATTTTCATTCTGCCTTCTTAACCCTTGAGAATATCTGAATATATCTGAATATGTTTAGGGTGTGCTCTTTGTTTTGTAGACCGTGCTATTAGGACACGCATAGATTTTGCTATCTGCTCAGAAATGTTCCCTTGACTGTGGTGTGTTGTTTACCTCAATAATAAACAGCCCTCCTGATCACACTAAAAATGGAGGCCCGGAAGCTGAAATGTTTCCACTCAACTAACCAATCGCTGCACGTATGCCCTTTAATGGTAAAGCCATACGCCAAGAAACAACGCATCAAAGACCCTTTTAGTGTGACAGTCATCTTCACACTTCAAGATGGTCAGGCTGTGTGTTGCTCTGACTGCTCTCGTAGGTGAGTGTGTCAGTCAAAAATATATGGTTCCTGTTTTATGTTAAGGTTTATTGTTTTGGGCTTGCATTGTCTCATTTCAATAGTTGCCATGCGCGTTAACAACCATTTAGTGTTATCTCGGGTGTTTTTTTCCAAACATTTTAGTCTTTCAGTCACTATCTAAACGTTACTCTCAAACTGTCTCTCTGCTGCAGGGGTTGTGTCCTCCAGTTTGAATGGGACCTCTGGACCAGTGGAGGAGCTGAGAGTCAGACCAGGAGACAACATCACGCTCTCCTGTGACTGTCAAATATCTTTTGGAGCCTACATAGTGTGGTTTAGAAACTGCTCTCATGAGAACCAGCCTCCTCTAGACACGTCAACGTTGTACAAAAGAGACAAAGATATTTTCACTGACAATTTATACGACACATTTACCAACCCGTTTCCTCGTTTTAAACTGGACTGGAACCAGCCTAACAACACCTGGGATCTGCTGATAGAGAATGTTACTGAATCTGACCTGGGACTCTACTACTGTGGGACTGAGGAGAGAGAGGTGGAGGAGGAGAAATTTTTTTTCCAGAAAAAGTTCTTAAAATATGGAAACATAGTCAGAAGGCTTTCATTTGGTAAGTGCTTTGTTCTACATACTTATATTCCTATGCTTAACTATTCCGATTTTATGTCAATCCAAAAAACATGACCAGAATGTCATGACCGTGTCCCCCGGGGCGTCCTGTGGGGGGTACTGCGGGAGTATGGGGTGCCGGGGTCGTTGCTACGAGCCATTCAGTCCCTATATAAACGGAGTGAGAGCTGTGTCCATATACTCGGCACAAAGTCAAATGCGTTTTCAGTGGGTGTTGGACTCCGCCAGGGCTGCCCCTTGTCACCGGTTCTGTTTGTGATTTTCATGGATAGAATCTCAAGGCGTAGCCGGGGGGAGGACTGTGTCCAGTTTGGGGACCTCAGAATTGCTTCTCTGCTCTTTGCAGATGATGTGGTTCTTTTGGCTTCTTCAGACTGTGACCTTCAGCATGCACTGGAGCGGTTTGCAGCTGAGTGTGAAGCGGTCGCGATGAGAGTCAGCACCTCCAAGTCTGAGGCCATGGTTCTCTGCCGGAAAACGGTGGAGTGCTCTCTCCGGGTTGAGAGTGAGTTGCTGCCCCAAGCGAGGGAGTATCTCGGGTTCTTGTTCACGAGTGAGGGAAAAATGGAGCGCGATTGACAGGCGGATTGGTGCAGCATCAGCAGTAATGCGGGTGTTGTACCGGACCGTCGTGGTGAAGAAGGAGCTGAGCCGAAAGGCGAAACTCGCGATTTACCAGTCGGTCTACGTTCCATCCCTCACCTATGGTCATGAGCTTTGAGTAGTGACCGAAAGAATAAGATCGCAAGTACAAGCGGCTAAAATGTGTTTCCTCCGTAGGGTGGCTGGGCTCAGCCTTAGGGATAGGGTAAAGAGCTCGGTCATCCGGAGGGAGCTCGTAGTAGAGCCGCTGCTCCTTTGCGTCGAAAGGAGCCAGATGAGGTGGTACGGGCATCTGATTAGGATGCCTCCTGGGCGCCTCCCGTTGGAGGTTTTCCGGGCACGCCCTACTGGTAGGAGACCCCGGGGTAGACCCAGAACACGCTGGCGGGATTATACATCTCGTCTGGCCTGGGAACGCCTCGGGATCCTCCAGGAGGATCTGGAAAACGTTGCTGGGGATAGGGATGGCTGGAATTCCCTGCTGAGCCTGCTGCCACCGCGACCCGGCCCCAGACAAGCGGCGGAAAATGGGTGGATGGATGGATGGATAGTTCTTTCACTTTTACATCAGTTCTTCCAACAGAGTCTAGGCAAACTGACCCACATTGTAGCCTGTGCCGCATGCTGCTGTTCACTGTGTGTCCTGGCTGTATTCTCCTCTCTTCTCTCATCTCCTCCATCTTGGTCTATCGTAAAAAAACAGGTAAACGTCCTTCTCTCCATCTCTCAAATGATAATGTCATTGCTACACTGCACATGTTGATTCACTTCATTTCTGTTTGTTAAACTTGTTTTAGCTTAGTTTATTTTCTGAAATGTCTAATTGTCGACATCTGTGATTTTTATCTTCAGTTTCAAAGCCATCCCAGGTTCAACAAATTACAAAAAGCAGGAGGGAAAGTGAGAACAGAAGACAGGTGCATAGCTAAAACACTTTGGGTGTTGTTTTGATTCCAGGTCACCATTTTGAATTGTAATAGTTTACATCTGTTTGGAACCCCTGCACTGAAAACAAAATACAATATGTAATTATGTATAATGTATGGTAACAAGTAACTGTTTTTTTACAAATAGACTAAAGATTTAGTCAAACTGTAAAATCTCTCTCTCTCTCTCTCTCTCTCTCTCTCTCTCTCTCTCTCTCTCTCTCTCTCTCTCAGGATGTAGATGGTTTGTGTTATGCTGCATTGGAAATCCGCCAGGCACCAAAGAGACAAATAACTAGGAAGAGAACTGAAGCCTCTGACTTCAGTACCTATTTAGCCGTCAACACTAGCAGAGAGTGAGGACCATATAGGCAGGTTTAAAATCTAACACACACTGATACACCTTCATCTGTCTTCATTTGTTTCATTTATTCCAGAGAAATATCCTTCACTCATAGCCTGTGGCTGCAGTACTGTCTATTACAGAGAAAACCTGCTGGTTGCTTGATGCCTCATTTTAAAGATTCCTGAAACAAAGTATAAGCAGCATTGTTACATCACAGTGGTCACTTCCCGCTCTCTTATCTTTGGAAGAGACAGGGAACGTTTTTAGAGACACCCAACCAAACGGATACTTTTTACAAATAATTGTATTGCATTTCCTAAATTAGTTATGTTACATAATTGTACATTAAAATTTAAATAAACTACTCAAGACTTACATATTTACCACTTTATTTGTCGTTTTAAATGAATGGATAAAGAGTAGATACTATTCTGTTGTGAGCGTTTTATTTACCTAATTTGGAGGCTATTGCATGAACTAATATTCAAACAAAAGCACTGGCGTAACCTCAAACATCTACACTGTAAACCGGTGCTACTCCAAAACCACACAATAAACAAATGAGTATGTGTTACTTTTATTTTAGGTGCAGCAGCAGGAAACAAAGATGGTCCTCTTTTATTTTTATTGAATAATTTTTCTTTTCTGTAGACAAGCTTAAATGAGGAACAAGGAAAAATATGGACAATAGAACTTTACCCTGGACCACCCTGGCATCAATCTAATGGCGTCCATGTAAACTCTAAAAGTAAACATTGCTGTTGATGAATAAAGAAATGTACGTATTTCCCCCTGGGTGTGTAACACATCTGTTTTCTACGAGCGTTAAGGTGACCTTGTGAACTCTACACAGGCTTAAAGTGTTAGACGGATCACAAATTACATTAAAGATTTAAGTTACTTCTAACTCAAATTTAGTTCTACAGCACATTTCATACATAAAGACAATTCAATGTGCTTTAAGGCAAGTAGAAACATACAAGGAAGATCCAACAACATTTGGAATAAATGCACTACACTTTAGTACCAATGTGAAACACTTGATAGTGTACAAGGTTCACCCATAATGACCCATTGTGTATTATCGTCAAAGATTTTCACTTTATTGTTGCATTTGGTGAAACTACGACCAGGGACCAGTACTTTGATTGTTTTTCCTTACATTTGATGATGATTTATACCATTGTTCAAAAACAGAAGTATTGGAAACAGAGAACTAAGATACATAGTGTTACAAAATATCAATTTACTCTATCCATAGTTCCCATGTTCCAAACTGCATGATAAGACTTTTGAAGAATATGTCAATTATATGTTAATCTCAGTTGTAAATCCTAACAGTAGAATATCAACATGGCAGCCTCTACAATTTCCGGGGATGTACTGGATTGGTTGGTTGCTCCATAGCCATCCCAGTCAAACGAATTGAAGACACCACTCTGCTTGGGAGCGCCCTTTGGGAAGTATCCACATCCCCCGATGCAGAACTGTCAAGACACAAATAATTTAAACCCTGGTGGCAACACAACTGCAGCCTTGAAATAAAAGCGATTTAAATGTGCTCCGAACACTAGAAACGTTCTTTAGAAATGTCTGATAACCTAACGTACGTGTTCCACGTTGCAGTCCGACCCTCTTGGTTTGACTCTGGAGGAAATAGCAGTGGCTGCATTCTCTCGGTTTATTGCTCTGAAACTGATGAAGCCAAGTTCAAATTCATCTGTCTGATAAATATGCAGATTTAGCTATGTTAGTCTACGTGTGTAAGAGTAATTTAATTACAGTTGAACGCATCGCTTTAATTTGAGCACACGTCCTTTCTCTTTTCCATAGAGAGTTTTGTTGAAATGTTTGTTGCCGTGATCATAGATGATTGGAATGGAAGGTCCATTGTCCTCTGGACATGAACCCGCCTCAAATTTCACAGGATAACGCTTTAAAAGCGAGAGAAAATAAAGAAAAATTAACACTGACACCATTTTCAAATGCTCTTTGGTCATAGGTAAGCGATTTTTTTCATGTTATTTTAATATCAATGTTAAAATACAACACATAAGAAGTAATTAAATTCTAACCTTGAAGTCATCGGATGTGGCGCTCTCTGCTTTTCCAAAGGTGTTTCTGTTGGCCTAGTTCCCATCTCATTCTGGCTGGTTTGAGTCGTTACCTTGCTGGCTGGACCAACGGTCGCCCAACGTGCACTTCCCATGTATGTTGTTCTCGTGCACGCTCACCACCAGCGTCCAGCCACCGCCAGCGGTCGTCATGTCACAGTAGGTCTGGCAGACAATCCCACTGGCTGTGGTCAAAGTGTAGATTCCATCTAATGGATGAAGAAAGAAAAGCGGGAGAATGGTCAGGTCACGGGCGTGGAAGTGGGGGGAAAGTGGGACTGAGTACCCAGGGCCCCAATGGAGGTGGGGGCCCTCGGAAGTAGAGAACTTTTAAATGAATACACAAATAAACGTAAGCCATTGTTGACTTTTTTCTTTGTTGTTTCAAACCCAGGTAGTCGTAAGAGGACGTAGGAAGTCCAGAAGAAGAGATGAAGAGATCAGTCATTCTCCATGGCTCCACAGTGATAAGGCTCTGTGTTTCTATGTGTCTCATTTTACATTCATACTTTGATTATAGATGCTGATTATTGTTAATGTAGTACAGCCAAATACTTCAAAGTTTTTTCTTTACAATATTTTTGTTCTAACAACGAATTCTACACAATTTTATTGACTTTTCTTTCATTTTCTATTCTCACAATAAATGACCACACTTTCTAGTTCATTGACCTTTATATTTCTTTGTGAGGGTTCTTTGCACAGATCAGAGAAACAATGTAGACTGTTCCGGGAAACACCCCTTTTATTCGTGAGCACAGGTACATACACACAGACTTTCCGGTTTGAGATCTTCTGCGTCCCGTGTGTTGAGGAGTCTCCTGCTCCTCTGTGTCATTCCCCCTACTGAAACAAACAGACACCCATAAATAACCCTCAACTCACTAATCATTAGATTCAACACACGTGTTGCCAATCCATGATCAGCCAGTTGAAGGTCTCCCCACCATGGTCCTGCAGCGTCCTCTACAGACCAGATGCAGTCACAACCCTCACAGTGTCCCCCCCTCAAGCCACAGGCCGGGGACATCACCGGCCAGCGACCTGAACTTGGGCCGTGGGGAAGCCTCAATCGCTGCAGTCTTCTTTATCTGTGGCCACAGCTTCCTATTGCCCAAGTGGTACCCCAGATACCGTATCTCTCTCCCACCAATCACGCACTCATTTGGGTTGGCCGTGAGCCCCACCTCCTGTAATCTGGTGACATCTGCTTGCTGGCCCGGCGAGAGATTGCTACCAAGCTGAACTGGAGTGCTATCTTTTGAATTTGGGACTTCCGGTCCGAACTCATCTCCCTCCGATATCACTGTGGCCAGCGAGACAGTGACCTCATCGTTCCATTTTTTGAGGAGATTGATGTGGTATATCTGTGTGCTATTTCCCCTGTCCGTACGCACTACCTCATAGTCTACGTCCCCCACTTGCCGTGTGACCACAAATGGCCCTTGCCACTTTGTGAGTAATTTCAAGCTAGAAGTGGGCAAAAATACAAGGACCTTCTCTCCTGAGCTTAGTTCCCCTGTCGTGACGGCGCTTCTGCTGTTCTTGGGCTTGCTGCAATATTCTCGTGAGAGCCTTTGCAGTGAGTGCAGCTTTGCACTTAAGTCCAAGACATACTGAATCTCATTCTTATTGTCGCTAGACCCACCCTCCCAGTTTTCCTTAACCAGGTCTAGGACACTTCGCAGTTGTCGCCCATACAACAACTGAAAGGGGGAAAACCCAGTGGAAGGCTGGGGTACTTCTCTCACACCAAACAGGGAATCTAGCCACTTATGCCAATTTCGACTATCCTCATGTGTAAATTTACGGATCATGGTTTTCAGCGTCTTATAAAGTGCTCACAGAGCCTGTCCGTGGCGGGGTGATAAACCCTCGTCCTAATCACCTGAATCCCCAATAAACCGCAAAGCTCCTTCAGAGTACGTGACATGAAATTAGTCCCCTGGTCAGTGAGAATCGTTTTAGGGATTCCCACTCGGGGGATGACCGTAAACAGTGCCTGTGCAACACTCTTTGCAGAAAAGTTGTGCAACGGCTCTGCCTCTGTGTACCGGATTGCATAATCAATAATGACTAAAACAAACAGATATCCTTGTGCTGATGCCCTAATGGCCCGATGATATCCATGCCAATTCTTTCGAATGGCACTTCAATCAGCGGAAGAGGGCACAACGGGGCCTTTGGAGTCACCGGGGCATTCACTAGCTGGCATTCCAGGCAGGACGCACACCACTTGCATACTACTGCCTGGATCCCCGGCCAATAGAAATGGGCCGTTTTCCGATCCAGTGTCTTAGTAAATCCCAGGTGGCTGGCCATTGGGTTGTAATGAGCCTGAAATACCTCTTTCTGACGGCTTTCTGGTGCCAACAAGTGTAAAACTTCTTCCTGTCTCTGAGTGTCACGACTCACTGTGTACAACCTGTCCCTAATCAGTGAAAAATACGGGTAAGATGGTGCTGCGTCTGGCCGTACCAGCACGCCATACATTTTTATCATTTGGCTAAGGGTCAAGCGTAGAGTGGCATCACGAGACTGCTCGAGAGGGAAATCCTCAATAGGGGGAAACACCGGCAAGGGAACCTCCGATGACCTCCCAGTCAGCAGGGGAAGCAGGTGGCGGGCCCACTCCGCATATGGCCACCCGCACGTCCTGGCTGGGGCCTCGATTGTCTCGAGGAAGGCTTCGGGATCGTCGGCCTGCCCCATCTTGAAGAGCTGGACATGTGGGTGCCAGGGTGCGCCCTGCCCCACCCCACCTTCCAGGAGACGATCCAGCCTTCGCCTGTCCTCCACTTGAGCCGCCCGGAGTTGGTCTTGTGTTGCCGCTCCTGAATCGCCAGCACTCGAGACATCAGCTGGGCCATGGGGGACGGTTCCGTTGTCATAGCGCACCAACTCTGTGCCCCACGTTGGGCGCCAAATGTGAGGGTTCTTTGCACAGATCAGGGAAACAATGTCAACTGTTCCGGGAAACACCGCTTTTATTCGTGAGCACAGGTATATACACACAGGCTTTCCGGTTTGAGATCTTCTGCGTCCCGTGTGTCGAGGAGTCTCCTGCTCCTCTGTGTCATTCCCCCTACTGAAACAAACAGACACCCATAGATAACCCTCAACTCACTAATCATTAGATTCAACACACGTGTTGCCAATCCTTGATCAGCCAAACGACGGTCTCCCCACCACGGTCCTGCAGCGCCCTCTACAGACCAGATGCAGTCACAACCCTCACATTCTTAAACACATTAAAGGTACTCTTTTATCGATCTTAAACACATCAAAGGTACTCTTTTATCTATCTAAAACACATTAAAGGTACTCTTTTATCTATCTTAAACACATTAAAGGTACTCTTTTATCGATCTTAAACACATTAAAGGTACTCTTTTATCTATCTTAAACACATTAAAGGTACTCTTTTATCTATCTTAAACACATTAAAGGTGATCTTCATATTTCCCCGTTTGAAAGGGAAAGAGTGGCACTAAAAATGTGAATACAAATTGTGTCAGTGAGAAATGAGGCAAAATCACAGCAGAGAAACTGTTGTGGTTTCTGCAGACCTGACATCTTTCTTCCTCTATCCCCTTCCTGTACAACCAAGATGGCTCAGCACATCACATGCCAGCAAGCAAAAGAATAAACATACAAACACATGTATAGAAACAAACAATTAATGATTTACCACAAGTACATAGACATACATAGAATATAATTACAGTGCAGAAAGTAAAACTTACCGATTTCAAAGGATGCAAAGCATCAAACACATGCACCATGGATTTTGTAGTTCTTCATAGTATTCTGCACCTGTTATCAGCATAGTTATTTTAGTTTGCTCAAATGTGTGTTTGTGTGTGTGTGTGTGTGTGTGTGTGTGTGTGTGTTCGTGGTGGTGGTGGGGGGGGGGGGGGGTTGTGTTAGACTGTGTTTGCGTGTCTGAGCTCTTGGTTATGTGTCTGTGAGGATTTGTTTTTTTAAAGCATAACACGTTTAACGATTAAGCAAGCCTACTGATGAGAGAAACTGTTGTGGTTTCTGTAGACTGACACCCTCCTCCCTCTAGCCCCTTCCTGTGCTACAGAGGTGGCTGTACACAGTGGCGTGGGAACAGATTTTGTAGATGGGGTGCTGCTGGTTCCTGCACCCTTGGCTGTACACATCAAATGACTACAAACTGAGCAACACACAAACATAAACACGACAAACAAAAAATGATTAGGAAACATGCATTTCACTTGCTAACTTAAATGGATTCACCAAGCTTCATCTTATTCATGCTTGGGTTTGTAGTTCTTTATAGCAGTCTGTATAGCTGCTATCAGCACAGGGCCTGTTGTCTAGCATCAAGGTACTTTTTATGATTTGGTGTTATGGTTCAAATGTGTTAGTTTGATACTTGTTTGTGTGTGTGTGTGTGTGTGTGTGTGTGTGTGTGTATGCGCGCGCGCGTGTGTGTGTGTGTGTGTGTGTTGTGTGTTTATATGTGTGTCGGTGTGTGTGTGTGTGTGTGTGTGTGTGTGTGTGTGTGTGTGTGTGTGTGTGTGTGTGTGTGTGTGTGTGTGTGTGTGTGTGTGTGTGTGTGTGTGTGTGTGTGTGTGTGTGTGTGTGTGTGTGTGTGTGAGAGAGAGAGAGAATATGTGTGGGTTACTTAGTGGGGGTATTGGTCTGTGTTGAACTTGGTGAGTATCTCGTGTTTTGAAAGTGTTTGACCTTTACCCTCCTAACAATGTGCCTAGCCTACGTGGTTTCTTTCTGAACCTGACAATGTTGAGTTCACAGACACACTCTCACGGTTGTACCACCTCTTTGGTTTTTAAAAAAAGGCACCACCAACTGTATGTTTTCCACTCAACTAACCAATCACTGCTTGTATGCCCTTTAATGGTAAAGACTATCTACTATAGACTGCGGATATCCGCATCAAAGACCCAGACACTTTGACAGTCACGTTAGACATCAAGATGGAATGGCTGTGTGTCGCTCTGACTGCTCTCCTTGGTGAGTTTAACTTATATACATTATATGTAGGTCAAGCAGGTTGATGGAGAAGTTTATCTGTTGACAAATCACACAATATGTTTTGGTGACTAAGGTTTATTACAAATGCATAGTTTTGCGCACCACATTGCCCAATGTTCGAAATTAAATCTGGCAAAATTCTGTCTGTCTGTTGTTTGGTGCAGTAGGTGTTGTGTCCACAAAGATGGTGCTGACAGTCAGACCAGGAGACAACGTCATCCTACCCTGTGATGCCAAACATTACTGGAAAACTGAATGGCATATTATACGTTTAGGAAACAATGGAAGCTATTTCAAAGTTTCAACTCCAAATATGTTGTATAAGCCAGATCCACACTATAATTTCTTATATAGACTGGCTATTCCTTCCTATGATCTACTGATTAAGAATGTTACTGAATCTGACCTGGGATTATACTACTGTGAGGCAGAACTTTGTGACCGGAGACCCAGAGAGACATTTTTAGAATGTAACCATACTACTGTGAGACGGCAACATGGGAAAAACCTCACCCTGATATTTGGTACTGGACTACACACTGTAGATATAGAGAGTGGACGTCATCTGACTCAACCAATCATGAACATTCTTTCAAATGTCTTTTTTTTACTTGAATTTGCTTATTTTTAAAGCAACTATTTAAATGATTTCTGTCATATGAATGCTGTAGACCCAGAGCCCCTCTGTCCTCCTCCTCCTGGTCCAGACTGTGGTCTATGTTGGACTCTACTGTTCACTCTGTGTCCCGGCTGTGTTCTCCTCTCCTCCCTCATCTCCTCCATCTTGGTCTATCACTATTACAGGAAGACAAATGGTATTTGAACTTACCTTACATCCTCACTCACAGTTTTAGTTTTTATTCTTTTGAAATATTTAACGGCTTTATTTCACAATACTACTGTGGAGAACAGGCTTTATTTAAAAAAATTGTCAACATATGTAAATATCCTAATTGCTTTCTTTTCTTTTGTGGTGAACAGTCATGTTGCTAACCTTTTTTTTAAGTTCTTAAGGAATCTCAGGTTCACCAGCATAACAGAGCCGACGCCCTAGACACTGAGTTTAAGGAACGGGTAAGTTCATTTGTTCTGTACTTAGATCATCTATTCTAAATATATTGTATGAGAGTGTGGAAACACTGTCCTCACACCAGAAACATCATAACATTATAAATGATCATGACAATAATACCTTTTTACACTCTCAGGGTGACGATGGGGTGTGTTACGCTGCGTTGGATATCCGCCACACACCAAATAGACCAAAGAAGAAGAGGAGAACCCAGGACTCTGACTTCAGAACCTATTCAGCAATCAATATGAGCAGAATATGAGGACCGTGATGACATTGTCAGGTTCAAATCTAATGCTTACTTTTACACCTTTTTCTGTTTAAATTTCAAACATAGTATAGTGTTTGTTTTTCCTCTGCATGTACTGTAAGTTTTTCTGGGAAACATATGCTTAACTTTAACATGGACTAACAAAATACATATTTACTGTTTCGAAAATGTAATTCTTTAAATAAAGTTTTTAAAATATCTGATATGGTGGAATGACCCATCAGAGACTTTGGTTTCCCCTCACTAAGTGTTTTGAAAGTAAACACTGAGAACGTGCTCGAAGTAGAAAGCTGTGCTTAATAGCAGGCTGAATCTTTAGCTTCTATACAGTAGCCTAGCCTGCATCATGTGTCAGTCACATGGACAACACACATTGTGTGTTTATGTGTGTGTGAGAGTGTGTGTGAGTGTGTTTTGTGTTTGTGTTTGTGAATGTGTGTGTGTGTCTGTGAGTGAGAGAGAGAGAGAGAGTGTGTGTGTGTGTGTGTGTGTGTGTGTGTGTGTGTGTGTGTGTGTGTGTGTGTGTGTGTGTGTGTGTGTGTGTGTGTGTGTGTGTATGGTTAGGGGTTTATGGGGTGTTGGTCTGTGTGTTTGCATAGTTGTGTTTTGGGGTTTCTCTCTGTGAACATGTTTCTTAACATTATTGGCCCTCCTAACAATGAACCCAGCTTACCATGTCTTTTTCTTTTTCTTTGTACCTGACAGTGTTGAGGTCAAAGTCAGACACTCGATTTTACCACTAAATTTTCTTTGTAAAAAAAAAGGACCACTAACTGAACATTTTCCACTCAACTAACCAGTCACTGCAAGTTTGTCCTGGTAAAGACTATCTACTATAGACTGTGTGCGGATATTCTCATCAAAGACCCAGACACTTTGACAGTCATGTTAGACATCAAGATGGAACGGCTGTGTGTCGCTCTGACTGCTCTCCTTGGTGAGTTTAACTTGTATGCGTTATATGGTGGTCAAGCTGGTTAATTGAAAGCTATAGCTTTTGAAGAATACTACATGTCTTTTTTAATTAATCTATAGTTCAAGGTGACTAAACATGTGTGTCCATCCATCCATCCATCCATTAGCTATACCGCTTATCCTATGCAGGGTCGCGGGGGGGGGCTGGAGCCTATGTAAACATGTGTGTATTTGTGCATTTTTCAGGGTGCAGCAGGTGGTGTGTCCACAAAGACGGTGCTGACAGTCAGACCAGGAGACAACGTCATCCTACCCTGTGATGCCAAACATTACTGTAAAACCGAATGGCAAATTCGTTTTTTTTCAGTTGCTAACAAGCATTGGTCAATACTAAAACTACTTTTTCAAAACTCTTCACACAGTCTGCATTACAAACATGCATCTCAGATAAACAGTTCATCTCACCTCCAAAACTCTTTCTCACCAACAAAACACATCATCCATGTCTCGAAATTAGCTCATTCATCCACAACACTGGCAACAAGTCTCACTCAGGAAGCAAACACTGTCACTATTAGCACACTCAACTACAAAATACTAACAACAAAGAGCATTGCGTCAAATATTATTATTATTTTTAAAGTTTGAATGATTTTTTTTTAGATAAATCATTATTTTATTATAGAATAATATCTTTGCACTTTATTGAGTTTACTAAATTATTGTATATTGTAACAAGAATTAATCAGCAATGCAGCAATTTGCTTCAGTTACATTTATGTTTTCTATTTCTTTGCATAGTGATTTACAGTATTTCATATATAACATATTCACTCCCTATATTCTGCATTTGGCTACATGTTTTCATCAACATCACATCTTATGTCTTCTCTGGCAGAATCTTCTCTGGGAAGAATCTTGTTGAATGTCTGATCCAACCCTGTCAATAATTGTGGCCCTTATCTCATCAGAGGCCACAGTTCTTGGTCTTCCTCTTCTTCCTCTTCTCCCTCCCCCTGCCTCTCTTCTCTCTCCACCAACCTGTCCTCTTTGTTCCATATTTCCAAAAAAGCCATTCAGAAGCCGTCCCTTTTTACCTGCTTGCTATGAGCAATGAGGCCAAACAAAGGTCACCTGGGTAGGTTGTCAGCTGTAAACTGCTGTGTTAGGAATTATTATTATTTCATTTTATTGTCAATATTTTGAAATTATTTTCTATAGATTTCAATTTGGCTGCAGCAGAAATGGAAAAAATGTTTTCATCATTCTGTTTTGATTGTGTTTTTAACTGTTTTGAACAAAGTGTGTTAGCATTTGAAAAATGTGCTGCAAAAGTATAGTGTTTTGTAGTTTGTGGACTCTGACTAAGAAAGGAGTTCATGAATTTTGGTGACTGGTCACTGAATGCATTTTGTGTGAAAGAAATGAAAAGTGATTCACAGTTTGCTCCACATAGACTTCTGTTTTGCTGACTGTGTGAAGAGTTTTGACAATGTGACTTCAGTTTTGACCAATGCTTGTTAGCAATTGAAAAAAACTGTAATTGTGGCCCTTAACTCATCAGAGATCTCATCATCTTCCTCTCCTTCCTCTTCTCCCTCTTCCTGCCACTCTTCTCTCTCCACCAACCTGTCCTCTTTGATCCATATTTCCAAAAAAAGCCATTCAGAAGCTATCCCCTTTTATCTGCTTGCTATGAGCAATGAGGCCAAACACAGGTCACCTGGGTAGGTTGTCAGCTGTAAACTGCACTCAGCTGTGCTTGGAATTATTATTATTTCATTTTATTGTCAATATTTTGATATTATTTTCTATAGTTTTGTGTGTCGCTGCAGCAGAAATAGACAATTCCTTGGAATTGGACAATCATTCTGTTTTGATTGTGTTTTTCACTGTTTTGAACAAAGTGTGTTAGCATTTGAAAAATGTGCTGCAGAAGTATAGTGTTTTGTAGTTTGTGGACTCTGACTGAGAAAGGAGTTCATGAATTTTGGTAACTGTGGTCACTGAATGCATTTTGTGTGAAAGCAATGAAAAGTGATTCACAGTTTGCTCCACATAGACTTCTGTTTTGCTGACTGTGTGAAGAGTTTTGAAAATGTGACTTCAGTTTTGACCAATGCTTGTTAGCAATTGAAAAAAACTGTAACAGTTTCGGAGAAATTGAAAACTATTTCAAAGTTTCAACTCCAGATATGTTGTATAGGCCAGTTCCACACTACAGTTTCTTATATAGACCCGAAACTCCTTCCTATGATCTACTGATTAAGAATCTGACTTTGCTTTATACTACTGTGAGAATTAATATTGTGTCCAGGAATTCAGAGGGAGGCTTTCAAAATGTCATCTTCAAGGAACTAATGTGATCTGACAATACGGGAACAACATCAGACTTATGTTTGGTAATTGTTTTATGAATATGAAAATGTGTACGTGATTAAGTATATGTTACGTCCACCAGTGTTTTGTGTCCCTATGGTTTGTATTGTGTATGTGGGTTGTCTTGTCTTCTGTTTCAACCCTTCGCTATTCCATATATTCTGGTGTCCGCTGTCCACTTCTCGTTGGTTCCCTCTCTTCATCACGCATCATCAGTCTTCCGTTGACCGACCAATTGTTCGTCTCTCCATAAAACCTCTCTGCCCATTGTCTTCGGCAGACAGACCCTGACACTTTGACAGTCGTGTTAGACATCAAGATTGAATGGCTGTGTGTCGCTCTGACTGCTCTCCTTGGTGATTGTAACTTTTATATGTTATATGTTGGTCAAGCTGGTTAATGGTAGCTGATAAAACTCTAAAGACCAAACTTTAAAATTAACCATTTATCCACCATTTCGCCCAATGCATAAATTAAAAACATATACTTACAAGTCATTAAATGTTAGTAAATACAAAATCTTGCCTAAAAGAAAACATAATCCTTTGACAAAATAGCATCTGTGTGTTTATCTGGGGAAGCAGGTATTGTGTCCACAGAGACAGTGCTGACAGTCAGACCAGGAGACAACGTCATCCTACCCTGTGATGCCAAACATGATCTGAAAACTGTTTGGCATATTAAAAGTTCAGAAGACAATGAAAGCTATTTCAATGTTTCAACTCCAAATATGTTGCATGAGCCAGTTCCACACTATCATTTCCTGTCTAGACCGGATATTCCTTCCTATGATCTACTGATTAAGAATGTTACTGAATCTGACCTGGGTTTATACTCCATTGTGACTGGAGTGTCGGGACGAGCTTTTCAGAATGTCAACTTAAAGGAACTAATGTGATCCGACAATACGGGAAAAACATCACACTTATAATTGGTAAGTGTTGGGTAAAATGTTATTTCTCGACCATTGTAGATGTATAAAAAAAAGGGCAGGGATTTTTCCTACTAAACTAATCTTGATGAGCTAGCTTTTCAAATGTTTGTCTCATCTCTCTGAGTTCCTCAATTATAATGAGATTTCCAATGTCAATGATCTAGATTCCATTTCCATTGAACTCCCTGGTCCTCCTGATCCAGACTGTGGTCAATGTTGGATGATGATGTTCACTCTGTGTCCCATCTGTGTTCTCCTCTCCTCCCTCATCTCCTCCATCTTGGTCTACTACTCCTACAAATGGTATTTGAACTTACCTTACATCCTCACTCACACTTTTACTTTTTATTATTTTCATTTGTTCACTGACTTTGAAAAAAAAGTCACATTGTATTACTGTGTAGACTAGGCTTTTGTTTCAAATAGTCAGAATCTGAATGAATACGTTATAATTATGTTGTACTGTAATAGTGCTATAATCTTTATTTAAACTTTGAAGGAATCTCAGGTGTGCCAGCAGAACAGAACTGACGCCCTAGACTCTGAGTTTAAGGAACGGGTAAGTTCATATGTGCTGTAAGTACAACATCTATTCTAAATAGGTTTTACAAGAGTGTGGTAATACTATTCTCACACAAGAAACATCATATCATTATAAATTATCCTGTATCTATTGTGTGGTCTGACTATAACAAAGTCTTTCTCTGTACACTCTCAGGGTGACAACAGTGTGTGTTACGCTGCGTTGGATATCCGCCAGGCACCGAACAGACCAAAGAAGAAGAAGAGAACCCAGGACTCTGACATTAGTACCTATTCAGTCATCAATATTAGCAGGGTGTGAGGATGATGTCATACGCAGGTTAAAATCTAATGCTTACACCTCTGTTTTCATTTCAAGCATGCAAACAAAATGTTTGCTGCATTTTAATCTTCCATTTTTAAGGTTATGAATGTCTGATATTCTGGTATGACCTTTGAACCCCAACAGGGACTGTGTTTTCATATCACTGTGTTTGAAAGTAAACACAGAAAGGGTTGAGAAACAACAGAGACATGCTTAATAACAGCAGCCTAGCCTGTACCATGTGCAAAGCACATTGACAAAAGCATCCAATGATAACTAATTATAAGAACAGTCTGTGTGTGTTGAATCCACTAGAAACCAGATGAGACCTTTTCATTGTCTAAGAAACAACCAAAAATGTAACATATGACAAGCTTTTTCGTTCATTAGATCAGCTTGTTGATGTTCTTGTTTAGTTTTTTAGCAATCAATCTACAGTTTTTTTTTCTCCTAATTGTTGTAAAACAACTTTTTACTTGATTCCAGGAAGTCACTGTCTCCACCACTAAGTAAAGGGTGACAATAAGAATGACCTGAGCCACACGTCAAAGGTACACATGCTAGATACTCAGGAAACCCACACTATAACTCTCTGTTTCAGACCTCTGAAGCGCTAGGTAGCTGTGACTGAGGTTGAAAAACAAATTCAACAGTATCAAAGCCTTTCTGGTAGTAATGGTAAAATGTTTCCATTATTCAAATTATGACAAAATAATTTCTTTGTATTCATTATCAAAATGTTTATAGACAGGTTTTAATGTACTAAATGTAAAAATAAACAATGTTCATGTACATATCACTTTGTTTTCATGTTCCATACTTTTTATATATTTGAACACAGTGCAGGCATATTTTCGGCAAACATGAAAACTGCTGCCTTCATTTAGAACCCAGGTAGAGCAGAAAGTGTGATGGAGAACCCACAGATGTGGCCTCACAGTTGTGATCATCATTGTTCAGTTCTCCACTCTTGCTCTCATGCTAACGCCTAATCTACTGTATTCTAATTAACCTAGTTAGATAATGCACTATATGTCAACATTAACAGATTTTACCAGCTCATTCACCTCTGATTTTAGAGATTTTTAAATGTGACCTCTTTTTAAATGTGACGTCATTACAGTAACAGATGGTAAAATGTAGTTGACTACAAGCACTGATTAAGCACTGACTTTTTAACAGCAGTGTAAACAGAATGTTAGTGTGGGTACCACACAAAGAACAGGAAGTCATTGTGAGTTTCCTGCTCTCTTCTGTCTGCATCTCATCTGAGTGATCATGAAATACTGAACAACTGTGTGTCACTATCAGTGTGTCTCTATGTGTGTGTCTAGGGCTTAGTGTTATATTTTATTAAGAGGAGTCAGAGGAGGAGAAGAGTGCTGGTAGGCCCTGCTACCTTCTAAACCCCCTTTAGATTAATCCTTCAACATTTTGTCAGGCCAATCATTGAGGATAACTCCTTACATGGTCACAAACATCCTGCCCATCTCTTCTTGACACCAATGACTGCTACTCTGACAGTCACCATCAGACCTCAAGATGGACAGGCTGTGTGTATCAGTGACTGCTCTCTTATGTAACTTCCATGATTAAATCATAATTACTTGTTATTTCTTTACTGTGTAGCCCGATAAAATATGCATAATTCAAGATATTTGTCATAGGCCTACATCAACTGTTGGAGAACATAATATCCAAATAATAACATTATCTTATATCTGTGTCAGAGGATGGGTTTCTCCTCAGCCACCAGAGGGGGTCAGGATCCTGAACAGACTTTAGACTTTAGACTTTATTGTCCCCAGAGGGAAAATCTTTTTCACAGATCTGTACATCATCACCATTCACACCCATCACCCATCGTCACCTGCACCAACAGTATTCATACAAGTACATCACCACATACATGACGACATGCCATCTGCAACAAACAACATGACAACAGTGATATAATTAGTGGACAGACAGCTGGTCAGAGGCCGGGGGCCTCAGTTTTCCCATCACCATGGTGTTCTGTTGAGGGCTGCTGGTACAAGGCTTTTGCAAAAGCGAGCCCTTCTGCACCTCAGGGACCTGTACCTGCGCCCAGAGGGAAGCATGGAGAAGTGGCAATTGAGTGGGTGAGTAGTGTCCTGTGCTATTGTTGTTGCTATGCATTTGATGGCTCTGCAGTTGAGCTCTGAGAGGTTGTGTGTTGCTATTATTTTTGTGGCAGTGTTGGTTGCCCGTGTTAGTTTGGCCCGGTTTGTGACAGAGAGGATGTTAAAGAAACAGGTTGAACAGTAGAGCAGAATGGGTTGGACAATACTCTGGTATAGCAATAGGAGAAGGTGGGGGGCAACATAGAGTCCTTTGAGTTTGCGGAAGTCTGATAGTCTTTGCTAGCTCCTTGAGTGAATGTCCTTTGTGTGTTGATCAAAGCTAAGTTTATAGTCCAGAGTGACACCCAGGTGTTTGAAACTGTCCACCATATCCACTGTTTCTTTGTTGATGAGGATGGAGTGCAGAGGTGAGGGGGTACCTATTACCATTTCTTTTGATTTTTAACATTAAGTTGAAGGTGGTTATGATGACACCACTGGGTGAAGTGGGATATGGTGTTATTGTAGTCCAAAACTGATTGTTTATCTGTCAAAAGGGCTAGGATGGCAGTGTCGTCTATATTAATTTAAGGTGGACAGGGGCTGGGTCTCTCCTCAGCCACCAGAGGGAGTCAGGACCATGGACAGGGGCTGGGTCTCTCCTCAGCCACCAGAGGGGTCAGGACCATGGACAGGGGCTGGGTCTCTCCCCTGCCACCAGAAGGGGTCAGGACCATGGACAGGGGCTGGGTCTCTCCTCACCCACCAGAAGGGGTCAGGACCATGGACAGGGGCTGGGTCTCTCCTCTGCCACCAGAAGGGGTCAGGACCATGGACAGGGGCTGGGTCTCTCCTCACCCACCAGAGGAGGTCAGGACCATGGACTGGGGCTGGGTGTCTCCTCGGTTCCCTGAAGGCCTTCAGCACCATGGACAGGGCCCGTGGACTGGGTGTCTCCTCTTCCTCGCCCTACCTATTCATATGTTATTGTCTGCACCCGTGTTCCTTTGTTTCTGTGTCCCTGCCTTAATTCATTGCTTTGTCTGACATTGCAACCTTTGTGTCGTTGCCTGAAAGTATCAAAGTGCTACCGGTCTCCTTGCAGAGCTGTGTTGCTTCAATGCAGCTTTTTACACTGTTTCCAGTGTATTCCTTTCTCTGGGTTTATCCTAGGTTTGGTGTTAGCCTTTTTGTTGTGTCTGCGTTTGAGTCATTCTCTAGCTCTTGGCTCGGGACAATCTGATTATTCATACTATTTTATATTCAGGCTGTGCGTCTCTGGAAGCCTTCCTTCAGTCTGAATGGGATCTCTGGAGCAGTGGAGGAGCTGAGAGTCAGACCAGGAGACAGCATCACTCTCTACTGTGACTGTCAAAGATCTACTGGAGTCTACATAGTGTGGTTTAGAAACTACTCATGAGAACCAGCCTCCTCTAGTCATGTCAATGATGTTTAACATTGACTATACATAGAATAAAGACAAAACTACTAGGATTTGAGAAATACATATAATAGTGCTTTATTATCTGCATGCAATAAACAGGTTACAACATAAAGAGAGGAGCTCTACTGGTCTGACAAAGAAAATCTCATGTCAATTCTGTCTTCATACCCATTTACACATCCTACTTCACAGAAAAGTGTCTGGTTTCTCCTTAGTTCTTTGTTCAAATTATCTCACACACTTGTTATTGCCTTTTAGCTCTGGTGCCCCTCAAACAGACCACTATCGCTAAAAAACACAGAAGGTCATGAAGTTGAATCTCTGAAACAAAGTGTCTACCTTAGACTCTTAGCTGCACTGACACTACAGCTAGAACTCAGGCCAGAGATACATTTCTTACCCAACAAAAAGATGAATCATTTTGTTTGAATTGCGCAACAAATCATTTAGGCTAAGTGCACCTTTCAACCCCTCCACCCTTATTCAGTGACTTTTTTATTCTTATGATAATAGTTGTCGGCTGCGGGGGCAGGGCCCATTTTGACTGCGGGGGTATACTTTACGTCCCGGCCCAGCAGTTTTATGCACCTCGTCCTCCTTACGAACCACCAAAAAGAAAAGATTAGTCTTCCAGAGAACATAATGAGTAACAACCAATCATGGTGTATCAGTATCCCTTGGGAATCCTAACAGTAGAATATCTTCTGTGAATTCTAGCAACAACTCACTCATAGACCAAATCCTGTCAAAATAACCCCCATTTAATAGCACATACTAAATTTGTGTATTTGTATATGCACACATCTGGCTAGAAGTTGTTTTTTTTACCATCTGCCGAATTAGAAATAAAAACGTTCAAAATCTCCTTGGACAACGCAACCCTCAACCACCCACTTTCTGTCTGTATGAAAGGACATGTAGCCATTTAGTGGTTGAAGAAGGAAACTGCAGTTTGGATGCAATACACACGAGTCAGCTGCTCACAGTGTTGTGGAGTGGGGGTGACCACATAAAGACAGTTACTAAAACACACTCAATCATTTACTGGCCCCCGTTACCCACAATCCCCAAATATTCACTGCACAAACTTTAAAAGGATGCACAAACACACACACACTGAACAGAGTAACACACACTGAACAGTAAAAAGTAAACACATTAACACCCACATCTAACCAAGCTGACTTTCTCTCACTCACAGAGCTGGTCTGTGGCATAAGTGAACTAGGCGGCTTTCTATGGCGTGAACTAGCCAGGGGAGAAGAGCAGCCAACAGAAAAAATATACATATATGCCCCCCCACCCCCAAAATAAATCTAGTGGTTATGCTTGTGCAACACTTGAAAAAGCAACAACATTGCCGACAGAGCAGGCACATGCAATGGATAGAAGCATCTGACCTGCCATGACCTTTTACCAGCCCTGGAGGTTTCAGTAATGCTTGAGAGTTTTCCAGGAATGGGCCAGCCACCATTTTATGGAAATACCTTACAGAAGACAAGTGAGGAATGTAATACAAAATGACATGCTCTGCACACATACACACACACACACACACACACACCACACACACACACACACACACACATTTATACATACAAAAACATATATATGCATGTACACACACACTCACATGCACACACATACACACTCACACACTCACACACACACACTCACACATAGCCTCACGTCTCACACACCCACACCCCCAAAAGAGAAGAGTGCTGGCCGGTAAGTTGTCGTCTCTGTGACATTTGGATAGAAACTATTGTGGTTCCAACAGAAAGCCCACTAACCCCTTCCTGCCACCCCTACCCTGGTCTATTCTAGCTTGCACACTCTCTCTCTCACACACACACACACACACACACACACACACACACACACACACACACACACACACACACACACACACACACATCCACTCATACAAACACACACACACGCACACACACACACACCTTTAGTCTCACACAAACACACCTAACCACGAAGACAGCAAACATCCACACAGTTTAAAAACGACTAACTCTTTTAAGGGACAGTGGGCTACAACAGAGCACATACCTCTAGAGAGATCCACAACCAAGACCAATCTTCTTCAGATACATTTTTGGGGGAAAGTTTTTGGTTAAAATGGCTGACCATTAACCTAATTTTATTTTCGATTTTACATTTAGAATACCAGGTTAGTCTCTTTGAGATTTAAAATCTCTTTACAAGAGAGACCTGGTCAAAATAGCAGCAATCTTGTTTCTGTGTGCCACTAGGCACGTTAACTCTGAACACATTAACTTATATATTTTGATTCAACAAACAAAACCAAAAGGGTTTCTACGGACGAGCCCAGTGCCATTTTCATTCTGCCTTCTTAACCCTTGAGAATATCTGTATATATCAGAATATGTTTTGGGTGTGCTCTTTTTTTGTAGACCATGACATTAGGACACGCATAGATTTTGCTATCTGCTCAGAAATGTTCCATTGACTGTGGTGTGTTGTTTACCTCAATAATAAACAGCCCTCCTGATCACACTGAGGATAAAGGCCAGGAAGCTGAAAAGTTTCCACTCGACTAACCAATCGCTACACTTATGCCCTTTAATGGTAAAGCCATACGCCAAGAGAATAGAATCTGCTCTCATGAGAACCAGCCTCCTCTAGTCATGTCAGTTAGGTCTGTCAATGATCATTTTAGTAATCCTCATTTTAAACTGGATTGGAACCAGCCTAACAAAAATCACCTGGGATCTGCTGATAGAGAAAAAAACTAAATCTGACCTGGGACTCTTCTACTGTGGGACTGAGGAGGCAAAGGTGGAGGAGGTGAAGAATACTATTTACCAGAAAAAGATCTTAAAATATGGAAACATAGTCAGAAGGCTTTCATTTGGTAAGTGGTTTGTTCTACTTCCTTATACGTAACTTTTCAGATTTTTTGTCAATCCAAAAAACATGACCAGTCTGTATTAATAAAGAAGTTATAGTAGTCCATTGTAGTAGGATTTGTTATTTTTTTAATAATTATTTTTCATCTGTCAATTCACGTTTCATATCAGTTCCTCCTAGATGTATTTCTACAGAGTCTGAGCAAACTGACCCACATCGTAGCCTGTGCTGTATGCTGCTGTTCACTGTGTGTCCTGTCTGTATTCTCCTCTCTTCTCTCATCTCCTCCATCTTGGTCTATCGCTTCTGTAAGAAAACAGGTAAACTTCCTTCTCTCCATCTCTCAAATGATAACGTCATTGCTACACTGCACATGTTGATTCACTTCATTTCTGTTACTTGTTTCTGCTTAGTTTATTTTCTGAAATGTCTAATTGTCGACATCTGTGATTTTATACTCAGTTTCAAAGCCATCCCAGGTTCAACAGAATACAAAAAGCAGGAGGGAAAGTGAGAACAGAAGACAGGCGCAATAGCTAAACCACTTTAGGTGTTGTTTTGATTCCAGGTCACCATTTTGAATTATAATAGTTTCCATTTGGTTGGAACCCCTGCACTGAAACCAATATACAATATGTAATTATGTATAATGTATTGTAACAAATCTTTTTTTTTTTTTTTAAATAGACAAAAAATGTAGTCACGCCTCTCCAAGTGTCTCCATCATTGCCCACATGTGCATTGAAGTCCCCAAGCAAGACTACAGAGTCCCCCTCAGGAGCCCCATACAAGGCTCCATCCAGGGTCTCCAAAAAGGCCGAATACTCCGAACTGCTGTTTGGTGCATAGGCACAGACAACAGTCAGAGTTTTCCCCCATGACCCGCAGGCGTAGGGAGGCGACCCTCTCGTCCACTGGGGTGAACTCCAGCATAGAGGCACTTAGCCGGGGACTTGTGAGTATCCCCACACCAGCCTTGCGCCTCTCACCCTGGGGAGCTCCGGAGAAGAATAGAGTCCAACCCCTATCCAGAAGGGAGGTTCCAGAGCCGAGGCTGTGCGTAGAGGTAAGCCCCACCAGATCCAGCTGGTAGCGCTCCACCTCCCGCACAAGCTCCGGCTCCTTCCCTCCCAGAGAGGTGACGTTCCCCGTCCCCAAAGCCAGCCTCTGCCACCCGGGTCCGATCCGTCGAAAACCTCTGCCTTCACTGCCACCTTTCTGGCAGCGCACCCAACCCCCTTGGTTTTTCCCGCGGGTGGTGAGCCCACGGGACGGAGAAGGAGAGATGTTGGTGTTGTCCACGTTGCTTTTCGGGCTATGCCCGGCCGGGCTCCGTGGCAAGCCCGGCCACCAGGCGCTCGCTGACGGGTCCTCCTCCTGGGCCTGGCTCCAGAAGGGGACCCCGGGCTTCCTCCGGGCCAGGTATCATCCTCTCTTATAGTTCTATCCATGAGGGTTTTTTAACCAGTCTTTGTCCGGCCCCTCACCCGAGACCAATTTGCCATGGGAGACCCTACCAGGAACACAAGGTTCCAGACAACACAGCCCCCAGGTTCATAGGGACACACAAACCTCTCCACCACGATAAGGTGATGGTTCCCGGAGAGGTCTGAGGG
>JAPMUY010006165.1:440000-452106 GCA_026901105.3 Galaxias olidus | reverse complement strand
ATATACCGTATATATATAATAGGATATAGGATTGTATATAAAGCATTTTTTTCATAATATACTTAATACAGATACATAGTCATTGTATTAATGTCTCTGAAATATTGTAACCTTTTTCTTTAGTAAGGTCAAAATGTATCTGCTCACTAGATGAAACTGTTGTGGAACAGTGAAACTCTATGATGAGTCAGAGTCACCAGGTGCACCCTCTCCTTTTGAAGGGACCCAACAACAACAATGTGTGAACAGACACTCATACCGGTGCTGTCAGTGGTCCAATGGGTGCGTAGTGTTGAACTTGGCCCCTCTCTTAAACACGCTGTCTGTCCACCACCGTGAACCCCCCCCCCCCCCCCAAGTAGCGTCCCCGTGGGCGAGGGCTGACCTGCTGCGTGGCCCCCGTCTTCCTGTTGCTGGCCGTGGTGGTGGTGATGTCGCTGATGGAAGGGGCCGAGTCGGAGCGGTTTCCCCCGGCGGCAGCGCTGGACTGGGGGGTGATGGAGGAGGAGGGCATGTCGCCCACCAGCCGGGCGCTGCCCTCCACGCGGATGTGCGGGTGGCCCTCGGCGGCCATGTTGAGGATGCGCAGGCCGTTGTAGTAGAGGCCGGCCAGCTGGCCCTGGAACATGCCCACGCCGCGCTCCCCACCGCCCACCCGCACCGTGGTCTGGCTGTTGAAGATGGTCAGCTGACGGCCTGTGGATGGGGACACGCACGCACACGCACACGCACACGCACACGCACACGCACACACACACAACACAACACAAGGAGTCGCATACGCACACAGATACACACACAGGAGTGTCTCAGGGTTACCATTGACCGGCCCCCCGCTGCGGTGAGAGAATGGGACAGGTTAAGCATGGCGGAGCGAGTCGGAGTCGTGGAGCGCTGTGGAGAGGGGGTGGGTGGGGGGGGGGCTCGAGACAGAGAGAGAACCAGGGGAGAGAGGATGGCGAGGAGGAGAGTCAAAGGGGTGCGAAAGTGGAAATGCACGATAGAAATGAAACAGGATGACGAAGAGGAGGCAGAGAGAGAGAGAGAGAGAAAGAGAGAGAGAGAGAGAGAGAGAGAGAGAGAGAGAGAGAGGGAGAGAGAGAGAGAGAGAGAGAGAGAGAGAGAGAGAGAGAAAGAGAGAGAGAGAGAGAGAGAGAGAGGAGAGAGAGAGAGAGAGAGAGAGAGAGAGAGAGAGAGAGAGAGAGAGAGAGAGAGAGAGAGAGAGAGAGAGAGAGAGAGAGAGAGAGGAGATGGAGAGAAGGAAAACGGACGGAAAGGAGCGATGGAGGGCTCACAGATGGTTGCTATGGAGATGAAGCTTCAGAGGCATGTCATCGTATTTGACAGAGAACCAGACAGGGAGACAGAGTGCTAACCTACGGATATTTCAGTGGAATCAAAACCTGATAGGGAAGCATGCACAGGTTACCAACTCTGTCTCTGTTCACTGTTAAAGGGACTAGAGGCTATTTAAAGGAGCTTGGCTGAAGTTTAAAGGTCAACTTTTACTTGGTTCAATAAGCAAAATACTCTTTTAACCATTTCAAATTTACATAACTCTTACGTACCATACATTTGCATATGCTTTAATCTGATTACACAAATGTTTTGTTCAAAATTGGTGTATAATCTTTAGTGAATACTTTACACTTTTACAAGTTGAAAAAAATTATAATTATTAATATGATGAAGCCCATTTTATCAGCACTATTTTCTGATTTATTCTGATTTATCTCTTCATTGTCCCTTTAACCTGCTATTATCAGATACACACTAACAAGGTACGTTCACAGGCACTACAGTTTACACACTATTACACACTACAGCTGCTCAACTTTTAATACTTAGTTATGGATTTAGATTTTAGATGTTAGTTGATGGTGCACAGTAAAAGTATCAACTTTGCTTTGACTTTTAAGCTGAAAGTTTTAAGGAATTTTAATCAGGGTTTTTACCTTTGTCGAGTAGCCAATCGTCAACTACTCGACCGAGCCGATAGGGGATTCGCTGTCTGGCGATGGCCAGGCGCTCGTTATCAATGTTGCCTTTAATTTAGAGATGAAAACACAGTAATTACGCACATCCAAACTTGGTACAGGAGCTGGATACAAAAACAACAGCAATGAAAAGAAAGTAATGGTCTGCTCATTGTTAGCATGTTGCTACATGGGAAAAAAAGGACAGAGCCGGCACTAATAGACCCCTGTGACTGTTTACCAGTGAGCAGACTGTTACCTTCTGTTCGTTGGGTTTAATTTAAAGAGACATTTCAGGGGTTAACATCTGCAAGAGCACAGGGAAATAATGTTACAGCTACCCACATAAATGACCGTCTGAGTTTAGAGTTAAATACAGTAGAGTCCCTCAACCATACCTCTCAATAACTATCTTTTAGCATTTTAGCTAATGGCTACCTAGCCTGACCTATTAGTTAAAGACGAATATCTAAGATTACACTTATGGATGAAATGTAATAACAGCAAATCTGAAATCAATAACTATGTTCAACAAATTGCATCGTCTTTTTTTTCTTATTTTTTTTCTTTCTAGTTATACATTTACTCAAAATATGACATCTTTTTAAATAGCTGTTTGTCCAAGAATGCACCAATTGATATTATTTTCTTTTATGATGAGAAAAAGAAGTGAAACCTGAATTAAATATTTTCATAAATTACCTTTTACACTATTTAACATGCCATTACATTGCTATCTAGCCATATAATAAATACAATATTATACTAGATAACTCCTTTTATGGTTTAAACATTACAAACAAATCATATCACACATAAAATCTTCAAGACCATAAACACGATTTAAAAGTACCATAGCAGTCTTTTAACACAACAGCGATATTCATGAGAATTCATAATATCAATACATCAGGCAGTGACCTGATTGGTTCTGCTCAACCTAGGAAGTGCTGTGGCTATTGGTGGGGTTGTTGGGGGGCGGGACAGGGCCTACCTGACGGGTAGCGTTCTATGACTGGCAGGTCGTCCAGCTGGAGCGTTGCATTGCCTCCACTGCGGGTAAACCGAACTATATGGTACTTCCCATCGTTGACAAACTTGGCACTCTCCTCTATGTTGATGTCGTCCGTGCCGACGTTAAACACTACCCTAATGTTGCCTTTGTCCTGTGGGGTAGGAGGGGAGGGAGCGTAAGGAGCGGAGGTGAACACCTGGGCTTACTACCTGATTAACCCACTTATAGTGGAAACGAGTGTGTGCTGTAAATGCATATTCCAAGCTGTTATGTAATCACTCATTACGTCTGATAGAAACTGACGTACACCCAGAAAGTGCTAAACGAGGAACTGATTCAGCTGATTCAATCAAAAATAGAACATAGTCATATACTCAGCTCTTCATTACAAGATATATATATATATATATATATATATATATATATATATATATATATATATATATATATATATATATATATATATATATATATATATATATTGCACACACACAGTTCCGCAAAAAGCTTTCATCTGTGGGGGGTGACTAATGAAATGTTTCCCGATGAGTATGACTTTATGTGAATGCACAGGTGTTCCAAATATAGTCAGGGCCAGAAGAAAACACTTTCCTTTTGATGTAACAAACTCTTCAGTTTGTGTAAAATACACACATAATCCAAACACGATTTAACAAATGCCATATACTTATAATAACTTCCATTAATACGAAGTTATTAGACCATCAACAAACTATTATCTCATAATTAGTAAATGTGTGATAATGATTCACAAATTATTTGTAAAAGATGAGTTACTGTATTTAGGCATTAGTAAATTATGAATTGGAAGCTGATCATTATCATCTGATTAGACAAATAATCAATGCAGAGTAACAGGAAAGAACCTGCAGAAAGCAGACTGAACCAACCAAGAATGCGCACTTCATGTCTATGTAAAGTTTTCAATCCAAATAACTAAAAAGAATACCAGTTATTCATCTTTTAGAAATGATTTAAAGATAATCATCACACATTTACTAATAACAAGATTCTAGTTTATTGATGATCTAACAACTTAATGAAAGTTATTATAAAGTGTTACCTACATTTGATATATTTTTTTATGTTTTGTGTAGGCTACATAAACATGCATGTTTGTGTGTTGGTGCGTACATTGTGTTATTGCTGTACTTGAACATGAGCTAAGAAAACCTATGAAAGAAGTGGGTGTCCTACACTTTAACACTACTTTTCTATTCAAAACAAAAACTCTTAGCAATTATTTTCATTTTCTTTAATGCTTTTGTAATGTGTTGGAAGCCCTATATAGGGACACACAATCATACTGATAACTCCAGATTTGTTAACAACAATTGGTCCCTTTGCTTTTATACTGTTCCCCTTGTTAATTACCAGTAGACATTATGTGATATAATTATATTCATAAATTAATTATGTGGACAGAGAGTTTGGGTTTCAAACACACAAATGGAATTTCAAGGTTGCATGAGGATTCAAAACAGCTTTTAATATTCATTAGATTGTAGATTGTTGTAATATAAAATGTTACTAAGACAATGTACAAGGCCCTGGACTCGTGGCGGCCTCATTTTGCTGGTTCCACAAAATACACACGACGCAACCTAAACACATAAACAAACGCCTGTGTGTGTGAACATGTACTTTATGTACAGCATGCGTGTGTACGTGTGTGTGTGCGTGTGTGTGTGTGTGTGTGTGTGTGTGTGCGTGTGTGTGTGTGTGTGTGTGTGTGTGCGCTCGCTCACTATTTGCAGCTGGAGGTAGTCTCCCAGGCCTGAGGCGCTGTCCACGCGGAGCAGGGTGGCTGATTTCTGCTGGGTGCTGAAGCCCAGGGCCAGCCGGTCGGCTCTGGTGCTGGGCCTCTCGTTAGGGGGCCACGTGTACACCACCACACCCCCGTCTCGACCAAAGATATAGGTAGTCCCAGCTGGAGAAAGAGCAGAGCAGAGGGGGCAGAGCTGAGGGTAGGTACTAGGTAGATCCTTTTCATTCTACGGCCAACACCCCCCTCTAGTGGTGGCTTTGGTTCAATGCAAGGTAGAATTTAAAACACAACTGTTATAAAAGAGGTACAACGCAACGGTTCAATCCCAAGAGACCCGAGGGAGAGACAGGAAGTGGGAGTGTCTCACCATCGTTACAGAGGGGCCCGCCGAACGACGTCATGCTGCAGTCACAGCTAAAGCCCTCCCACTGCTGCAAGCACACGCCCTGATTGGAGCAGGAGTCCTCCTGACAGGTGGTGCTGGGACCTGGAGAGAGAGAGAGAGAGAGAGAGAGAGAGAGAGAGAGAGAGAGAGAGAGAGAGAGAGAGAGAGAGAGAGAGAGAGAGAGAGAGATCGAGCGTGGTGGAAAGGAAAGAGAGAGCGAGCGAGAGAGAGAGATAGAGAGAGAGAGAGAAAGAGAGAAGGAACGACGAAGGGAGGAGAGGGAGAAAAGAAAACAACATTTTAAATTGGACTCTTTCTACATAAGCATGGGAGCTACGGAGGCACTTGTGTTGACTTCCTGATTCCCCTCTCAAAATGGTGAGTGTTAGGAGATACTGGAGTGGTACTTTACTGCTACACTGTTGTATTAGTTGTGTTAGTTATTAGTAATATTAGTGTATTACTGTAAGAAAAAAAGGCACGTGTTGTTCTATTTTTGGGGAATAACAGAGAACTTGCCTTTGATAAAATAGGCTTTTTGGGCAGGTAGTTAACTTTCATATGTATACTGATATACTATCAGTCTGAATTAATCCATATGTCTTGAATTAAAAGGGCAGTACTAGGTAACTAAGGGCACTAGGTATGTGGGTTGGCATGCGGGCAGCAGAGGGGGAGATAGACTCCGGCTAGCGCCGGGCAGAGGGAGGGGTGGGTTATGTTTAAAGGGCGGGGTTAAGAGCAGGTGGGAGGGGTTAGAAGCATGCTGCTAGGCGACCCAGGTGAGGAAGGTGCGGTCACAGTCAAGCGGTAGTGATGTCACTAGTGCGATGCCACTACGGTGGCCAGGAGAGGACAAGGTCAGCGCTGGGTCACCTCTGACCCTTTGACCCCTGACTCTGGATCAAAGGGATCCGCACAACACTGGGCACCACTGGGAGGAGTCACCAGCTTACACACACACGCGCGCACGCCTCACACACACAGGCACACTACAATCTGCTCACACGCGTGGTCGCGCGCGCGCACACACACACACACACACACAGAGCGATCTACCTTTCAAGTCAGCTTTCATCAATGCAACTTTTGTCGGCGCAACAAAAACAAAGCAAAACAAGCAAATGAAGTTAGATGGTTAGTAAAAGGCGCACAGATGTCTGTGATGTCAGCTGAACTAGCGTGAGTGAGATAGACAGAAGCAGAGAGAAAGAAGAGAAGAGCGAGGGAGCCTCAGACATGACATTCAACAGCATGAAAGAGCAGAGTTCACCGGAGAGAAAGAACAGAGTAGAGAATGAAAGAAAAGAAGCAAACGCTTGCTGTGCATTGGTGGCATGGGGGGAGGGGGGCGTTCCAGTTCACTAAGGGGGCGATTGTGTGTGTGTGTGTGTGTGTGTGTGTGTGTGTGTGTCTCTCACCTTCACAGCCTCTCTCCACCTGTCCGGTGGTTGCTAAGGCATCGGCCAGCAGATCAGGGAGGCGACCGTTCAGGTCCACCGTCGCTAGGCAACCCTGGAAGCCTTCGCGGGAGTGGACCAGCTTGGGCAAGTCCCGATACATGTCCTTGGACACGCCTCCTACATAAAGGTCACCTATAGAAGCACAGCACGGCCTGAGTGACAGACTCACAGCCTGGTCCAAACAATGTCCTGGGCTTTGAGACAGAGTCAATAGTTTTGTAACAGACCCTGTTTGTTCAGAAGACATGTTGGTGTGAGCTAAAGTCTTTAAATAAAAAAGTTAACTATGTCCACAAACCATTATATTGTGTTGATGGAGACATGTCTGAATATGACACATGCATTCTTTATTTATATTATAATTTTTTTAAACCCATACCCAAGAATAAAAACCTTGCATCTGTCTGTGTGTGTCTCTTTTGCGTGCGTTGGTCTGTCTGTCGACAGCCATAACGGTGGTACTGCCCCCTGTGCGTGAGTGTGTGTGTGTGTACGTGTGTGTGTGTGAGTGTGTGTATGTGTGTGTATGTGTGTGAGTGTGGGTGGCGGTAGGTACCCTTGAGGTCCAGGTTCTTGGCCCCCATGGTGGTCTGCGTGGTGACCTTGGTGTCGATCTTCACCGTGTGCAGGTTGTTGGTGTCGCGGGAGATCAGCACGTTGTGCCAGTGGTTGTCGTTCAGGGGCGTGTTGGAGTTGCCCTTGATCAGGTGGGCGCCGTTCCCCAGGTCAGAGATATAGTGGAGGTACCTGAGGGGAGAGGGAGAGAGAGGGGGACGGAGGGAGCGAGGGGAATGGAGGAGAGGGGCCATCCGAAACCACGTCAAACCATCTACGCCTGCCATGACATTTGATGACACACAAAGCCAGCAGTAAACCTCTCCATTCCAACCCGACACATAGAGAAAAAGATAGCCACCCCTACAGGACCAACCACGGCTAGCCTGAGCGAGGGCTTTCAACATGGCGGCCGGGCTCACCCTTTCACCAGCTCCACCACGATGAAGTCGTTGCCGTCGCCGCGGTTGAAGAGGATGAGGCCGTCGGGCGAGGTGGTCTTGAACTGGAGGAAGAGGTGCATGGCGTAGTAGGCCTGCAGCGTGGGCAGCGTGACGAAGCTGGAGCGCGAGCGGAAGGTCACGGGGTCGGCCACGATGCTCTTGTAGCCGATGACGGCGTTGAGCTCGCAGTAGTCGATGTCGCCGTTCTTGCACAGGTCGATGTAGGGCATGCCGTTGAGCGCCAGGCCCTGCAGGTGACCGATGAAGTTGGAGGGCACGGCGGGCATGAAGCGCTTCTCCGTCACGATGCCCGTCTCCACGTTGTGGAACTCCAGCTGGGTGTGGTCGCCCGCCATCTGACCTGTGGTGGAGGGGGTGGGGGGCGGGGGGCAGGGGCGGGGACGTAGGGGGCGCAGTGTGAAGAAACTGGGCGACCGTGTCTGGTTGGATGTCTAAACCCCCCCCCCCCCCCCCCGTCCCCCCCGTCTCTAAAGTCTTGACAGGGCCTTAAGAAGTGAGGCTCAGTGGGAATAGCTACTGTGACAGGAAGTGACCGTCTGATTCATCCCCTCAGTGCGCTGGGCGGGACATGCGTTTGAGGTCACGGCGCGTTGAGGCGCTTCTGAAACCGGGGCGGCCATCTATCAAAATGGCCCGACAAAGAGCCTTATCTCTGGGATGTCAATCAGCTTTGGTGGGCATTGGGAGTTGGTGGGTGTTGGGGGGACGGCGGACGGGGACGTGTGAGGTTGCCTTGGTTACCTTCGACGGGCTGCAGGTCGTCCACGGTGAGTTTGAGGCTCTTGCCGCGCCGCACCACCCGCACCGTGTGCCACTCATTGTCATTGAGGCCCACCCCAGCAAAGATGGTCTCTGGCCCTTTACCTACACATAGTCCACACAACCATTAAGACACGCGGAGACGGGGACGGAGAGAATAGAGAGACACATAGAGATACATGGAGAGAGAGAGAGGGAGAGAGAGAGAGAGAGAGAGAGAGAGATGGAGAGAGAGCGAGAGAGAAACAGATGGGCAAAGAAAGATAGAGGCAGAGAGACAGTACAAGAGAGAGTGATCGAGAAAGGCAGATAAAGAGAACAAAGCCAAAGACAGAGTGAGATAGAGAGAGAGAGAGAGAGAGAGAGAGCCAGGAAGGTACAAATAGAAGAAAAGCAAATGACAGAAAGATGGAAAATGGGGGGAAATGACAGCGGGGTGGGAAGGAACAGACACTGCCGAGGGAACCAAGGAACCACGTCACGCTCTTTCACGCCACAGACGGACGAAAACCCCCCAAACAAAAACTGACGAACGACGAAGACAATGGAATGGACAGACCGACAGAGAGACACACATGCACAGCCCGATCCAAGCCCTGTGATGAATTTGTGAGTCAGCCTAGGCCCACGCTGGGATGATCCATCTGTGTCCAAATGGCACACTCGCACTGCCATAGCAACCACCGACCGCACACCCCCACCACCCACCTGCCTAGCGAAAAACCCGGGGACCATATATGGGCTTATGCTCCCTGTCTCTGGTGTGATGCCCGGCGCTGTCCTACCCGGTCTGGCCACATGGTGGCGCCAGACACCCGGCGCTGGAGCCGGGGAGCTGTCCATGGTGCTGGACTGCAGCAGAGGATAAAAGCTCTTAACTCTCGGGCTAACTCACTTCCCTTTTCTCCTGCCATCTCTCTCTCTCTTTCTCCCGCTTTCTCTCGCTCTCTTTTCTTTCTAACTGACTGAGCGGATTTGACAGGCCATCTCCTCCCGGTAGCCCACCATCCCTCCTCCCACTCTATCCCAGGGGTTGAGCGCGGCGCCGGGTCCTGAGAGGGAGCGTGGTAATGATGACCTATGGAATATAATAAGGGGCAGGAGGTAAACGGCCCGGACACAATCCGCTGTGGGAAATGTCAGCCATGCACATCCACACACACACACACACACACACACACACACACACACACACACACACACACACACACACACACACACACACACACACACACACACACACACACACGTACTCTTTCCTACAAACCCATATTTACACACACACATACACGGGAAGAGATCAAAATTACTATTGGTCTTGCTGTTGGCCCCTGTGTGTGTGTGTGTATGTGTGTTTGCGTGCTCTTGGGTCTGTGTGTGTGCACATGTGAGGAGTATGTGTTCAGCATTCAGGAGAGGACATGGGGCTCCCCTGAGGAGGCTCAGCTGTGCCCTGGGCATGAGCATCTCATCCTGTTACCATGGATCACTGCCTGAAAATGTGTGTGTGTCTGTCTGTGTGTGTGTGAGAGTTTTTTTGTTGTTGTTGCGCTTGCGTATGTAACTAAATACTAAAAGGGGTGAGCCGGCTGATGTGAGAATAAAGCAGTGATCCATGTCAACCTGAGAACAGGCAGCGCTGATACACACACATGTCAACACACACACACACACACACACACACACACACACACACACACACACACACACACACACACACACACACACACACACACACACACACACACACACACACACACACACATCCAGGTCCTTGCGGTCATTGATAGCATAGTAAGAGGCGATGTTGTGGTGCAGGGAGGGGGAGGGACATGATGTAGACTTCGCCAGTCGGCATTACAGTCCTCCTCCTCCTCCTCCTCTTCCTCCTCCTCCTTCTCCTCCTCCTCCTCCTCCTCTCCTAATGAATCACCATAAAGCGCTCTCGTTCTCCACAGACACACATAATGAAAACACAGTGACAGGAAAACCCTCTGTATTTTATTACCCCAAGACCAATAACCGTTCTCCCATGTAGGGCTCAAATAATACAGCGCAGCAATTTCCTTTGTGTGCTGAGGGGGGGACTGTTTTAGTGGCTCCCTCCATGTATTTATTTTTTTTTGGGGGGGGGGGTATCAAATGTATAATTTACCGAGTACACGCCACGTGCCCGTAAGTGCCTTGCCTCCTGAAATGTTCATTGAGCTAACTCGTCTAAAATTGGCTGGCAGACGGGCAGGGTTAGCAACAGTGGCCCAGCTAGCTGGGTTTCTATGGCAACGGCCGTCGTCCATTTCAGCACCTCAGTACCGTCACGGAGCCCGGCCTCTCTTTCGCTGTCTCTCTCTCCATCTCTCTCTCTCTCTCACACTCTGTGTCTCACTCTGTCTCTCTCTGTCTGTCTGTCTCTCTCTCTCTCTCTATCTTCCTTTTGCTCTCTCTCTCTCCCCCTTTTCTGTCTCTGTCCTCCGTGTCTCTCTCTCTCTCTCTCTCTCTCTCTGTCTCTCTCTCTCTCTCTCTCTCTGTCTCTCTCTCTCTCTCTCTGTCGTCTGTCTCTCCCTCTCCCCCCGTCTCTCTCTCTCTCTCTCTCTCTCTCTCTCTCTCTCTCTCTCTCTCTCTCTCTCTCTGTCTCTCTCTCTCTCTCTGTCGTCTGTCTCTCCCTCTCCCCCCGTCTCTCTCTCTCTCTCTCTCTCTCTCTGTCTCTGTCTCTGTCCTCCGTGTCTCTCTCTCTCTCTCTCTCTCTCTCTCTCTCTCTCTCTCTCTCTCTCTCTCTCTCTCTCTCTCTCTCTCTCTGTCGTCTGTCTCTCCCTCTCCCCCCGTCTCTCTCTCTCTCTCTCTCTCTCTCTCTCTCTATCTTGCCCAGTCTCCTGTGGTGAGAGGAGGAGCGCCACGTGAGGGAATTCAACTTCACCGGGGAGTCAGACGTGCCCGTGTCAACACACGCGCCACACATTTGTATCCACACACTCACGTACAAAAATAAGACACTAACTCTCGCAGACGCACACAACCCCACACAAACACACACAACCAACCAAACAAACAAACAAGCAGACAAACAGACAAACAAACGGGCTAAGCCCCGAGACAGACGCTGAGCTGAACGAAAGGAGGGGGACGAGGGACAGGGAGAGACACCCAGGGACGAGGTCTCTTTTGTTTCTGCCGTGAAGGAGAAGTAATTGGCCGGCAGCCCGGAGTCGCAGCGCTCCCGTCGCCGTGGAGACGTTCCACACCTAGCTCTCCTCCTCTCCGTCCCTCTCTCCCTGAGCACCTCACACTCCTTGTTTTCGCGCACACTTTTTCTCTCTCTTTTTGTTATTTTTTTTTATTTTTGGCTGTCTATTTTCCCGGCAATATCCCTCTTTATCCAGCAGCCTCTTCCCTCTCTCCGGTACCTCTGTCTCTCCCCTCCTCCCTGCCCTCCCCTCCTCCCTGCCCTCCCCTCCTCTCCTCCTCTCTCCTCTCCCCTCCTCTCGGCTTATTTCTCTTCGCTAAAATGGCCGACCAGGAAAACCCTGGTCCTCAGCAAAATCAAACGACTCTTGTGGAATAGTTAAAGAGGCAGTCACAGGCACAGGCACAGGCACACGTGTCACACACACACACACACACACACACACACACACACACACACACACACACACACACACACACACACACACGCATTCTGACTGAGGCAGACGAACAGGAAAAG
>JAPMUY010006165.1:425000-435000 GCA_026901105.3 Galaxias olidus | reverse complement strand
TGGCAGGGGTTGGACAGGCACTGCTTGGGCGCCTCGCGGGAGCACGAGGGCTTGACGCCCACCGCCCGCTGGGCCTCGGCCAGACGCCGGATGTCCTTGCTCTGGCCGTCCACAAAGAGGTCGCGCACGCAGCCCACATAGCCGTAGTTCAACAGGGCCGTCCACACCTGGGGAGGGAGAGGGGGGGAGGGGGGGGGGGGGCTCCTGTCATTGCTGGTCTCAGGACGGCACGGTGTTGGTAGAGCACCCGTCCGGTGACTCGTACTGACCCAACAGGAAGTGTGGGGTCGTCCCTCTGTTTACATAAGTAACCATTTGGTCACAGATGTTTATACTTCAATGATGCTCTTTCATAAAGTCTGTTCATATAATATATATACTATATTTACATATGTGATATATGTTGCACGGAAGAACACACAAAAACCAGACAGACAGACAGACAGACAGACCGAGAGACAGGCACACAGACAGGCAGACAGGCAGACAGACAGACCGAGAGACAGGCACACAGACAGGCAGACAGACAGGCAGACAGACAGACAGACAGACAGACAGAAATACAGGCAGACAGACTGACAGACAGACAGACAGACAGACAGGCAGGCAGGCAGGCAGGCAGGCAGGCAGACAGACAGACAGACAGACAGGCAGGCAGGCAGGCAGGCAGGCAGGCAGGCAGGCAGGCAGGCAGGCAGGCAGGCAGGCAGGCAGACAGACAGACAGACAGACAGGCAGGCAGGCAGGCAGACAGACAGACAGACAGACAGACAGACAGACAGACAGACAGACAGACAGACAGACAGACAGACAGACAGGCAGGCAGGCAGGCAGGCAGGCAGGCAGGCAGACAGACAGGCACCCACCTCTGTGGGGAAGATGAGTCCAGCTCGGTCTTCCGGCAGCCCCCCCAGGTAGAGCGTGTCGTCCAGGTCCAGAATCTCGCTGTCCCCCGGTGCCGTGTAGGCGGTGCGCTGGGAGTTCACCGAGATGGTCCCTGCACAACGTCAACCACATCCATGTCACCGTGCTGGCTGTCTCTGCCTGGTCTTCACCATCGCTCACCCTCCTCATCAGAATGACATCCTTAACGTCGCTATCCTCCTCAACAAACACCCTTCCATCGTTGTCACCCTCATCGACAACACGACGACAACACGCGTCATCATCACTATCAACATCTTCCACATAATCGTGGTCATCCATGTCCCCCCCCCCCCTGCTCCGTGTGGCTCTCTGCCACTGTGACGTAGAGAGTGGGTTACTGTACGAGGTGCGGTTGCTATGGCGTCGGAGGTGGAGTCTGACCTGAGCGCCCGTCCCGCTGGAAGTCCACGTGGTACCACTCTCCGTCGTTCACCTTGCGGTCCACCGCCTTGGTCTTGGTGGTGCCGGAGCCCATGTCCAGCAGCAGGTACAGGTGGCCGTCCAGCATCTCTATGGCAAAGAAATCCACCTGCAACATGGACCACAACCACATACACAGAGTAAACATCGCGCCTGCGAGAGGGAGAGCCGGCGCCGGCTGCAGCCCCCGGTGCGCCGATCGTCCCTGAAATAACAGCCTCGTTCCTGAATGGAGTCTAAATACGGCAAATAAAGTGGCGAGCGCGGCATTATTTTTAGCAAGCCAAAACAACAGGTGAGTCAGTGGAAGGTGTGCGCGCGCGGGTTGGGGAGACGTGTGCGCGAGCGTGAGTGTGTGTGTTCTCACCTTCCCCGTGGGGTGGGGGGGGGGGTGGGGGGTTGGAGAGACCTGCGGGTTGTGTGGGGAGACGTGTGCGCGAGCGTGAGTGTGTGTGTTCTCACCTTCACCGTGGGGTGGGGGGTGGGGGGGTGCGGGGGTTGGAGAGACCTGTGTGCGAGCGTGAGTGTGTGTGTTCTCACCTTCACCGTGGGGGGGGTGCGGGGGTCCTTGCGCTGCTGCTGCCGGGGTTTTCCGTGGCTGAACAGCATGAGGCCGTTGGGCTCCGTGGTGCGGAAGTCGAAGGAGATGGAGCCCGCCCGCTTGGCGGTCCACTTGCTCAGCGCCACAAAGGACTCGGGCGTGTCGAAGGTCACGGGGTCGAGGGTGGCCACGCTCTCGCACTTGAACGCCACCACCCCACTCACCTAGAGCGCGGGGTGGGTGGGGGGGGAGAGACGACAGAGGGTAAGATTTTCTGGCACCTAAGCGTGAGTGCTCAGCTATCCTATCGGGCTGCCAAGGACACGGAAAATGAGACTCGTTTCGTTCGAGGCAAAGTGACCCTCGAAGTCGATGGCCACTTAAGAAGGAACTTGATGACCGGGCAGAAAAAAATAAATAAAATAAAAAACAATAAGGAGAACATTTTCTCAAAACCTGAGGGGCCACTCGTCCCTGAGAGCCCTTACAGGAGCCCCTCAAAAGGCCCTCGGGGGAAGGTTGGACAGTGTCAGGTGACACTGGATCCAGACGGAAAAATATACGTTTATTTTTCTCTTTCTCCTTGCTCGTCTTACCTTCATCTTGGGGTCCCCCTGCTTGGCCAGTCGAGACAGCTCCAGCCGCACGTCGTTGTTCTTGTACACCACCTTGAGGGAGCGGAGTGCAGGGGGCAAGGAAAAGGTCACAAGGCTGACTTTTTTTTTTTAGGGTACCTGGAGTAAAAAAAAGCTTCTCTGCTTGGCCCCCCCCCACCCCCCCCCCCACAGCCCCTCCCCCTCCCGGCAAAGCAACGTTCCAGTGACTTACCACTCCAGGAGAGAGTCGCGTCGGTGTTCCATAAACGGCAATCCTTGCCCAAGTGTTTTTTTTTTATACCTTTCCGCAAATGCATTTCGAGCTAAGTTATTGGACGACGATAGAGCGGTCCAGAGCCACGCTTTGACTATCTGCTTTATGGACATATTTGCTTCGGAGGCTCGAGGCAATGGATTGAAGTGGACAGGGGGAACGGATTAAAGCAAGAAAACAAACTATCCTTAAAAGGCACAGACCTTACGCAACCAGGTCTAAAACACAATAAGACAGATGAAATGGGAGACAGGGAGTCACTTCAGACATCCATTCACCTAACAACTTAAGATGTTTCATTTACTTGCGTTCGAGCGTGCGGGCCTTAGCTGCAAAATGAACCTCAACCTTCCAGGCCGTTTCCCTGTCTCCTCCATCACTTAGTCTGTGTCTGGCTCTGCCTCCTGCCCTATCCGTCTCTCTCTCTCTCTCTCTCTCTCTCTTTCTAGTGTGTGTGTGTGTGTGTGTGGGGCTATGTAGGGGTGTGCAGCATGTTGATGTGGACAAAAGGTGACACAAACACGCTACTCTTTATTACACTAGACCTCCATACGGTTTGAGAGTCGCTAACATCTCACTCGACACACACACACACACACACACACACATCTCCTGACTGTCACTGTTATTCTATGTTGACCTGTGTTTGTGCGTTTGCATGACTATGTGCTTGGGCACTGTACTTGTATGACTGATTCTGAACCTGTGCGTGCATGACAGGGAGCCATTCCGCGTGGATCACCAAATGCACAATTCTTGCCGAAGCCATCCCTTATGCTTATGTGATCCGCAAACGTGCTCCCGTGAATTATCATATCCTCGTATTAAGTATGCAAATGTCTTTGCGGAGGGCTGAGGTGTTGACAGCGGCAGCTCTGTTTCAGCTCCACCAGCGCGAAAGATATCCACCCCTAGTGCAGGCACAGTAGCTCTCTGTTTGGCACATCTTCTGACGCTCCGCTTGTTTGTTTGTTTGTTTGTCTAGGCTGGTGCGAGTGTGTGAGAGAGAGATAGATGGGTGAAAGTTTTTTCTGGGGGGCGGGGGGGGGGGGGGGGGTTCTATTTGTTCTGAAGTCTGTCTGTGCACATGTGTGTACGATAGTGTATTTGTAGTTGCGGTGCTGTGGCCCATTTTGAGCCGAGCGGCTGGATGGGGCGTCTCAGTGGCTCGGCTAATTAGCATGTTAGCGCCGCATCCGCTCCCAGAACGGTACTCATTATGGATTCTTTCTGATGCTGCGTAGGGGGTGTTGATGTGTATGAGCGAGTGTGCCATATGGGAACATGGTGTGCCTCATGAGACGGGGGTATGCATACAATGCATTTGAGTGGAGAAGTGTGTGCTTAATCCGTTACGACACATTGGACTGCAGTGTAACAATATGGTGTGTGTGTGTGTGTGTGTGTGTGTGTGTGTGTGTGTGTCCGTCCTACCTCTTTGAGGCAGCCCATAAAGTTGTTGCTGACAGGGGATCCAGGCAGATCAGCCGTGCTGGGGCTCCCGCCCACGTAGAAGAAGTCGTCGGAGCCCAGCATGGTGTAGTCTTCCTGGGTGTAGCCTGTGGTGGTCAGGATGCCGTCCACAGAGATGGTCACCTACATAACAAAGCACAGGGAAAGGACACGCTATATACTCAACACCAAACGTAGCGCTAAGCGCTAACCAGCCGAATTAGCCCCCGTAAGTGGCAGGTGTAGGGGGGCGGTGGTCTGGTTTGGTTGGGGTTTGGTCAGTTCTGTGGTTGGATATGGAATCGTTGTTGTTTGGATTGGCTGGCCTGGTTAGGTTTCAATTTATTACCGTTTGTTCTGTGAGGCTGACTAAAATTGTGTAAATGGGAAACTGCTAACTTAGAAGTATTGTCTTAATGGTGTATGCAGCCAACTCTGTAGCATAAGCTAAGTTGATAGCAACTTTGAACATATTTCTGTTTGTGCAGTGAGGCTTGCTGCAAACGTTCCTAATGGGATACAGCTAGCTTTGTAGTGCTGGCTAAATAGTTACTAAATCGATACTGTTGGCTAAGTGCGTGGTGCTCGCCAAAGCATTACTACATTGGTCCTGTTTTGGTCCACATTAAGTTAGCTTTATTGCGTCCACCTTTGGCTTATATACCTACAATATATGCCACTGTTTATGCGCTGGTCTGATAAAAAAATTATTTGGTCGTCAACCCATTTGGCTTTAGAACAAGTCTTATTGTATTTAGCTGGCTTCTATGCATTGTTTAGTGGACTACTCTTGCTCATTTAATCTTTCTATTTCAGCCTGGACACAATCTTGCACACTTAAAAGCTAAATATTTAAACAAGTTGATGCACACTCTAGTCATTGTGTGCATGTTAGCCACCTCTTAATAAGAGTTATCAAAGGCTAACATAATATACACAATGCACTATAGTGTGCATCGACCTGTTTACACTTTTTGCTTGAGGTTTGAGTGTGCATACTTTACTGCCTAAATGAAACTATCACAGCTGGCTTAACACACTGTATCTCTAGGGTGCTAGTAGACCAATGGCCACAACAATTACATTGTGTTGCCTGAAGGCTAAACAAAATAATGCTAGTCTAGTTACAATACCAACACACTTAGCATGACTTGCTAGCATTTCGTTCTATGCTCTCTAAACTTCAGCTACGCTACACAAGCATGACACTAGGAGGCTAGCATTGGGAGCAGTATTCTCCTCCAACAGTGATGTTGGAATTCCCAGCTAGCCTAAGGCATTCAGCTGGTCCGCTAGGCCAAAGCACCACATGCCCTATGGCGTGCTGTTAGTCTCAACAGGCGGCAGTCTGCCAGCCTGGGCAAGCAGGTGTTAGTAATGCCTCCATTGAGGCTAGGCATTTCCACTGTGTTAGTGATGTTAGTTAGTGTTAGTCAAACTTCAGGCCAGGCTTTGTAAAGTTGTCGATGGTGTTGAGGTTGCGGTTAGTGGTTTCGGATGGTGTTAGTAGGGATGACAGTGCGTGTGGGGTATCAGGGTGAGTGGTGATCATGGTGTTAGTGTTAGTGTTGTTAGGGCGGAACTGATCAAAGAAGGGGGGGGGGGGGCTGTTGGTTCAGCAAGTCTAAATGAGGTGTCACACACATTTTGACAAACACACACGTACACATAAGTGTTAGATGGGTTAGCGTCACGATTCATTCCACACACACACACACACACACACACACACACATATGTGCACATGCTTCTTGCCCCTCTCTCAGCATGCGGCCATCAGCGAGGAGAGACAGGAACGGAAAACAAGGAAGGAGGAGGACAAAATGGCAGTCAGTCACGGCAGCATGGAGAGCATGCAGAGGCAGAACGGAGTATGAGTATGAGAGTGCGAGAGGAAAAAAGGGAGGAAATACGGGGGGTGGGGTGGGGAGGGGTGGGGGGGAGCGACCTCTCTGTCCGTCGACGGGGAACGTCACAGGGAGGGAGGACATTGAGTCACGCCATGCAGGGAGGGAGAGGCCACTCGCGTGCAGGTGAGGGGTGAGCCAATCGAGTGACTGACTCCTAGGTGTCAATCACGGAGGGATGGGGTGAACGTTAAAAAGAAAAGGAACTGGGAGGGAGGGGGCGGGGATAAAAAAACAGAGGTTGGCAAAGAGGGGACAGGGGGCGACAGGGTGGGGGGCGGGGGGCTTTTTAAGCGTAAAAGATTACCAACCGCAGTTATCCTTTTTTTTTTTTTTTATGTTTTAGTTTTGATGTCTACGGCTCAAAAGGAAATAGACACGGGGCAAACCCAAACTAAGAAACAATTAGAATGATATCTACCGAACAATGGAGTTTGTTTACCATAGCGTGTCCAATGCCTGAGTGCTTTGTAGGAGAGGGGGAGAAAGGAAAGCAAAAAAACTGTGAACAGAACAACTTCGGGAACGGAAAAGAAAAGCTGGACGGCCTCTGGCGAGGTTAGTAGGTAGGAGTGGTGTCGCTAGGAGAAGGTCAGAGGTTAGGTTAGTAGTATGAAACATTCCATGGATGGAGGTTAGTTTTACTTGCAGGTTAGTAAAGTTGGTCAAGTTAGTACAGACAGGCAAACAAGAGAAACAGACCTCGAGCAGCTGCAGCAGCAAAGTGCTACACTGACCGTTTTCTCACACACACACACTCTCTGTGGTGCCAGACACGCGCACTCGCGCGCACACACACACACACACACACACACACACACACACACACACACACACACACACACACACACACACACACACACACACTGATCCAAGCGTGCAAACACACAAATCCACTTACACGCGCGCGCGCGCACGCACACACGCACACACACACACACACACACACGCACACACACACACAGACGCACACACTTGGAAAGGCACTCACCCACTCTCTGACTGGCCGCAGTGCCCAGAGGGCAGAATGGGGAGTTTAAATCTGAACCCACTCTAAGCTCCAACCCCAAACCTCAGACGGAACATGAAACTGTCACAGGGTTCCTGCTGTCCCTTTGGCAAGGCACCCCCCCCCCCGCTCCCTCATCCCCCCTACGCCCGCTAGCAGGAGCTTTGAGCACGCCCCCTACCCCTCATGGTCCCCAGCTCACTCATATCAGTTGGAACCTCAAACTGCCCCTCAGCCTAATCAGCCCCCACTGGGCCGTTTTGCCCGTCAAGTCAACTCTCAAACTGTCTGCACCATCTGCACCGTCCGTCCGTCCGTCCGTCCGTCCGTCACTGGCCTCCATTCATCTCTCTGTGCTTGATCTCCTCCTTTTGTAGTCCCAGCTGCCCTGCGCTCCCCTCTCCCACAGCTTCCCTCCACAGTGGCACTCCCTCCCCCTCTCCAAACTCCCTCCACCCTGGCTCTACCTCTCTCTCCCCCCGGCTCCGTCTCCGCGCCCCGTAGCCTGGTTACCTGTCTCAGGTTGCGCGTGACCTTGACGTCGTGCCAGGCGTTGTCGTTGAACTTGCCGTTGACGGGCTCCACCAGGGCCTCGAAGGCGCCCGAGCCCAGGTTGATGACGAGCGACACGGCGCCGTTCTTCAGCGCCAGGTTGACGTAGTCGGCCGACTTGCCCGTGTGCAGCATGAGGCCGTTGCGCTGCAGCGTCTTGAAGGAGAGCGTGATCTCGTCGCTGCTCGACTGGATGGGGCTGGGCGACAGGTCGTAGCAGAAGAACTCGGAGCCCTTGAAGGTGGCCACGTGCTCCTCGCGGGCTGTGGGGAAGGAAGGAAGGAAGGAAGGAAGGAAGGAAGGAAGGAAGTAGGACGAAACAAAGGAAAGAAGGAAGGAAGGAATGGGGGAAGGAAGGAAGGGAGGAAGGAAGGCACGAAGGAAAGAAGGAAGGATGGAAGGAAGGGGGGATGGTAGAGAAGGAAAGAGGAAAGGGGTGTTGGTTATCGCTCTGGTTTCGGTCGCGACGCCATTTTGCAGTGCTGCAGACTCTGATGTTGCCTTTCCACACTGTGTTTCCCTAGTTGGCCAATAGACTGGTAAAGGGAAATGTCAACGTTCATGTAAATTGTAATAGAATCATATTGTTTTTGGCTGGGTTCCAACACATTCCACTCTTGTGGGCTTCTGGTCTGTGAATTTGCCTGCACACCGCGAGATATTCTGAACAGAACCACACGCTTCCATCCCTGAACAATATCTCTCTCCCTCTCGAATCGGATGGATGACTTTTCCAGATGTTTTCGAGCGTCGTGACGGTGACACGCCGGCAAGTTCTTTACCAGACTTTCAGCCAATCACAACCCAGGTCCCTACCTCCCCACCCAATACCCTCTAAATTGATAGAGTCTCTACGGTTTAGGATGTGGGAAAACACACGGACACAACCAGCACCCATTGGAGCGGCGTCTCTCTCTCTCCCTCCCTGGGATCGCTCCGACCTGTGCGACCTGTGAGGTGGGCACGGGGGAGCCGGGATCGGTTACGGGGCTCACAGATGAAGACGCGAGCGGCGGCTCTGAGATCTGTGGGACTCGAACCTCGCCGAGTCCCCCCGAGGAGAGAGAGAGACGCCGCTGTCTGAGGAGGCCGAGGGCGGCGCTCTTGTTTTGACAACACGTCTGCGGTTTGACGCCCGTCAAATGCCAGCGTGCCTGTTAGCGTGAGAAGAGTGTGCGGGCGCGGGGGAGCTAACGCGTCCTTGATTGGTGAGAGACACACGAGGCGGATGCGGAGGAGCGACCAATTAGCGTCGTGCCAGCCCCCACCGGCAAGCGGAACCAATCGGAATGCAGGGCGGCAGCCAAGGAGCCAATGGCGACTTACCATGTGCACCCTCGCTGACCCCCAAGGACGGCAGATCAAGGTTTAGCCATCCGTCACGCTCACACACGGGCCCCGAGGCGCGCGTGCGCACACACACACACACACACACACACACACACACACACACACACACACACACACACACACACACACACACACACACACACACACACACACACACACACACACACACACACACACACACACACACACACACACACCTACCGTGCACACAAACGCATAATCAGGCGAAGACAAAATCTATTCAGAAATGACACTTTGCAAAACACACATCTTGGCACATCCAAATGCGCCCACGCTCAAATTATCATACTATTGTGCTGGAAGACACACACACACACACACACACACACACACACACACACACGCACATACACTCGGCAAGGCGGCGACATTATCTCTCTCCTTCACACCCATCCCCCCCTGGGTGTCATCACTCGCTCTACTGCCACACTCCCTCCATCCCCCTATCTCCCACCCACCCCCTCCCTCCTCCTCCCTCCCTCCCTCCTCCCTCCGTCCCTTCCCCTCGTCGTGCTGGCCTCCTCCTCCTGAATGCTGCCTGGTGTGAAGCAGTGTCCATGGCGGGGGCCGCGCTATCGTCTTGGAGCCTCTGCTAACGAGGAGAGCAGAGGGGGGACTTAACACGCTGGACCCCACTCCACTCCAGCGGGCAGCGCACACACTCGCACACACAGCTGCTGCGCAAGCACACACACACACACACACGCACGCGCGCAAACAAAGGCACATTCTTACATCCTTCAATATGCGACAAGGACCGGAGCCGTTGATGCTATCTATAATTCAGATTGGGAGGAAAGATGCGTTTGGTGTGAGGAGGCGCCAGGCGAGCGGGGCAGGCGGCGGGCGGAGATGAGAAAGGGATTGTGTCGCGGGGCCGCTGCGTCGCGCGCTAAACAGCCTCTTTGTGCCGCCGTTGGCTGACTGAGCGCTCCGCTGTGAATACCAATA
>JAPMUY010006165.1:417500-422500 GCA_026901105.3 Galaxias olidus | reverse complement strand
AGAGAGAGAGGGAAGGACGGAGATGGGGGGATGGGGTCGGAGGCAAGGGGTTGAGGCGGGGGAAAAACTGCTGGTATATCTAAATCCTCAAGCAGCAAGCCTCAATCATGGCGGCCCTGTCATTGTGGAGATAGCGCACCGCAATTCCAGTACACCTCATTTCAGCTCACCATGCATTTCTGCTATCAGCGCCACTCAGACCGTCCCTCTCCCCCCTACACACACACACACACACACACACACACACACACGCCTACACACACACACGCATACACACACACACACACACACACACACACACACACACACACACACACACACACTCCCGCAAACTTACAGACTGACTTAGCTTACAACCCCCCTCCGCACGCGTGCGGAATAACTGCCGGTCCACTCACTCGGGCGCGGAGCCCGTCGTCCAGCGCTTAATTCATGTAAAGCGGTATGCAAACATATGCACGCTCCATGCGCTAACCTTCAGAGTAATCTACACAGCCCCGATCAATAAGGAAACGGAGCTGCTGGGCCCTTTTTTTTTCGTTCTCTTGCCCGACAACAATGGGGGCTGCCTTTCAAAAAACGCAGGAGCCTAGGGGCTGGTAATATACCCTGCTGCCGGCGTGGAGTGACAGAGGGACGGCCGCCAGGTTGGCAGCAAACCAGCGTTTGGTCCACGGTCACGACTGCTGGGAGCTCGGCTTTGGTGATTTTCTTTAGAGGAGGGGGTTGGGGGAGGGGGGGGGGGTACGTGCCGTTCCTTTGGGTAGCATCTGCCTCACAAACTTCCCTTTCTCCCCTCTCGATTCATCTCCCCCTCTCTCTCTCTCTCTCTCTCTCTCTCTCTCTCTCTCTCTCTCTCTCTCTCTCTCTCTCTCTCTCTCTCTCTCTCTCTCTCTCTCTCTCTCTCTCTCTCTCTCTTTCTCTCTCTCTCTCCATCTTTCAGCCACCCGGGGAAAACCAGCTTGTTTCCATGACAATGTCTTCAGGCGAAGCAGTGTTTGTCTTAAGCTGGATAAGATCAGATCCGGTTTCATCCCTTTACAAACCCCCGCGCTCGCACGTGTTCTCACGCACGCACCCACAAACACACACACACACACACGCGGCGCAACCGTGCACTGACGTCCACAAAGATATGGATGCGCACGAAAACCGCCAGAGCGTGCACGCCAGACGCTCACACACACACGCGCGCCCATAAAGCACCCCCACAACGCAAACACACGCCTAATGAAATGTACTGTTGCCACAGCAGGTCGTTAGTCGGCGACGGGACCATAAAAAGCTCTTTTCTAAAAAGGTAATGAAAATGGGCTCCTAATGAATGGTGGCGCTATTTCAGATGTCCTAGTTACAGGAGACAAGCGCGGTAAATTAGTGTTCTGGATGGTGTGTGTGTGTGTGTGTGTGTGTGGCACCGTGTGTTTCGCGCTAGAGTGTGTTGTGTTGTGAGTTTATGGAGGCACAGACCGTGCGACCGCAAATGCTTGCCGGTTGTGTCGGGTTGAATCACCAGTTGGGCCGCCGCCCTGCACACCCCCGCAGCCACATATTGGCACGGCCCGCGAAAGGTAAAGTAGATCTGGCAAAGGGACCAGAACATTTCTCCGCGGGGGGGGGGGGGGGGTGATGGGAGGGATGCAACGGTGGACTGTGCACAAAGCCCCGGCAGCAGCAGAGGCAGAGCTTCAGCGGCTCACTGGAGAAACTCTGGCCGGGCTCCTATCCACTCACTACCTCCCTCCAATCTTTTTAATCTTTTCAATCCTCTCTCTCTCTCTCTCTCTCTCTCTCTCTCTCTCTCGCTCTCTCTCTCTCCATCTTTCTCTCGTTCACCGCTGCTCTGTCTGAAATCCCTCCCTCCTGCCCCCCCCTAGGTGCCTCTTGTTGACCTGCTGCTGCATTGACTGGCCTTGCCGTGGTCGTGTTGTACTGATACTGGTGTTGAGTGGAGGGCCAGCCCCTCCCATGCTACAGTCAGTCAGGGGAGGTAAAGAGAGAAAGAGGGAGTGTGTGAGAGAGGCGGAAGGAAGGAGAGAGCATAGCTATGCTGACAAAAGCGTGTGCCTCTGTGTGTGTGTGTGTGTGTGTGTGTGTGTTGTTTCTGGAGGAGAGTGTGTGGTACAGTGAGCTGCTTTGATTGCCGACGCTTTATGAGTCACGAGTGATGATTCACACTCCACCTCCATTCTTATACGGACAGGCACGAGTGCACGCATGTACGCACACACACACACACACACACACACACACACACACACACACACACACACACACTCTCTCTCTTATTTAGTCTGTTTTCAATCCAGTGACCATGATGAGAATTCGCAAGCAGCCTTACTCATGCATATAGACAGAAACACACACACACACACACAAACACACACATAAACAAACACACACACGTACCCGCTCACCTACTCAGAGGGCACTCCGTAAAGGTTATTGTGTGCGTGTGCTTGTGTGTTCGTGGGAATACTTGCAATCTTAAAGGTTACGCTTAGAGAGAGTCCGACCGCATGTGTACAAGGTACAACACAGCTCGGTGGCTTGTTATCACAAACACTAGCACATCAAAAAAATACAAAATACAAAAACACACGCCGACGCGCTGCCTGAGCCATTGTTAGTCGTGCTGCCGACCGCACACAGACGCACCGTTTTCTCGGTGCGCGAAAGCTCAACCGCTCAACGCACACAGGCGGCGCAGCCTCGCCGAAATGCGTTCCCCGCAAAGAAAGCTCTACCCTTCATTTTGCATAAAGCCTCTAGGCCAATGGAGGAGTACACTGTGAAGTGGCGACGCAACCGAGCAGCAGCTGTTAGGGGAAGGGAAGGGCCAAAATCGGCATCTCGGCCACGGGCACATTTTCCATCACGACTGATTTGCCGCTTATAAAAAAAAGAAAAAAAATCAATTTCCTCCCATCCTTCCGCTGCTCAATACTTAAAGAAAATCCAATTTCATCCCTCTCTTTCTTTCTTCATTACTTTTTTTTTTCTCTCCCTTCTACTCTCCCTTTCCTTTTTCGCATTCCCCCCCCCCCCCCACAATATGATTAGTGATCTGTGGGGTCTCGTTGGCATTGTGAGCGGGGACAGAGGAGGGGGGGGGCAAGGCGGGCGGGCGGGCGGGCCAGGGCCAGGGGTGGACCAGTCTCATCAGGCCTGCTGCCCCAGGGGCCCGGGTGAGGGGAGGGGGGCAGACGGGAGCACGGCTGGCCCTTTGGAGATACACACCCTCCACATCAGAGCACAGAGGACACGCTTTATCGGCCCGCTTCCCTCGCTCGCTCGCCCTTCTCTCTTTTCCCTCCTCGTCTTTCTCTGGCCTTTTTCTCCCTGTCGCGCGCACGCACACACACACACACACACACACACACACGGTCTCTCTCTCTCTCTCTCTCTCTCTCTCTCTCTCTCTCTCACTGTGTGAAGAAGAGAGAGAGAGAGAGAGAGAGAGAGAGAGAGAGAGAGAGAGGCGCGCGGGCGGGCACTATCTTCCTCTGACACTGCTCCCTTCCATCTCCTCAAAGAAACTCATTTCAGCTTTGCGGGCTCCTCAGAAAGCCTCTTTGCGCTGAGCTAACCTAAGCTAGGCTGTGTCTGCTCTGTTTGACAGCCCTTACATCTTAGTATGCCGAGCGCACGCACGCACACACACACACACACACACACACACACACACACACACACACGGCTGCCTTCACGTGGAAGGTGCCTTTAAAGAGACTTCAATAGCTCCCTCACGGACCAATCAGCATCAAGCGGCGCACTTGTATCGGCGCGTCCCATTTGAAGACTGTGTGGTTCAGAGCCCCCCTAACCCCCCCTCCGCCACCGCGGCCCTCCACGCACACGAGTCCCTTAATGAACCGGATTATTTACACGCCCGTCCCTAAGCAGCGGGCCTCCCCTGCGCCACATGCCACCGCCTCACGGGAAATACACCTGACGAGCCGCGCGCCTTTGTTGACGCGTCTGCACCGCGGCCCCCGGCTTGTCGAGGTGATTCACGGCAGCCATTTTGAGACAGACGCCTTTGCTCTCCCCTTTTTCCCATCCGCCTCGTGGAAGGCTCGTTTAAAACGTTTGGAATACAAATGAAAAAGACGCACGCGGGGTCGAGCCGGCATGCTTTGAGAGTGAATGGCGGAGATAAATCCCCGTCGTTCAGAGCTATTCACGCTCCCCCACGGAAAACGCGTAGGACGGGAACGTTTCACAGTCGAGCGCCGCCCCGGAGACCTTGGATGGCCCTGATCACGCTCCCCTTATCGACCAATCCCCAAAAGCATAATGCTCCAAATCAGCCAATCAATCGTGTCAATTCAATCAGCCGTTTTTTTTTTTTTTTATAACGCTCACACTGGCCAATCAGTGGATTCAAAGCGTCATGCTGAGCCCAATCAATGCAGCTACCTACCTTCAGCCTTTGAAGGCATTCGCGGCTTCAAGCGGCAAAATCGTCGGCCCTTGTGTTCATGCGCGACCTTGCATTCACACCGACACCGACACCGACACACACACACACACACACACACAACACACACAACACACACACACAACACACACACAACACACACAACACACACAACACACACAACACACACGCGCGCGCGCCCACGGGGACACACACCTACCTTGCAGCGCCGTGAAAACCATCCGGTTCTCCTCCCGAGAACCGATGACTCATGCCGCGGAATGAGAGCCCAAAGCCATACATTTGCACCTAAGCTCGCACGCCTCTACTCATTAGAGGCTAACAGCACAGTATAGAGAATGAGGGGTGTACCTCGGAGCTGGCCTACAGTCACACACAGAGGGTCGGAGCCAGTGGGAACGAGGGATGGAAACAAAAAGAGAAGAGAGGGACTTAAGTGTCGGGGAACCTGTCGCCGAGAAGGCAGGACGAGTCCGTGGTGCACGTCGTAATACATTTTAAAAGGTCGACTTGGCTTCCTTTAATGCGCTACTGTTGGACCAGACGCACTGAGACG
>JAPMUY010006165.1:407500-412500 GCA_026901105.3 Galaxias olidus | reverse complement strand
GTCTTTAACCAGGAGCCCCTACAAGGCCCCTGCATCGTTTCGACACGCAGCGCTCTCTCCTCTCCTCCTCCTCCTCCTCCTCCTCCTTGATGGGGTTTTTCCAGCGCTCCCCGCTTGGCCCCGCTTTTCCAAAGCCGCCACCGGAGCGGGGAGCCTGAAGCGGAGCGCGCGCGGCGGAAAGTCCCCGACCGCACCGATTAAACATTCGATTCATTATTCATTTCATCGCGGAATTATCTGACACTGTTGAAGTCGGAATGAATTAAGCCGGGTTTGTACATGGGCCCATTGTACGTGGGGCCCCAGTTGGATAGGCCGCTGCCGGGTTTGTACATGGGCCCATTGTACGTGGGGCCCCAGTTGGATAGGCCACTGCCTGGTAACAGCCATGTAGCCCATTGTTCCAGGGCCATTATCGCTGCACACCACTGACATGTTTCCAACGGCAACGTGTGCGAACGCCATTTCTCTCTGCCGGACCCGCAGAGTTAATACATCGGGTGGTTAATTATTTAACAGCTTAATGGGGTTTCAATATTAGAAGATGTCAGGGAGCTCAATCTGTCCCGAAGCGTTGCCGCTTTAAAAAGACTCACCGGCCATGCAAAGGATAGCACACACGTACCTCCTGGAACAAAACAGGGAGCACACAACTTGTTTGAACAGGTTGATCACAACCCTCCCCCCGCCCCCCCCTCCACCTGTCCCCCTTTCAACCAGCCACGGAGCCGTCGACCAGACCCGACAAACACATCTGTTCAAAATGGCTGCCTCTCTGGTGGAGCCCCGTCACCGTTTCCCTCCTAACACGCGCTGTCGAACAGCATCTCCCAACCTGACCCATCCAAGGCACACACCATATCCCCTCTCCTACTGCTCTCCGTCGCTTTTCCCGTCTGGATTCTGATCGGTTCCATGGCACCGACAACGCCAACAGACCCACTCTGTCGCCATGGGAGGGAGGGAGGGAGGGAGGGAGGGGGGGGTGGCAGCTCTGTGTTTCTATTGGCATGGACTTTTCCCTCTATTATGATATAGCAGGGACAGTCTGTGAAGACGAATAGGAGATACGGCATATCTGGAAGTACGCTAGCGCGTGGCGGCGTGCGTTTCAATATGGTGTATGTGTGTGTATGTGTGTGTGTGTGTGTGTGTGATGACGTGGTTGACGGATGGCACGGTGTATAAGAGTAAAGGGAGATAGGGGGGGGGTAGTAGTAGGTGGGGTAATCAGGGAGACCCCAGGCCTTACCTTCGCTGCAGTCGTTGCCCTGGTAACCGGTGTCGGAGCAGTCGCACACGGCCCGCTCCTCCACCACGCTGCACACGCCGCCGTTCTGGCACACGTGCTCCGGCCCGCAGCCCGCGCTCGCCGCCACGCCCTCCGAGCCGTCCAGCGCCGCCAGGGAGCCGTTGACGCTCAGCGCCTTGATCCAGCCCCGGAAGGGCGCGTGGTCCCGGGCGGCCGGCGAGGTGAGCCGCAGCGGCGAGGCGTGCAGCTCGGGCGCCAGGCCGCCCACGTAGGTGGGGCTGAACACCGTCATGTCCCGCCGCTTGCTCTTCACCTCCGCCCAGCCCTCCAGGCGGCCGTCCACCTCCAGCGAGGTGTTGCGCCAGTCCCGCTTGACGCGGACGGCGTGCCAGCGGCCGTCGCCCACCGCCGCGCCCGACTGCACCTCGGCCGGCTCGGCACAGAAGATGGAGAAGCGCAGGCGGAGGCGGCCGCGCAGCAGCAGCAGCTCCAGGAAGTCACAGAAGCCCTCGTCGTCCAGGTAGAGGAGCAGGCCCTCCTGGCTGGGAGTCCGCAGGCTGAAGCTCAGCACGCTCTCGCAGCAGGCGTTCCACACGGGGAAGCGGCCCCACTGGCCCGACACGCCCCCGAACTCCAGCAGCTCCCCGCGGGCCTGCCCGCCCACGCTGCACAGGCACAGGCCCAGGAAGAGCAAGGGGGTCGCCGCCCACACGCACACCGCCATGGCACTCATGCACACGGCCTTCGCTCCCCCCCCCCCACCCCCACCCGCTCCCAGGCAGGCGCCGCCGAAACACACGCACCCGCACGCACGCACGCACACACACACAGGTAGAGGTGGGACTAGGGGCTAGAGCTGGGGAGTGGGCTCCAGCCTACAGCTCATGGCGATAACTGTAGGGCTCTTGGCTCTTCTACTCCCCGGGTGCCAGTCTTCAGAGGGCCCTTTGGACAGCTCTCTGATCAGGAGCTCCCTGGGAGCTCGACTCTTGGTGGCACCCTTCAGTCTTAGTAGGGCCCTTGTCGGGGGGGGGGGGGGGGGGGATGGGGGGGGGGGGGTGGGGGGAGAGAGGGGGCGGGAGAGTGCGCCTTCTTCACAGAGCCAGGAAACTCTGGACTCCGCGGGAAAATGGCTTCCGGTCTTCTCAATGGACGAGTTTCTTCTCTCTGTTCAGTCTGCCCCTCACTCTTCAGGGGAGAGCCCTGAGGTGGTAACGGATCGGTGTGTTTGTGTGTGTGTGTGTGTGTGTGTGTGTGTCTGTGTGTGAGCGTGTTAGAGATTTAACGAGTGAAACGTGCACTCCATCTCTACGGCCTGGTTAGGGCCTGGTCCCCAGTGCATACGACTCCCCACGAAGTGTGTGTGTGTGTGTGTGTGTGTGTGTGTGTGTGTGTGTCCAACTGTGTTTGACTCTCGCACACGGGCAAACGCCTGGGACAATAGCGCCTAAGCACTCGTTCCCTTTGCCTCTCTGTATTTAAGGCTGGAACCCTATATGTGTGTGTGTGTGTGTGTGTGTGTGTGTATGTGCGCCGGTGTGTGTGTGTGTGTGTTCCTCACTGTCGCGTCATCACTCTCTTCTGCGACCTACAGAGAGAACAGAGACAGCATTATCAAACAGGGTCAGTCACACACACGCCAAAAGCAGGCTCACAGCACATGTTAATAATCTCAGCCATTTCATTAACATTATTTTGCCCATACACTAGACCAACCATATTTATAACAAATGTGTCTAAATTCAAAGTCCAAACTACAATAGCCTACTCGTTTTAGGTCTTGCTAACAAATCCCAAATTTCCCTAGTCCTACAATATGTATGAATGAATTAATTAGTTGAAATGAAATCAAGATTGTTGGTGGTGAAATGAATCCGGAAAGCAGAATGAATGCCTAAACATATTTAACAAGACAAGGATAGAACACGACTGAGAGCAGCCGCGGGGCCACCTTGTGGTACCCGGTTAAGGCTGCACAAAGAGTCGGGTGCTATGGCTCTCCGACACGGTGAGGTGCAGCGGATGACTCAAATGCGCCTATAGCTGATCAAATTATGCCCTGTTCGTCGCTCAAACACACGCGCGCGCGCGCGCACACACACACACACACACACACACACACACACACACACACACGTACACACACACACACACACACACAGTTTTTTTTGGTCTCTCTTCAATAGAATGTGTGAACCCTAAATTCGCTCAAGAACAGGACTTACGTTATCGATAAATTAATGTGGTTTCAATATCGATTCACAATCTGCGGCCATTCCTCTTCTACTGCCTGTGCTGGAACGCGCGTACTGTAACTCCGGGTCTAAATCGGTCTCATCACCTGCGCGTGAGCACTCAGACTATACCCTGCACAGTGCCGCGGGTAAAAAAAAAAAGCTCCCAATACAAGCCTATAGTTTTTTAATTAACAAATATGCACAAGTAACGAATTTCAAATAAAAACAACCTGCATGTTTAGTTGCAGCCAGACTTCAGTCCAAGACCACACAAGCAAAGAAAGACAATTTGCCTACCTCACGTACATCCCGTGGACCCTAGCTATGCCAAACACTTCTGATTGATTTTCTTCTTTTCATTTAATAAAAATCATCTGCTGTGAGAACACAAAAGCGTACGGCAGTTGTTCTTGGTTAGTAAACCTAGAAAACCTGTCGGGACCGAACCGGTATCGTACTATCACAGCATTGCCTTCAGGCGACAAGGTGTTATTCGCGTCCAACCGACGGTTTTTTGTGCGCGTTCTCACTCTCTCTCTTTCTATCCCTACCTCTCTCGGTCTCTCTCGCTCCTCGTTTCTCTTGAGCAAGAAAAGGTGCAGTCTGATGCTCCGCGAACCTCGGCAGCGGGAATATCACGTGGTGCTGTGGGAGCGGATGGGCGGGGCCGCGCGCTGCTGCAGCACCTTGGACAGCGCGCGCTCACCGTCTGCGCGAAACAGAAAACACAATTAACACAGTAAAATTTGGTGGAGACGGGAAGATCCTAATTTAATAAATTTTCCAAATATTGGTTTCTAAAGTGCTCACTTTCGATAATAGCAAAATTAATATTATGATATCATAATCCTTTTGTGCAACCCTTTATTTTGAAATGAATGGCAATGACTAGTGCCCATATCTGGAGATTTTAAGTATATTACATTAGCTTATTATGAGCCAAATAGGCTGATATCACACGCACAGACACACACAGACACACACACACACACACACACACACACACACACACACACACACACACACACACACACACACACACACACACACACACAAAGGCCCTGTTCTTTATTTTAAAGGAGCCTGTCCCAAAGAGGGACTCCCCACAGCTGTGTCATGCCCAGCTAGGAGGTGCTGTCCCTGGGTACACGCACAGCTGTTGCTGCCCCCTCTCTCTGGCTGTCTGTCTCCTGTTAGCTCATCTGGAAGGGGGGGGGGGGGGGCGAATGAGTTGTCAAAGGCAACCAGTCTTTACAAATAAGCATTCTCAACCTAACACGAGCCGATAGAGTTACCGGTGAGAAGGAATTCACTAAACAGATGAATGCAATAGCGCTGGTCAGTGATAATAGAGTCGTAGGTCATTATAAAGCATATCCCCGCTCTTCATCTTGTTACACAGTGACTGCTTGAGCAGCGGGGAATACAGGTCCTGGCCTTTCAGCGCTTTTAGACATCAGTCATAAATACACCGACGGTTAATGGCTCAGCCACTATGGATGCTATGCAGC